>SJYR01000546.1:852116-886768 GCA_006410655.1 Kobus ellipsiprymnus | reverse complement strand
GGCAGATTCATGTTGATGTATGGCAAAACCAATACAATATTGTAAAGTAATTAGCCTCCAATTAAAATAAATAAATTTAAATTTAAAAATAAACCCACTGAAATATAAAAAAAAGAAAAAAAAAATCTTCACTGTCCACCATACAGGCCAAACAGAAGATAAAAAACATAAATAATAGTATGATATAATTTTAAAAAATAGAAAAGTTTGAGTTTTGAGAATCTATTGCCTTTGTTGCTAATATAGTTTATTTCATAATAAATTTACATAAGTTAAGTTTAAAAAATAAATAAATAAAAGCAAAGAACTCCTTATTCTGGCTGCCAGACAGGGCACTCACAGCTTTTTAACCTGAACAGACAGAGCCCACCTGTTTATCTATCCCAGGGCTCTGACATCTGATGCCCAGCTGTGATGATGCCGGAAGAATTGACTCCTGAAGCATCGCTTCAGGGACTCCTCCCAGGGAAGAGTTCCCAGGGAGGGACACATATCCTAGATCACAAGGGAGGCAGGCTCTCGGGAAAGGCAGTCAAGGCTGCAAGGGAGCTCAGTAGGAAGAGTTTTGCTGGGTGTGCTCATGTGATTTGGGGTTGTAGAAAGAATCAAGTGTTGCTAAAGGACCATTTACTTCTCAGCAAAGGCAATAACAGGGTTGCATATCTTCTTTTTAAGACTTGTTACAACTGCTCTCCATACCTTATATGAAGAATATCTACATGTGCTCTCTTAGCTCTTTCACATTAATGTTCACTGATACTAAACACTCAGACTGTCTCAGGCACCGTGCTAGGGCCTGGGAACACAAGAAGGAATGGAAACTCTTTCTTCAAGGGGTTCTCTGTTCTCTGGCCACTGGTGGCAGACAATAGCAAGCCTATCATTAGAATATGTTTTTTCAGTATGGAAAAAGTCACGATGAGGAAACTTTCCATTTTTCCTAATAGGTGCTGGTCCTTAGACTATCAGAGACTTGTAAGTTTGCCTTTTGATAGAGTGGTGAAGTAGAAGGTGGGAAGAGTCATAGTGGAAAGAAGGTTTGTCAGACAAAAGAAAGCATTACTTCCCAGGGGCCATTTTGTTTCTGTTCATAAACCCAAAACCTCAACCCTTTGGTACACGGCTGGCAAAGATTTAACTTGTGGTCAACTAAATCATGCCCACATCCACCACCACAAGTTTTAGGGGATTTTTTTTACAAACTGTATAAGAAACATTTGCCTCCCTCTTATACTTTCTCAACTGATTCTTTTTAAGAGCACAAATGCTGAACTTTGTCATTTTTTCCAGTTTAATTTCATTCTGTTGGTTGGATTCAGTCTCCAAATGTGGTGAAATCATTATGCATTTTGCTTCTGTCATCTATTATTGTAACTACTCCACCCAGCTTTATGTCATCTGAAAATCTCACAAATATCTCCTCTTTCTCTTTCCTTCTATTCAGTCCATCTACCACATGGCAACCAGAGTGATCTTAAAGGAATACCTGATCTTGTTATTCTCTACCCACCCACAACTTAACTGTGGCTTCCCACCAAGACAATAGTCTAGCATCGAACTCAAGGACTTCAGTGGTTTGCCCCTTATTTGTTTCTTCTTCAATTCCTGACATGTAGCCTCCCTTACCTCCAAATGTATTAAACTCTTCAGAAGTTCTCAGTACTCAGTGTACAATTGCTACCTATCTACCGAGCTCTGCTCTTCCTTCTATGATGGCACTTTTCTACCAGATCCCCCTTGATAATTAGCTATTCATCCTTCAAGCCTCAGCCATATTGTAGCTCCTCTGGATAAACCCACTCCCATGTTCCCCCACATCAGGTTGGTGTTCCAATTTCTGGGCTTTTATGACAATTCATATTATGCTAATATGTTGCTTCTGACATTAATTAAAACTCAGAGCCTGGCAAACTCTAATGTTCATATAAGTCACACAGAAGCCTGGGTAAAATGCTGATTCTGATTGATCTGGGCTCAGATCAGTTCAGTTCAGTTCAGTCGCTCAGTTGTGTCTGACTCTTTGTGACCCCATGAATTGCAGCATGCCAGGCCTCCCTGTCCATCACCAACTCCCGGAGTTCACTCAGACTCATGTCCATTGAGTCCGTGATGCCATCCAGCCATCTCATCCTTGGTTGTCCCCTTCTCCTCCTGCCCCTAATCCCTCCCAGCATCAGAGTCTTTTCGAATGGGTCAACTCTTCACATGAGGTGGCCAAAGTACTGGTGTTTCAGCTTCAGCATCATTCCTTCCAAAGAAATCCCAGGGCTGATCTCCTTTAGAATGGACTGGTTGGATCTCCTTGCAGTCCAAGGGACTCTCAAGAGTCTTCTCCAACACCACAGTTCAAAAGCATCAATTCTTCAGTGCTCAGCCTTCTTCACAGTCCAACTCTCATATCCATGCATGACCAATGGAAAAACCATAGCCTTGACTAGACGGACCTTAGACGGCAAAGTAATATCTCTGCTTTTGAATATGCTATCTAGGTTGGTCATAGCTTTTCTTCCAAGGAGTAAGCGTCTTTTAATTTCTTGGCTGCAGTCACCATCTGCAGTGATTTTGGAGCCCCCCCCGCCAAAAAAAATCAGCCACTCTTTCCACTATTTCTCCATCTATTTCCCATGAAGTGATGGGACCGAATGCCATGATCTTAATTTTCTGAATGTTGAGCTTTAAGCCAACTTTTTCACTCTCCGCTTTCACTTTCATCAGGAGGCTTTTGAGTTCCTCTTCGCTTTCTGCCATAAGGGTGGTGTCATCTGCATATCTGAGGTTATTGATATTTCTCCCGGCAATCTTGATTCCAGCTTGAGTTTCCTCCAGTCCAGCGTTTTTCATGATGTACTCTGCATATAAGTTAAATAAGCAGGGTGACAATATATAGCCTTGACGTACTCCTTTTCCTATTTGGAACCAGTCTGTTGTTCCATGTCCAATTCTAACTGTTGCTTCCTGACCTGCATAGAGATTTCTCAAGAGGCAGGTCAGGTGGTCTGGTATTCCCATCTCTCTCAGAATTTTCCACAGTTTATTGTGATCCACACAGTCAAAGGCTTTGATGGCTAGATCTAAAACCATGCATTTCTTCCAAGTTCCCACATCATGTCGATTCTTCTGGTCAAGAACCACACTTTGACTAAATATATATATATATATATTTATATATATATATATATTTCCTTGTATATTTCCTTTCTCAACTATGGACTCTTTAACATTGCTGAGACTCACTCCTCTTTGAGTCTCTAGAATCCAACACACATAGTGAAGTTAAGTTGCTCAGTCGTGTCCGACTCTTCGCGACCCCATGGACTGTAGTCTACCAAGCTCCTCCATCGATGGGATTTTCCAGGCAAGAATACTTGAGTGGGTTGCCATTTCCTTCTCCAGGAGATCTTTCTGACCCAGGGATTGAACTCAGGTCTCCCACATTGTAGGCAGATGCTTTACCATCTGAGCCACTAGGGAAGTGAATATACAAAATATCTTAAATGAATTGACCCTGTATTGTTATCTGATTTTAATTTTTTTTTTTAATGTTGAACAGAGGTACCAGAAACCACCTTCTGGGTTGACATTAATACAGGGGCAACACTTCATCCAAAGTAAACCTTGGCTTTTTCATTTTTGATTCCAAACCTCTGGAAGAGACTTGCTCTAGACAGCACATATTTTCTGATTTTAACCGAGGTACAGAAAGGAGGTAAAAACAATTAACATTTATTTTACAATACTTTCATTCCCTTTTATGCAAGCCACTTTCACATACCATTTCTTTTATATTCAGTCACACTGCCTTGTGAGATAAGGTCTGTATATATCAAAGGCACACACAAACTTCAAAACCCAACTTGTTAGTTTTGATACCTGACTGCCACTTATCTGCTGTGTGATCTTGGGAAAATTTCAAAACATCTTTGAGCTTCTATTTCCCATCCATAAAATTAGCATAATTAATAGTTTCTGCCTCACAGGGGTGTCTTGAGAATATGTGTTCGTGAGATAAATAAATGTGAGATGCTTAAACCTGAGCTTACATATGTTAAGCATAAAGATGGATGAATTTTTTTAAATGAAGTATATTTTGTTTACAATGTTATGTTAGTTTCAGATATATCAAAAAAAAGTTTCAATATTTTAATAGATTATATTCCATTTAAAGTTATCATAAAACATTGGCTATTATTACTTATTTACACACTCAAAATTCTTGAGTGCCTGCTCTGTGTAGTCTAAGCTGAGATTACACAATACGTAATATAAAATACACATCCATTCCCAAGGAGCATAGAGCCTTGGAAAAACAGACAATATGCAAGGTAGCAAACAAATAAATAGTTACAAATTGAATTATATGCTGTAAAGGAGTCAAACAGGAGTCTGGTAGTCCAACCCCTACCAGAGTTGGAAGGGGAATGGGGAGCTGGTTTAATTACAGTAGTCACAATCAGAAAAAGATGAAGTTGACACCTGAAGGGTGAAAAGCCAGCCAGAGATGCACAGAAATAAGAGCATTCCCGTCAAAGAAAAAGCCTCTGCAAAGGGCTGAGGTAGGAAATGTAAGATTATAGTCTTCTCACAGATGAAATAGAGGCTAAGCAGGGTTAAGTGATTTGCCTGTTGTTAAATGATAAGCCTCAGCAAAGCCAAGATCTCCGTCCAAATTCCTGATTTATATGGCTCTTCTCATTATACCACACCACATTGTGGATCCTGATGGAAGGGAAAATGAGCTTAGCAACTGCCCCGTCTCAAAGGTCCATAAATCTAAATTAGTCTTGTCATCTATGCATCAGGCTGGACAGGGGGTGATATGAAAGCCCAGGCCTCCTTCAAAAAAAAAAAAAGAAAGAAAGAAAAAGCTGTCCAGGAAAATTTGAGGCATTTCTACTTTTTATTTTATTTTATGTTCCCATAGTACTCTTGCCTGGAAAATCCCATGGACGGAGGAGCCGGGTAGGCTGCAGTCCATGGGGTCACCGAGAGTTGGACACGACTCAGTGACTTCACTTTCACTTTTCACTTTCATGCATTGGAGAAGGAAATGGCAACCCACTCCAGTGTTCTTGCCTGGAGAATCCCAGGGACGGGGGAGCCTGCTGGGCTGCCGTCTTTGGGGTCGCACAGAGTCAGACATGACTGAAGCGACTTAGCAACAGCAGCAGCAGCAGCGTATTAGACCCTGATGTTGGGAAAGATGGAAGGCAAAAGGAGAAGGGGTTGGCCGAGGATGAGATGGTTAGATGGCATCACTGACTCAATACATGTGAATTTGAGCAAACTCTGGGCGATAGTGGAGGACAGAGGAACCTGCTGTGCTGCAGTCCATGGGGTCACAAAGAGCTGGGCATGACTTAGCAACTGAACAGCAAGTATATTAGCCAGCGTTTACTAGGTTATGATGAAACAACAAATTGTTTCAAAATTACAGTGTTTATCAAATCAAAAGTTTATTTCTTGCTTGCCTTACATTTTGGTGATGATATGGTTGCAATATTCTCATCCCATGGTCTAGGCTGAGTGAGAACAGAACTATGCGATGGTTCTTAAATGTTCTGCACAAAAGAGTGTCATTATCACTTTCATTCCTACAAGAAAAAAGAGCTGGGCCTAAACAAATTTTATGGCCACGTTTAACATCAGTAGTATAGAAATTGGTGGGATATGTAATTTTCCCTCCAAGGAGGTACAGCAAATACACAGATCAAGAGTATGATCTGTCAGATATATTAAACAAAGACTTTCAAAATCATTTTCATTTAAGATAATTTAATGGTTACTGAAATATCAATTTATAAAGTGTTTATTATCAGAACTTTTAAAAGAGTTTCTTTAAATGTGATCCATACAATTATTCAACAAGCAATTATTGACATTGCTGTATCCAGACTTCTACATATCTGTTTTCTCTTTGCTCTAAAACCTATATTCCTCTACTTTAACCTCAGTCTCTTACATGAAAGAAATATGTGCATTTATTTAAAACAGCAAACAATTGATTCAATTCTGATGCTCTCTACCTGGAGATGGCATCAGATCTCACCTGTTGGGAATTTAGTCTCATAAAACTGCCCCCCAACTTCAGATGCCAATTGCACATACAGGTGTTACCTGTGCTTCTGACTGGATATAAACTGGAAGCTTCCATGACCTCCTCCCCGGATTGGACTAATTTGGTAAAGTAGCTCACAGGGGAACATTTACTTATATTTCCCAGTTTATTATAAACAGCACTATAAAGGATACAGATGAGCATTGAGATGAAGAGGGTAAGATATGTGGGTAGGGGCTCAGAGCTTCTAAGCTTTCTCTGTACTTCCCACATCTCCATGTCTTCAACCACCCAGAAGCTTGCCCAAACTCATCCTTTGGGTTTTTAGGGAGGTTTCATTATATAGGCATGATCGATTAAATTTTTGGCCACTGGCAACTAATTCAACCTCTGGCTCCTCTCTCTTCTCTGGAGGGCAAGAGGGTGGGACTGAAAGTTCCAATCCAGGAATATGGGTGGTTCTCCCGGGAACCAATCTCCTTCCTTAGATGCTTCCCAGAAGTCATCTCATTAACATAAAATCATAAACTGGTGGAAGTTCAGTTCAGTTCAGTCACTCAGTCGTGTCCGACTCTTTGCGACCCCATGAACCGCAGCACGCCAGGCCTCCCTGTCCATCACCAACCCCTGAAGTTTACTCAAACTCATGTCCATTGAGTCAGTGATGCCATCCAACCATCTCATCATCTGTTGTCCCCTTCTCCTCCCACCTTCAATCTTCCCCAGCATCAGGGTCTTTTCAAATGAGTCAGTTCTTCGCATCAGGTGGCCAAAGTATTGGAGTTGCAGCTTCAGCATCAGTCCTTCCAGTGAATATTCAGGACTGATTTTATTTAGGATGGACTGGTTGGATCTCCTAGCTGTCCAAGGGACTCTCAAGAGTCTTCTCCAGCACCACAGTTCAAAACCATCAATTCTTCAGTGCTCAGCTTTCTTTATAGCCCAACTCTCACAGCTATACATGATTACTGGAAAAATCATAGCTTTGACTAGATGGACCTTTGTTGGCAGAGTAATGTCTCTGCTTTTTAATATGTTGTCTAGGCTAGTTATAACTTTCCTTCCAAGGAGCAAGCGTCTTTTAATTTCATGGCTGCCATCACCATCTGTATCTGATTTTGGAGCCCCAAAAATGAAGTCTCTCACTGTTTCCCCATTTATTTGCCATGAAGAGATGGGACCAGATGCAATGATCTTAGTTTTCTGAATGTTGAGTTTTAAGCCAACTTTTTCACTCTCCGCTTTCACTTTCATCAAGAGGCTCTTTAGTTCTTCTTCACTTTCTGCCATAAGGGTGGTGTCATCTGCATATCTGAGGTGATTGATATTTCTCCTGGCAATCTTGATTCCAGCTTGTGTTTCTTCCAGCCCAGAGTTTGTCATGATATACTCTGCATATAAGTTAAATAAGCAGGGTGACAATATACAGCCTTGATGGACTTCTTTTCCTATTTGGAACCAGTCTGTTGTTCCATGTCCAGTTCTAACTGTTGCTTCCTGACCTGCATATAGGTTTCTCAAGAGGCAGGTCAGGTGGTCTGGTATTCCCATCTCTCTCAGAATTTTCCACAGTTTATTGTGATCCACACAGTCAAAGGCTTTGGCATAGTCAGTAAAGCAGAAATAGATGTTTTTCTGGAATTCGCTTGCTTTTTTGATGATCCAGTGGATGTTGGCAATTTGATCTCTGATTCCTCTGCCTTTTCTAAATACAACTTGAACATCAGGAAGCTCACAGTTCATGTATTGCCGAAGCCTGGCTTAGAGAATTTTNCCTTTTCCATGATCCCGTGGATGTTGGCGATTTGATCTCTGGTTCCTCTGCTTTTTCTAAAACCAGCTTGAACATCTGGAAGTTCACAGTTCATGTATTGCTGAAGCCTGGGGTGGAGAATTTTGAGCATTACTATACTAGCGTGTGAGATGAGTGCAGTTGTGAGGTAGTTTGTGCATTCTTTGGCATTGCCTTTCTTTGGGATTGGAATGAAAACTGCCCTTTTCCAGTCCTGTGGCCACTGCTGAGCTTTCCAAATTTGCTGGCATATTGAGTACAGCACTTGCACAGCATCATCTTTTAGGATTTGAAATAGCTCAACTGGAATTCCATCACCTCCACTAGCTTTGTTTGTAGTGATGCTTTCTAAGGCCCACTTTACTTCACATTGCTTAATACCATCAAAATCAAATATTTTTTTGAGGCATTGGAGTCAGAAGAAAATTTTTTGAGCCGTATTATTTGAACCCAATTAGAATATAAAACTTCTATGAGATAAATGACCACAATGTAATAAGTGTTAGTTTATCAGTAGGATAAATTAATTACAATGTAAATTGTAATTGGTATACCAATGTATTTCTTAGTAATATTTTCAAGAGACTATAGGATAATGAGCCCAAAATGTACTAGTGAAGGTTATTTAGTCCTCTCCACCAGTGAACAGCACCTTCTCTAGAAAGCTGCAGTAAAATGTACTACTTGAAATACTTGGTTATTAATACTTTAAGTTTTGGTCTGATGGCGACATCCTGGGAAGAGCTCTGGATGGGGCAGCCTCAGCAGTGCCCTTCCAGGTCCGTCCCTCCCGGCGTGCCCCTTCCTCCCAGGTTCGCTTCTGCATTGCAACGCTGCTGTGTTGAGAGCATTAAGCAGAGAGGAGATACAAAAGGAATCTGGTCCGATGGGGGTGCTCACAGTCTGTTGGGCGCTTCACTTCTTCTCACCAGCTTCATCCTGTTAGTTAGCAGTGCTGGGTACTGTGTGAGCTGGCTTAGTTCAGGTTAGTTAATGAGGATGGGTTAGTTCTGTAGCCTGCAGAGTAGGCTCATTAGAATTTATGCTATGAGACCTCGAAAGACCACGGTCCATGTGCTGAAGACTCAGTGCGTATTTGTGAAGTCACTTCATTTCTGGAGGAGGAAAGAGTGCTGGAAATATCTGCTCTGACCAGGAGAGGCCAGAGAGGCAGCTGTAATGAGATGCTGATGGGGCTGCAGAGGAGCAGGTACCACTGGGGGGCACCTGAAGCTCTTTTGCTTCCCTTGAAATGTTGACATTTCTGAGCAAGCCAGCGAAATCCCGTTACAGACAGAACTGCAGCTAAGCAATCCTTTTTGATTATTCTTAGTTTTTGAAGCTGATTTAGTTTACAAAACTTTATACTTTCAAAACAGATAAAGCAGAGGAATCATTTACATTAAAAGTTATAAATTTATGAAAAGGTGGCACCTAACACTCTAAAAGGATTTTAAATTATTATTATTATTTTTTTTTTGGTGTGGGAAGAAGGGAGGATTTATCACTTGCAGCAAGTAAGGAGAACACTGGGGATCTTTCACAAAGCAGGGTCACAGATTGAAAATTCTCAAAGTCCTTTAACACACAGTCTTTGTGTGTTTTATGCAGTGGCACAACAAAAATGTTTGTTCCTAGAACTTTGAAAATGCACGAACTGCGCAAGTAGGTAAACACTTAATAAATGGCTACTTTAGATGGCACTTGCTGTGCTGGCATTAAGGACAGTTTTTTCAAATGTTGCAAGTGAGGTGATTTCAGAGTTAACGGACACATTTAGGAAGCTAGGACTAGAACTCAAATGTGTGTCTCCTAGCTCAAAGTCGACCCCCGGTTTCTGCTCACTTGCCTGTTAGTGCTGGTGTAAAGCAGGGGCCCCCTCGCTCCTGCAGTAGTGCTGACAGCTGACACCATGGTATGTGCGGCGTGGAAGCCCTCCCAGGGCCGCGAATAAAGGCATAAAAATGAGACACAGGAAAAATGACAGATGTACCATCGCTACCTACAGTTCATTAACCTGTGGAAATGAGCAACTGGTGTACCATACACTTCAGAGAAGGATTTGTTTTGTTCTAAATGAATATTTAGTCATTTGAACAACAATTTTCTTAAGTTAAAGTCAATAATTTGTTTTTTTATTGCAAAAATTGTTCCATAGCCTTAAGATACAGACATGGTCTGAAACACACAATATAGAGAACAGAATTTTCATAATAGATCAATTTAATATGTTTTTAATTCCAAACGATATAAAAAATGACTGCTTCCAAGGTTTAATTTCAGTCTGAGTTGCTGCCTTCGCCCCGTACTTGAGATGAACGTGGAGACGCGGCAGTGCTTCATTTCAGGGGGGTGGGTGTGTGCCTTGGCCTTGTGAGCAGTGAGCTCGGCGCCGAGGAGTGTGCTGTAGATCGCAGAAGGGAATCGGACTGAGCCTCCTCGCATCCTTGAGCAGTACTCCGTCCTCTCTGGAGATAACGCTCTCAGCTTTGGCTTTCTGGATGAAGGTCGTGACCATTTTAAAAGTGATTTATGGTTGCTAATTAAGTAAAACAAAAGTAAATTCTTTTAAAGTATCGCATGATTTGCACAGTTTCATTCAGTTCGTGTGTTCAGTCCTTGTAAGGATGTGTAGAATGCTAGGTTGTGACTGCATGTTCTCTTAACGCTGAGTTAATGCATTAAGGACAGAAAGCAGGATGCTCATGGTCCACATCCTCTACAAAGTAAGGGTAACGACAGGAGAGATTTCAAGTGTAAGATTTAAAAGTGGCTGAAGGGTAGTTTAAATATTTTCCCCTGGAATGACTATAATTAGTTCAAGAAGTATAAAAGTGTTGTTTTGTTATTTTGTTGTGTATGCGTGCTCAGTCGTGTCCGCCTCCTTGCAACCTCATGGTCTGTAGCCCGCCAGGCTCCTCTGTCCATGGGATTCTCCAGGCAAGAACACTGGAGCGGATTGCCATGCAAGATCCTCCAGGGCATCCTCCCGAGCCGGTGGTGGAACCCACACCTCCCACATCTCCTGTGTCGGCAGTGGGCTCTTTGTCACTGAGCCACCAGGGAAGCCCGTTATTTTCTTAGTGCTACACTTAGCTTTCAGACTAAAACGTGAGTTGCTTGGTCATCCTTTTCACATCCAGGAAGGCCAGTTTCTCCCCTCGCTGGTCCAGCCTGCTTCTGCCTGTTGTCTGATCTGAGCTTCTCTGTTAGTTCTGGTTGTCGTGTGCTGGTCCAGCTAGTTGCTGCTGTTACTGTTGATATACAGTTGTTGCTTTCTGTTTACTGTTTACGTGCAGGTTGTGTTTCTTCCTAGTAAATGGAGTGTACGCGCTCCGCGGCCACTCAGTGGGTCACTTCTCTCCAGAATGCCCACCACTGCAGCGCTGCCCTTGCTCCCCCGCAGACCCGCCCGATGTGGGCCTTCGCGCGGAGCAGTTAGGGTGCAGGTGCAGATGCACCTCCCCCCAGGAGCCGTCGCCCTCTGTCCACGTGGCAGATGCATTAACAGACGGTGTGAAACTCACTTGACCTTGATAGCCTTCATGTTCCTAGGGGTTTGGGGAGCACTGAAAACTGACCCTCTGGCTTGTGAGAGATGCCTGACTGAGGGGAGCCAGCCTTGTGCGGAGGGAGACCCCCGTGTCCCAGGTTGGCGGCCTGGACCGGAGCGGCTCAGCATGACTGTGCATTTTGAGGGAAGTGGCAGGAGCTGGGGGCTGAAGAAGCAGTCGAGGGTTGATCCCCCGAGGGTCTCCCATGCCGCTGATGCTGGAGCCACGTCTGGAGCCAGGGCCACGGGCCCAGCAGAGACACAGAGGCCGTTGCTCTGATAGCTCCAAGCACGGCTGGTATAAAAGATGAGGTGGAAAGCCTGTTAGGTATGTGGGACCCACTTCAGACTGTTGAACATCGAGGCCTCTGTAGCCTGTGGAAGGAGACACAACACCGGACACTTCAAAGATGCTCAGAAATCTACTTAGGGGCACAAGAGAACTGAGTATTTTAAAATACTAACGTAAAGAAAAAATATAGTAGTCTGGTGCTCAGAGTTTGAGTTTCTATACCTGAGATATTGTGGGCTCGGGTCTAGACCACTGCAGCAAAGTCACACGAATTTGGGGTTTCCCAGTGCATATAAAAGTTAGGTTTACACTACACTGCAGTCTAGTAAGTATTCAGTAGCATTATATCTAAAAAACAAGTACATGCCTTCATTAGAAATACTTTATTGCTAAGAAACGCCAACCATCTGCACCTTCAGCAAGTCTTAGTAGTAACATCAGAGGTCACTGATCCCAGATCACTCTAGCAAGTCTGATAACAATAATTAAAGTTTGAAATATTGCGAGGATTTCCAAAACACAACAGAGACATGAAGTGAGCAGATGCTAAAGAAACGGTATGGACAGATTTGCCGGACACAAGGTCGCCACAGACCTTCAGCTTTCTGTGCGACTGTCCAGCAGGGCTATCCTGCTCCGGTGGAGAAGCAGGGGCCCGAGTCCCCAGCTGCGCTTTGCTGTCTGGGTCCTCGGAGGTCATGCAGAGGAGGCGAGGGACAGCAGCAGGCAGGCCCCACGTGCCCGAGGCTCCTGTCCTCAGAGGCTGCCCCTGTGCCGGGCCCACCATGCCAGCCCCGGGCCTTGGCGCTGCCTCTGCGTCCAGCCGAGCCGTGGGGCCTGGCCGCTGGAAACCATCACCTCTTCCAGGGTCACCCTCAGAGGCCGTCCCTCCGGGCCCTGCAGCAGGAAAGACCGAGTAAACAGAGAATTGCTGCCCATCCCCCAGACCCAGAGACACACCCGGTGCAGCCCTGGCCTCCCGGCGTGGGCGCTGCAGGAGCCCCAAGCCGCCAGCTGTGGGAAAGCCACACGGCCTATGGACGAAGTACTGGGGGGGCGAGTACGGCTCGACCACCCTGGGGCTGCAGTGCGGGTGGCACCCAAGGTCCCAGAAGGGGCTCCTCCCTCCTCTGGGAGGCACGGCAGACTGAGGAGCAGGTCCTGAGCGGCAGGCACAGTCGTGGGCGGGACTGCCTGTCTCCCGTCCCCTCATCCGCCCAGTCCCCTGTGGGGTGGGATTGAGATGCACCCGTGAAGGTGACCTGGCGAGTCGCTGTTCCCCACCCTGCACCTCCACACCCGCAGGACTCCAGCTGGGAGAGCCCTAAGACATGGACTCTGAGGAGCTGCCCTTCAGGAGCCCAGAGTTGGCAGGGGCATGCTCGGGGCACTGGAGGAGCTGGCTGCTTCAGTCACCATGGCTGCAGCAGCATCTGACATGCTCGTCCTGCCCGGGCTGACATAGAGCCTCTCATTGAGGCTCGTCACCTCAGCGCTTATTGCCTGCATGCTAAGTCACTCGGTCCTGGCCGACTCTTTGTGACCCCATGGACTGTAGCCCACCAGGCTCTTCCATCCATGGGGTTCTCCAGGCAGGAACACTGGTGGTTTTTATCAGATACTACTGTGTGTCGCACTGTGAGTACACATTACAAGCTGTAGACTAAAGGGGAGGGCAGGCAGTCTGAGAAGGCAAGCGTCAGGCCCGGGCTACCAGACGGGGAATGTGGAAGAAGTCAGGTCAGCACGCTAAGGGCCCCGAGAACGGGAGTGGACAGCGCGCCCAGACAGGCAGGGGAGCATCAGCAGGGAGGCAGAAACTGCGGGAAGTCGAGGTCAGCGCAGCAGAAACCGAGAGTGCCCGCGAGAGATTACAGGAGCCAAGACGGGAGATGTGGCCGCAGACGGGACCCATGAGCGGGAAGATACATCAGAGGAACTTCCAGGCCGAGAAGCCAAATGAAAGAAGAATGAAGAAGGGGGACACAACAGGACAGAGCACCCTCGGGTGTGTGTGGCCTCAGCAGGCGTGGGGCACCGATACAGGAGCAGCAGCAAGGCAGCTGGAGGGGAGCAGAGACTCTCGGAGTGAAACGGCTGAGGGCTTTCTCACCTTGATGACAGATCGGGTGCCCAGGAACACCAGGCCGGGTGAGTGCCCCAGAGCCTCAATCCCGGGCTCAGGCCTTCTAGCTGTGGCCGACCAGCCCGAGAAGTAAAGGCACAGGACGCTTCCCGCCACGCAGGATTGAGGGCCTGGGGTGGTGGTCTCGTCACTCAGGACGCTGGGGCGAGGCAGTGATGTGGCCTGGGCTGCAAGTAGGGACGGTCCTGCTGACTGTGGCCCGAGGGTGGCGGAGCCTGGCTGGACGCTTCCGAGTCTGGAGCGAACACATCCAAGCAGGCCACGTTTAGAGTGTGGGGTCCGCTCTCCTCTGCCCTCCCGCAGTTCCGCTTGCTGGAAACGATGCCAGAGACCACGGCAGGGCCCTGCAGGTATGAGCAGGATCCCCCACCCCAGCCGGAGTCAGTGGTGGGCTTTCCCGACATGCCATGGAGGACAGGAGCTTCCTGCCCAGCCCGCCAAGCTGACTCTGGCTGCAGTCTGGGCGGCCCACTGACTGTGTGGAGTCTGCAGTCACAGACTCGGGCTGAGCCCGTGGGCGGGGTTTCCTGAGGTGGCCTCCGTCAGTGCTCTTGTGTTACGATCTTAGGTGAGTGCATGTGTTGTTTCCTCAGCTGCTCACTCGTTCTCTGAAATTCCAGCTGTGCTTTTTGTTTAGCAGCTTTGAGGTCATTAGATCCAGTCTTGAACCTCATCTCGTCGTCCTCCTGGTGTCTGACCGACAAGTCCCCTGCCCCACCTGGCCATCTCGAGAACAGCAGAGCCCCGAGGCCTCTGCCCGCCGGGCCGGCCGCTGCTGGGCAGAGGCGTCCACAGCAAAGCCTGCATGCTGCGTGGCAGAAATCCCCCCAGGCAGCGGGCTCCGCACGGAGCAGGCAGGCCAGGGGCTTTGCCTTTGAGCTGCTTCACCAGAGAAAGATGCGAGCCTCACCAAGTGCGTGCTTTCTCTGCTCCCGTGGCCGCGGTGTTTAATCACTTTGTTTAGGCTCTCATTCTTTTCCCAAAGTACAGTAGCTGATGCCAGTTGAGGAAGTTTCACCACTGCTAAATAAAAACAATGAAAGAAAGCATTTTGATAAGATCTGAGCAGTCTTCATTTCATGAACCTGATGGAAGTTTGTATAGTAATGGATATTCCAGCCACAGATCTAATGATGAGAGCAGAAATATTATCATTTCTGGTTCACATCAGCCAGCCAGGGAAGCCCAGCTGTAGTCAGGGGCCAGGAGCTGCGAGCTTGGCCACACACCTCAGCTCCATGGGCTGAACAAGAAACTAACCAGGCGGGACTGGGGCCAAGTAACAGAAGCATGCAAAAGCACCTGGCCGACTGTGAAGGCCGTTGGCTTGGAGATTGCCAAGGTCATGAGGAATCAGAAAGTGATCAGTTACAAACAACTGAAACCAAAATGAAGCTGCTTTATGTGTCAGTTACTCCTGTGGAGTTGATCTTGTTAAAGTAAATTGGTTATGCATTTTGTTTGCTTGTCTGAAGCGTGTTTCTTCACGTAGAACACAGACAAGTGAGTCTGGTGCTGACGTGGCAGTGATGGTGCCTTCCCTGTCAAGATGCCATAGTCTTTCTGAAATCTCGCTGCTCCTGGCTCCTGGCTCCAGCCCTCCCCAGCCTTTATTTTTCAGGGAGAAGGCTTGACACATCACCTGGAGATCTCCAAGGCCTTTGCTAGTTCACTGGTGCCCTTTCGTGGTGCCGCCTGTCCCGTGCTCCTGCGGTTCTCCTCGCCTCAGTGATCAGCCAGGTGCCTGGGGGGTCTGGGGGCCGGGTCCCACTGAGTGGCTGTTTCTGGCTCTGGTTGTGAATGGCCTGCCCCCAAGGGAGAACCTGGGGTATATTTTGCTATAAGACTATTCACGACCAATTACTAGAACTCTAGCTCTTTAGTTTTGGGCAACATCTTTCGTCATTAGGTGCAGGTTTTTAACAGCTAATACATGTACTCACATTTAAAATCAGTGCGGTCCAAGTGATAGACACGTTTGATATAAGAGTTGTGACCTAGCAGTTGTCTTCCATTGGCTGAATAAACTTGTGTCTGAGAGCTTTCGAGTGTGGAAGTCGCCTGACACAGGGCTTCCTTCTGGAAGGTTTGCTGGTGCAGAGCGCTGCTGTCGCCTACTACGGCAGGCCCTCGCGGAGGTGGCGTGAGCACAGCTTGCCGTGGGTGGTGCGGGGCCTCCTGGCTCGGGCTTGCGTGCCCCAGGGAGAAAGCCCAATGTGAGCTGAGCGTTCTCAGCTGGTTTGCATTTAATACACTCGGTGGGAAGGATGGTGACCGCCTTGTGAAAGTTATGGTTTCTCTGAGTCCAAGTGTGTTGTTGCGCTATGATTTGTTTTCATGGCCCTGGCGCTCAGCAGCCGATTAGGCTGGTGGGATTGTTTGCACGGCATTCTGCAGGAGACTCCTTTAATCCTGTTCCTCAAGCAGATAAGCTTCGCTTGGAGCACTCGCCTATAGCACCATATTATATTAATGTATTTTACTTGTAATTTAGAGAACAAGAAGAATGCCCCGATCTGAAGGCTAAGCTGTCCCCCATGGCACTGGCACAGCTGATAATCGTGAACTAGAAAGATGTGTATATCAAATAGTTTACAAAATGAAGCCAGCTGTGTTTCCCTACATACTGAGGCTTCCTGACATGCATCATTAAACCTTATTAGCTACTTCCTTTTACAAAGATTCTTGTAGTCTTGAACATTGCATATTAACATTTTCTGCCCCTCCAACTGGAAATTATTTGCTTTATTGTAGAGTGTCAACTTGCTCTGGTTTCTGATGCGTTCTAATTGGTACTTTAGAGTATAATCATCGTGCGATACCACGCCATGCATTTCTTTATTTGGAAATTAATACAGACCTTTTCACTTTATCTGTCAATCTGGGCAACTTTTCACAATTCCCAACTCTTGGGATTGCTTACAAGCCATTAAGTATGAAATTGTTCATAAAATGTCTCTGAAGATGTATCACAAAAATTTTAGATGGTTTAAAGTATGTTACATTTTGCCGAAATACTAGTAATAAACCTCTTAAATAGACAGTTAATAATAAAAGGGTAATTAGGAAGATGAAAAGTTTATTTAAGCATATGATGTCAGTCATTTAAAATTTTCAGTAAATCTGCTAAATTCCATTTTCCTCACAAAAGAACGCACATCATGAGAACCATGGATTTTGACATTGATTCAAAGTCAGGTGTCAGGTGTTGCTGCTGCTGCTGCTGAGTCGCTTCAGTCATGTCCGACTCTGTGCGACCCCATAGACGGCAGCCCACCAGGCTTCCCCGTCCCTGGGATTCTCCAGGCAAGAACACTGGAGTGGGTTGCCATTTCCTTCTCCAATGCATGAAGAAAATTGAAAGTGAAGTCACTCAGTCATGTCCGGATCCCATGGACTGCAGCCTACCAGGCTCCTCAGGGCAGTACCTTTCCTCATCCTTTCCCGTTCGCGACATCCTCTGCCTGCATCCCACACTGCCTTAAGAAGTGAGTACGTTTACCCATTATTAACCGTGTGGTGGGTCAGAGCAGGGACAGGTTGAGAGCAGCCCTGAGGGCCAGGGTATCTGTATCTTTACCCATGTTTAACATAATCACAAAGAGGTGATATGCATTTCGCTGAGAATTTCAGGAGTTCAGTGAAACAGTGATCATAGCTTTGTTTCTAGTAAATATCTTAGACACAGATCTTGTCACGTCAGCTAATGACTCTTGATTTAAAAACACTACTGAGTGGTTTTATGTCAGGATGGGTGCCAGATATCTAGAGATTGGGGTAGAGACCTTAAGTGGTCCATAAATCCCCACACATTTACACAATAACCCCAGCAGCGATTCGGGGGCAGGTGACGCCGTCTGATCATGGGCTATGTGAGGCAGTGTCGGTTCTCGCTGCGCCAAGCCGCCCGCAGAGAACCGGACGTGAAACACGCTGAACTCAGCTCTACCACACATAGCACTCAGGCATTAAGGGTTTTTCCTAGTAATCATCCTTTTTGCTTTCTAACACACTATAACTTAGAATTAACAACTTTATACTACCATGTATGGGACAGAAGTAGTCCGTGATGGAACCAGACTTGATGGAATCTATTATATATAAAAATTGTTGACTAATGTCTAATGCATTCCCTGGCACAAACCTGTAAAAATATGCTTTACTTGTTGGTTTGCCAAGAGAAGAGTTTAGACAGTGACATTTGGAATCACTGAACAAACCTCTGACTTTGTTTAGGAGCTCATCTTTATCATGACCTCTTAGGAAAAAAATGAGGGCTGGAAGTTAAAGTTTCACTGGAAATTAATGACCTTGTTTACTGATAAAATTCAACCATTCCCTTTCCCAAAATTTTATTAGGAAAATATGCAGGTGAAGGGTGTTCCCCACCTCCACCCCCCAGTTCATTCACTTAAAAAAAAACAAACAACTGTTCGGGCCATGTACCAGGCAAGCTCCAGGGAGTGGGATGGTCTGGTACCTGACTGCCCAGCTGTTCCCCATGCCTCCTGCTCGAGGGGGACCACCAGGGGTCGGCCGGGCACTCGCTTTTCTTGGGAAGATTCATGTTCTGATCTGATGTGTCTTCTAAATCCCAGCCTTCTCCATCGCCTGTGGTCCCACAGTTCCAAGCCAGTAGCAGGAGTAATTCCTGCAGTGTCCCTTCTGGGTGCCAGGAAGTACTTGTTTCAGCTCTTTGCAGAGTTCAGAGGGCACTCTCACAGGAGGCAGGCCTGTGCCGGGGACCCTGGTGCGGCAGCGTGAGAAGCTCTGGCGATGTGTTCAGTCATCTCTCAGTGAGCAGTCCCAGAGCCCAGATGTTAATAGCAGTATTATTAATGTGCTTATAGGAGAAGATTACTTTCTAATTCAGTAATATATTTTATAAATTATATTTCAAAGTGTATCTTAAGGATGTTTCTAGAACACACACACATGCACAATAATACTTAAAATAAGGGACTTGCCACATGCAGGAGAAAATAAAGAACTACACATGCACATACCTCCCAGAAGAAAACTGTAAATACTGTAGTCTCTTCAGTATGAAAAATCCACCAGAAAATGAAAGGTAATGACTGCCCGTATTTCAGCAGATTTACAGCCCTTTCTTACTGAGTCTGTTAAAATTTAAAGATTCCAAATAAAAGCCTTTCTTTAAAAATATCAGGACCATTTAGAGTTTTCATTAGAAAGAAAATCTATTTTTCATGTTTCAAGGGAAAAAAGAATTACCAAGAGTGTGGGGACTTTCAAAATCTTTGAAGAAATATAAAATAAAACAAAGTTCCTAAGCATACCAGTGACCACACACAAAACCTGCTCTTACTGGCATTTCTCCAGACTTTTTTTTTTTTAAAAAACACAGTTACTAATCCCTAAACTCATGGGTATTGTGCTATTAGATAGTAAGAATTCAAGAGTAGGTTAATGCTATCTGTTAAAGTAAATATTACTAGAATAAACTGCTTATTTAATTAGACTAAATTGAAATCAAATGCCTGACCTCAAATTTCACTTATATGAATGTTGAAGTTTCTGGATAACTTAGGCTGTTGGCGCAATTATTTTGAATTGGTGGGTGGTCTTGGCAAAACCAGTTAAAACTGATAGCTTACTACATTGTTAAGACAAAAATAAGGTAAATATATGCAGGATCTCAAAACCACTAGTATAAGCTGTTACAACTTTATTGACTTAATTTGTAGATCTAAATCTTTTTTTTTTTTAAGCCTTAGCACTACTGTTGTACTGGTTACCTACGGTATTTTGGGTGTCATATCTTTAAATATGATTCTTTATTTGCTAGAAGTTTTTTTTAATAATTATTTATTTTTATTTTATTTTAAATTTTTATTTTAACTTTAGTTTACTTTACAATACTGTATTGGTTGATGACCCTGTATGCGAGACAACAAAAGAGACTCAGATCTATAGAGTGAACTTTTGGACTCTGGGGGAGAGAGAGAGGGAGAGGGTGGGATGAGATGGGAGAATGGCATTGAAACATGTATACTATCATGTAAGAAGTGAATCGCCAGTCTGTGTCCGATGCAGGATGCAGGATGCTTGGGGCTGGTGCTAGAAGTTTTTATTTAGGAAATTGCCCCCCGTATGTAGTTTATCATGTTAAAGTCTATAAATTCTGTCTTTGATTCTTCATGGCAACATAAATATTTAGGGTAATTTTTTCATTAATAAAACTAAGATAACGTATTAAATTTACTAAATTGGCTGATTTGAAGATCTAAGTTCTGCTTCATGAAAAGGCAGCTTTCAGCAGTCAGTGGGGGAAAAGCATCAAACTTGAAGCGCCCTCTGCTGGGGAAGCCACAACATGCTGCTCCTTGGCTTTCGCTTTCTCTTCCCAGCAAGGAAATGTTACTGTACAAGCTGCGAGTAGCCGAACGGCAGCCAGAAACATGGCGGCCGTGCGCGCAGATCACACTCAGCAGTGTTCGGATGACAGCGCCTCGCAAGGTGCACAGCTTTTCAGTGAGCTGTGTGGGCTGTTGGAAGATAAGACTAGACTACTGTCCATTAGAAAATTGGTTTCAAATATTCAGTGCTATAGATTTTAATGTAGGTTGTGTACATAGAGTACAAATTAAATTTACAAATAGTTGCCAGACTGTTCTGCATATTAATGTTTACTCATTTTTGGTTTTAAATATGGCTTTGAAGTGTCACAAGTTGAACTTATTTGAAATAATTTAATAATTATTAAAAACAAAAAAATTTACCACTTCGAGTCACTATATTGCTTTAAATTTGATGACTTTTTAATATACTGGTTATGCTTCAATAAAGGCTCTGCTGTGACAGATGCTGTCAGACAGTAACAGGCTTGACCAAGTTATCCTACATGAATGGAGAAGTCAGTCTGAATTTTGCAAGAAAAAGATCCGACGTGTGTATATGTGTATGTATACATGTTCATAGATAATGTGCCATTTTCTGGCAGTTTTGACAATTATAAAATGTGTTGAGTGGATACGTTTTATAGCAAATGCCCGAGCCAGTATTGAAATTTCTCAAATGATCTGGAAGGTTGAAAGTCTGAAAAGACAGCCTCATTCTTCATTCATGAAGTCCCCTTCAAACTCAGCAAGTAATCTGTTTGTAGGTTTTAGGAATAATTTCGCCCCTAACAACATGTTTATTGTGTCTGGCTGGCAGACTGGTCTGATGGCATGCATCGCCCTGAAAACGGAGCTGATCGGCACCAAGGTTGTGTCAGCTCCAGGAGGGCTCATGCTGGGTCCCCCCTCCTTTTGAGTTTCTCACAGTAATATGGAAAGCGCTGTACTTCCTGGTTCAGTAGCTGAGCTTTGCATTAAGGCTTTTTTTGTTTACATGAAAAATATAGCAACCCCATTTTATTTTTGAATGTTAAATATTAAGAAGTGTGTGATAATACATGGTAAGCAAGGAAAAAAATCTTAAAATGCTAAACATAGAATAATCTGGCAGAATTTATTTGTAGGCAAAAATGTGTAATATGAAATATTCTTTCAGTACAGACTTTTAAATGTGTATCATGTAAATATAGACTTTGACTTTTAAAAATTAAGGTGATATAACATTAAGAATTATTGTGCTGATACTTATTCAGGGAGCTTTTAAAGCACAGATTATTGAGCCAATAGACTAGAACAGCTAAAAGAAGCACTTCTTATTTCGCAGATCACCGGGGCAGTAAATGGTAATAGCCGAGTTGTCTATGGGCAGGCGGTGCCTGCATGCAGGGCAGGCACTTAGGACTAAGGCCTAACATGACTAAGGCCTAACTTAGGACTAAGTCCAAACATGAATGAATAAATAAACTGGAGAAGAAGGGGGGGAAAGGCTATATGGCATCACTTTATAATTTAAAAAATACTTTAAAAACTCCAAACTGGAAAAAGTTATTGCCATAACATTTAGAAGTTTACATTTAGTATAAGAATTTCAGAAGTACATTACTGAAAAGTACTTATTTTTTTCTTATTTTTAAGATTCTGCTATAAGTAGAAAATATGGGACTGATTTGGTTTTAAGATATTTAAAAATATGTGCTTTTCATAGTAATTTCAGGAGGTTGACGCAGTGATCCTGTGTCAGCTTTGCAGTCACACCCCAAATTCTGAATGATGTGGGACTGACGGGCTGATCCCAGCATAGTTCAGCTGCTAAAGGGAGACAGCAGCGGCAATGTCACTGTTTCCCCTAAGCCGTCTTCGTCATGGAAGGCTGTGCTTCAGCCTGTGTAGAGGTGTCTTGAGTGTATTTGCTAGTAGATTGGAGGTTTTTCTGTGTTTCAAATTGAGATGTGTTTACAGCAAAAATACGGGACAAATTAAAATGATAGTTAGCTTTTTTCGAGAGTTTAAGTTGGCTTTTTGACATTTTGCACATGATTGTTTTGTTATTCTAGAGTACCGTCATGTAGTAGGTAAGGAAATGTGAGTTTAGAAGGAAGGTTACAGAGCTCGGATGTTCACGTAACATTAATCCAGGATAATGGCACGTGAAGAGCAGTTGGCAATGCTTATTAATGCCTTTCGTTTTCTCTGCTGCTAAGTTTTTATAACACGAGACTTCTGCATTGATTTCTTGAGGACTTGGGGGGACTTTGAGACAGGCTAGAGAGGCGCTGCGTTGCTGAGATAAGGTGGGGTCTCATTCGTCCCCGGTGCCTTAACAAACCTGACTGATCTTTCGTTGATTAAGCAGGGTACCGTATTTACCCTTCATTGTTAGTATAAACCATTATTTTACTGAGAACCATTAGCTGTTTAAAACTTGGTACATAAATTAAAGAGGAGCTAAGTGGATTTGTGATCGCTGCCATTAGTGGCGTCTTAGATTATACAGGCAATTATTGTGCTCATTACCCCAGAGCAGCCCCTTCTCAGAGCCATTGTGGTGTCTTAGACATTATGCACAGATTTTCCCTTGGAGATTAAAATTTCCAGTAGCGTATTTAATTTTGTTATCACAGTTGTTTCAAGTAAAATAAATATTATGACAAATGGAAGAAAATTTGCTTTACTAATATAGGAAATTACAAAAATGTTGAAAGTTACTTCCTAGTGTACTTAATTTACCTCTTCTTGTACAGCCATGATTACTTCAACTGATTAGTAATATATGTTAGGGGTGAAAAGATTTTGAAATTGGAGTAAAAGGTACCTGGCCTGTTTAGGTGTTTTAAAAGTTTTTAAAGAAGGAAGAGATTCACATCAAAACTCAAGTTACCACCTTTATAGAATCTGTAGCTTTAGTGTTAATTAGGCTTTCATGGTGAATAGTTTTTGAGTCCAGATTGCATTTTAGACAAGTTGAAGAAACTTTCAAGGATGTTCTAGAAAATAGAGTATAAAATTAATTGTAAAAAACCTTTTAAAAAACAGTTGAAATATCTCTCTTCTTCTCGCTGTGTTTTGTTAGAATTGACCCCCCCTCTCCAATAAGACCATACTATTGATATATACTGTAGTGTGGGTGCAGTTGTGTTCCAGGAAGAAGAGTCGTAGTTGAGAAAAGGCTCCTGAAAGATGGCAGGGAACAGCCCACTGCTGAGAGGCTGTGTGTGCTCTGCTAAACTTGTTACTCCGTCCTTTCAGCCAGAAGTGTTTGGAGAAGACAGCATGTCCGCCTTACAGGCACGTCAGGTGGCTGACCACATGTCCTCCTCCGCTGGAGGCGCATTGACACTTGGAGTGTAGTGTGCATCAGAGTGCAGTGGCCACCAGTAACATTTCAGTCCCAGATGGGGCATTGTTTCAAAGGAAATGTGGTGCCGACTGCTGACCGCTTCCTCCTGCCTCTTGACAGACCTTCCTTCACTGCCGCAACGCAGGGGAAAGTGTGAGGTAGTGGTTATGCATTTTACAAGACAGTGATTCTTTATTTTATTACAAAAAAAGACCAACTCTGGAAGGCCAGATTAAATCATTCCTTTCACTTTTTAATGGGATTTGGATGAATAGAGTAAAATATGCACTTTGCATTCATTGATAGCATCTTTACGTTGAGGTAATTGAGTCTTTTCTCCCTGACTGCATGAGTAATGACTTCATCTGACCCTCCCAAGGCCTGGAGCTCAGGCCGCCTTTGTCACCGTGGAGAACCAGGCTTTGAAACACGCTCTACTTCCCTGGCTTAATTTTTCTTCATTTTAATCCAAAACCCTATTTTTCTCAATAATTCAAGCATAAACTATGTAGTAGTTGAAGTAGTGGAGATTGCAAGGTATTTGTCCTGGTCGTGCTGGTTTTTAAATGGAGTTGATAAATCAGGCACCCAGGTCCCCACTGCCCACTCTCATGGAGGCCCAGCCCCACGCTACTGGAGAAGCTTCCAGAACACCGTTCACATGGCTCGTCCTGGACCAGCTGGCCCCACTGCCCACTTGCCAGGGCACTGTGCTGGAAGTGACCACAGGAAGGCAGGGCGCCCCCCCGGCCCCAGGGAGTGCTACACACCTGGCCAGCCCACGCAGCCCAGGAAGGGCCTCATCCGCCGCAGGCACGTGGACATGCGGCATCGCCAGGACCCAGGGAAAGTCTCCGGAGATCCGAGTCCAAATAGTGTGATCAGAGGCAGCCACATGTCCCAGGCCTGGGTCTCTTGGGGTATTGGGGGGCATAGTGAGGAGTGGCACATTGTGGAAGGGGCCAGTGGAAGGGCTGAGTCTGCAGGGTGGGGGCTTGGTGAGGGCCGGGGCCTGCTGGGGGCTGGCTCGGAGGGGTGGGGTCTGCAGACTACCCTCACCCCTCACCCCTACCTCAGGGCCCAGTGGCTCCCAGCCCACCCAGGGGACCCTGCAGTGTCTGGGTTGGGTGTGAAAAAGTAGGGTGCACGCACTAAACACACTTGAGCCGTGTTGCTTCTGGGCACCTGTTGTCATTCCCGTTGCTGTGCAACCTCTTTAAAGGCTATAAGGTGTCAACCCACGGCGATGCTGGTTGTCAGTTCTAAGAGGTAACTTTGTCCACAAGCTTGGTTATCGAAGATTTCCCTCCTACAGGATATATTACTCGTGTTCATCTTATCTCTCCTACTGTTGTTCAGTTGCTCAGTCGTGTCTGACTTGTGACCCCATGGGCTGCAGCAGCCAGGCTTCCCTGTCCTTCTCCATCTCCTGGAGCTTGCTCAAACTCGTGTCCATTGGGTCACTGATGCCATCCAGCCATCTCATCCTCTGTCATCCCCTTCTCTTCCTGCCCTCACTCTTTGTCAGCATCAGGGTCTTTTCAAATGAGTCAGCTCTTTGCATCAGGTGACCAAAGTATTGGAGCTTCAGCATCAGTCCTTCCAATGAACATTCAGGATTGATTTCCTTTAGGAATGATTAGTCTTCTCTAACACCACTGTTCAAAAGCATCAATTCTTTGGCATTCAGCCTTCTTTATGGTCCAACTGTCACATCTGTACATGACTACTGGAAAAACCAGAGCTTTGAGTATACAGACCTTTGGCAAAGTAATGTGCTAGACTGACTGTTTATCCCCAGGTGAAATCTCGTAGTGCACTCATTTTTCATAACCTTAGCATGCGTGTGTGCTCAGTCGTGTCTGACTCTTTGTGACCCCACGGACTGTAGCCCACCAGGCTCCTCTGTCCATAGAATTTTCCAGGCAAGAATACTGAAGTGGGTTGCCATTCCCTTCTCCAGGGAATCTTCCCAACCCAGAGATTGAACCCACATCTCTTACATCTCCTGCATTAGCAAGTGATTCTTTTCACTGTACCACCTTCATTTTTCATAACCTTAAGAGCTTAGCAAAAAATGTAGTAGACATTTAAATTTATTTGTATAATGAATGAATTTTCTTCACTGCTGCACTTAATAGGTTTTCTGACAGAGTTTTGTGCTTTGTTTTTAACTACAAGTTCTAACATTCTCATGAGGGTTTGTGGCAAATATTAATCAAAACAAGATATACACTAAATATGTGAGGTGTGGAAAAGGCTAGCCTTTTATTGGCCAAAATGATATTTGAAAAGGCACTACAAAGTAAACTGTTATTAAGCAGCTTAGTAATTCTTCAAGTTTTAAATTTAAGGTGTTTATAAAGGTATTTGTCCTGGTCCTGCTGGTTTTTAAATGGAGTTGATAATCAGACTCCCAAGTCCCGCTGTCTTGGTAGTTTTGGTAATCATGTTTCCTTTTTTAATTTCTCTTTTTCAAAATCTGTTCCAGATACAGGAGAAACTCAGATGACAGATAGATAACCCGATAGGATTCAGTTTTCTGCTAGTGTCATAAAACTTAGGAGTCAGCGGCTCTGTTAACACCTGCTGGGCTCTGGCCTGAGGGGAACAGGCTGTCTGGGCTCCTGGCACCTCCGTTAGGAGATGGGCAGTGCCAGTTTACCATGGAGGAGAGTGAGGCTTAGAGAGTGTGAGACGTTCTCCAGGGCCACACGGCTAGTAAGCAGAGACTCAGATGCAGGTTCTCAGCAGTAGAGAGAGTGGTCCTGGTAGTGAGGACAGTAGCAGCGTGCCCGTACTGGGGGCCATGCTCCCTGTGCCGTGCGCCTCCTCCCCCCAGTCGCCCAGTCACAGACGGGAAACACGCCCATCTCACCCTGCGCAGCAAGGAGGCGCAGCCAGCACTCAAACTGGCATCCTGAGGCAGCTCAGCTGCGGCGTGGCGTCCCTTCTCCTCTCTGCGGCTCTAAAGCCTTTCTGCAAAGCCCTGCGCTGCCCTCCCCACGCCCCTCCCTGCCTGCCACGCCACGTTGTGTGGTGGTCTTTCAGCCATGAAACTCAGCCGGGAGGAAGACTGGGTGGAGGTTACTGGGCTGGAAGTGAAGTTGCATGCTTCAGAAGAGCTGTGTTCTCCTAGCTCGTAGGACAGGCGGTGTTTGGATGTCTCACCCTTTCTACCTCCAAGATCCCGCACAGATCACACACAAAAAAGGAATGAATTTTTACTGACATAATTTTCCCATATCTTGCTTAGCTGGTAAATAATCCACAGACTGAATCTGAGTGTCGTGTCCCTTCCTGGGAGAACCTCCAGTGGAGGACTTCTGCAGATTAACCAGTTGTCGTTGCAAGCTAACTATTCCATCTGTTGCTTTTCTTCTTAATCAAGAGAATTTCTTTTCAGAGAGGCTCTTGGCCGAGGGGGATGACAGCCAGCCAGCCTGTTCTGGCCTGGCCTGTGCAGAGGAAAAGGCACCTGTGCTCTCGCGGGAGCCGGCTGTGTGCCTGTGCGTCCCCTTCTGTCCAACGGTGGTCATAACCTCATCCTTCAGAGAGGATCTCAGGACTTGTGTTTTCTCAGTAGCCTCTTTCTGGAAACCTTCTGGGGACCGTGACTCATTTCCAGAAATTCTCCCTAAATCTCTAGAACACTTTTTGGGAAAAACTGTAAACGTCATAAGTTTTCCCAAGAAAATGTAAAGTGAATACATCTTTGTGTTTTATTGTAGTAAAGGCTAATACAAAAGAAAACTTAAGACCGTCATCCCTACCATGTATTTAAACTTGTAAAATTAGAGACACTGTGGCTCTGTGCTAATTCTGTATTTTCTTTCAGGTTGGTTTGTTGGATCTCGAACTCAACCAGCTGACCAAAGCACTATTTCTGGCCTTGGTTGCCCTCTCGGTTGTCATGGTGACCTTGCAGGGATTTGCAGGCCCCTGGTACCGCAGTCTCTTCCGCTTTCTCCTCCTCTTCTCCTACATCATTCCCATAAGGTGAGTTTAAGGATGAGGAAAACCAGTGTCTGGTTTCATTGAATATGATGTTATTGAATGTGTTGTTCTCAGCGTGAAAGAAATGATCCACTTAGAACTAAAGAGGGAAGATACGGGACTGACTCTAACCATGGCTGCCTCCCTTTCACTTTGGGCACTGCCTCTGAGAAGTGAGCGCATGCCTGAAACTCCGCCTTGAGAAGAAGGCAGAGGGGTCCACTCTGTTACCCTTGGCCCCAGCGCTCTGAGTGCTGGAAGGCCTGAGCCCAGAATCTGCCGGTGTGAGCTCTGCCCCCTGATGTGAGGCGACCCCCACCCCGAACCCCAGTGTGGGCCCTGCCCCAGGACAGCCGGCCTCCCGGGGGGGAGTCTCTAGGTCTGCATGGCCGATCTCAGCTGTTAACACACTCCCTCCAGACTGTCCTGCAGCTGCCAACAGCCTTCTCCTCCCATCTCTCTTGAGCAAACACATCTTTTTTGGGGATTTCTTAGGGTTTTTTCCTTTGTTTTCATTCATCTCGTTTTTCTTCATTCCTTTTGCTTTTATCAGTTCTGAAATGTTATGTGGTGTCCTTCATGACTGTTTCTGTTGTACAACGAGAAAGGCTGAGTAAGAGTGCTCTTCCTTCTTTGGGGCACTTCCGTCTTTGATGGAAACCATTGAACAATATTCAGATTTTATTGCAGTTTTTTAATGTGACTACGTTTAATTTCTTTCTTCTTTTCTGTAGTAAACTAACAGTAAAGAGACTTGACATGTTTCCCCCTTATCCTATTAATAGGAAATACTAATTATAGTCATGAAAGTTAATCCATAAGTATTTTTAAACAAAAACTAATGATCATTTTCTCACATTTCAATTTTATATGTTTATAGTAAAAAATTAGATAATACCCAATAACAAGAGAAAGAAAGAAATATTACGTATACTCTCTGTTGCTGCTGCTAAGTCACTTCAGTCGTGTCCAACTCTGTGCGACCCCATAGACGGCAGCCCACCAGGCTCCCCTGTCCCTGGGATTCTCCAGGCAAGAACACTGGAGTGGGTTGCCATTTCTTTCTCCAGTGTATGAAAGTGAAAAGTGAAAGTGAAGTCGCTCAGTTGTGCCTGACTCTTAGTGACCCCATGGACTGCAGCCCACTAGGCTCCTCCATCCATGGGATTTTCCAGGCAAGAGTACTGGAGTAGCTAATGATAAATTCTGTAAGACCTTTCAGATGTGGATATACTTACAGACTTATAAGTAAGAATGTTCATACTTACCTATACATAAGTATATATTAGCATTCACACATATCCTTAAGTCTGTATATCCTTTTAAAAAGTCTGCTTATGTGGAATTGCCTGGCAGTCCAGTGGTTAAGACTCCACACTTCCACTGTTTGAGGCTTGGGTTCAATCCCTGCTGGGAAACTAAGACCCTGCGTGCCACTGGTGGGGCCAAAAAAAAAATCTGATTACAAAATGAGAAATGTACAAGGCTGTGTGCAAATCTGGCTTGTTCTAGTTTTTCCATCAACAGTTTTATATTTAGATTAACATGCTTAGTCAAGCTTGGAGAGACTTGCTGGACAGAAGTGTGACTACACCTCTGTCTGTCTCTGAGATGCTCACATGCACTTCAGCGTGATACTTTTCCTCATTTTTCATAGTGTAGAATGCAATTACACAGGTTTAGCAGAAGGGATGAAACAGTAAAATTAAAATGTAAAACATATAGAGGACACTGATTTAGGGGCTTAACATTTGATCCAACCAAGTTTGTTTTCTCATTGCAAAGTTTCCATTAAAATATAAATAGCAATACATTTTAGTATTTACTAAATATGTTTCTGTGCTTAACAAAGAATCGATTTTAAAATAGTCTTAAAATTGTCTTTTTTCTTTTTCAAAGTACCAGTTCTGGAAAATAAAGTGCTTTTTCTTCTACTGACCTAACACTCTAAAAGTCTTTTCCATTTTAAGAAAAGAGAGCTGTTTTATTGAAATTCTCTACAGAATTAAATTTGTCTGAGTCACCTGATACAAGTTACTTCATCTTTCAAGGAAAATAGTATAAGACTTACCTTTACTTTTGTAATTCAGAAATAAATATGTGCTCCTTAGATCGTTTGTTTCTCTCATAGCACAGAGCCAACCATGAGAATTCTTTATGGTGCGTGTAAAATTCCCTCAGGCCAGGAGCTCGCGTTCCCTGTCTCTAGTCACTGTGTTTTCTGCATATACTCTAAAATGCTGCCTAACAGTCTAGTTAATAATCAGAAACAAGTGTCTTAGCAGTACCGAGCCAGGGAGGCTTACGTGGGCAACAGAAGCAAGGTGGTATTGACGAGGTGACAGCGGTGCTCCTTCCAAGAAACAGTGGAGTGCCTCTTGTGGGTACAGCGTCTTTGTGGAAACACTGATGTTGAGTGTTTGTGTGGCCTGGGAGACCATTTTCCTCTCTTTCACTCTAAGTCAAGCAGCCAAATCAGCGGGTGTGGGAAGGCTTGCCAGGGAAATGCCCGCGTATTCATTCTACCAGCTGACCACTTGGTGGGACGCCCGGTGCTCTGCCCAGAGCTCTGCTCGGTCAGCACACCAAGAAGGGAGTGTTGAAAATGTTAGCTAACACAGGCACAACATTTGCTTCAGAATTTAGAGATTAACTTTCCTGGAGTTTTATTGAAGGAAAATACTTAGATTTTCGTCAGATTATTTACAGGGCAGATATCCTTCCTGCAGCATCACAAGTTTGTGCTAAGCTGCCAGCTTCATTTTCCAGGTAGAATGCATGGGGGGAAGAGTACTTTCAACCTTACTTAGACCTCAGAATGATACTCAGTTACTGACGGCTTGGGACATTTGCAGTCTCTCCAGACTGCAGAAGATGCCAACCTTAGAAGAGTCAGTGTGTGGAAAGCATGCACGGAGAGAAGTCCTAGGGTGTGGCTGGACAGCCTTTTGCTGAAGAGAGGAGGTGTGTGACTCTTAGATCCACTTAGCCATCTCAGCAGGAGTGAAGAATAGATGGGCTTGTCCAGCAAAGACCTGTGGGGGGGCTCTTGTCTGACAGTGTGGTCCCCCCATGACACACATGAGAGACCCTCAGAGTTTTTGAAAATGTTGTATCAGCAGTAACACTGCCTGCCATCTTGGACCGAAAGGGACAGAGATAGAACAAAATAAGAAGCCTGCCAGACTCCCAAAATTCTGCGTGGGAGAAATGGGCTGGAATTCTCCATGGCTGGAAATGGGCTGATGGAACTGCCTGTATGCAGGCATGTGGCACATTTGCGAGGAAAGGAAGAATAGTTTTGAGGCCAGAGCTGGCACATGTCCTGCAGAGGCTGTGGAGCTAGGAGTCCAGAGCTGGAGCTTCCAGGCGCAGAGAATTATTGTCAGCTCTTGAAACCTTATAGAATCTGCTTTGCTGGGAAGTTACTACAACTGCTTTGTAGTTACTTATGATGTCTGGATGTTAGTTCTTTTTCAGTTCTCTGTTCTGCTGATAATCTTTCTCAGTCTTTAACTTGAATTTTTACTCACCCAGTGGTTAAATTATAAATAAAATTGTTAATTTTACATTGTCAAATTTATAATTCTGTTTTGTTGTTGCCTTTCATTCTGTATGTTTAAGAAGTCCTCCTCTACTCCAGAATGGTGACGCTGTCCTCCTGTATTAACTTCTAGAAGTTTATCAGTTTTCTCTCTGACCACTGGAAGTGCTTTTGCTGTTGTTTCCTATTTTGGGGGGGGGCGGGGGTTAATAGTGTAAAGTAGTATTTTCACATATTTTTCCATACCGGTTCTCTTAGCACCCTTTATAGAAAACACCTCTTCCCAATGATGTAGGGTCCTCTCTGTCACATGCTAAGTATTCATATAAGCACAGGTCTGTTTTAGGTTCCCTGTTTTGGTCTTTTTATCTTTTCCTGACCAAATAACAAAGTGCCTTAATTTGTAAGCCCTTATAATAAGTTGATATTTGATAAAAACAAGTCCTCCATGTGTTCACTGAGTGCCTTTGCTCTCCTTGGTCGGGCTTCCCAGGTGGCTCTAGTGGTAAAGAGTTCACCTGCTAGTGCAGGAGACACGGATTTGATCCCTGGGTCGGGAAGATCCCCTGGAGAAGGAAATGGGTTCCCACTCCAGTATTCTTGCCTGGAGAATCCCATGGACAGAGAAGCCTGGTGGGCTACAGTCCACAGGGTTGCAAAGAGTCAGACACGACTGAGCACACATGCAGGCTCTCCTTGGTCATTTACATTTAATACTAAATCTTCCAAACCATGACTGTGGAGTATCTCTTACCTGCGTGAGGTCTTTTCTAACATCTCAAACTTTTTAAAAACTTTCATTGAAATCTTGCATAACTTTTGTTAGAAGTATTTTTAGATACGTGACATTTTTCAAATGCTGTTATAAATGCCATTTTTTGAAAGAACTGTTTCCTATATATTTGTTGCTGGTATAGAAAAATGGATTTCTATAAAAATGGTTGAATCCATCCATTTTGGTAAAATTTTATTGATTCTAATTATATGTGAAATGTATTGTATTTTTCTCTGTAGATAATCACCTAGTCAGGAGACAGTGATAGCTTGCTTCCTTTCAGTCTTTTGCACCCTTTCTTTTCCTTGTCGTTGTAGCAACGCTTTCTAGCTTAACGTTAAGTGACTATAGTGATACTGGACATTCTTCTTTTGTTCCCGATGTGAAAGGCAGAGCTTTCAACATTTCATTGTAAGGATTCTATAAGTTTTTACAGAACCCCTTCTTTACAATATATAATAGAAGTTGTTTCTATTCCTATTTTGTTAAAAATTGTCTTTAAATCACTGATATAACTTTTTAAACATTGCTACTAAATCTTTTGAGATGATTTTTCATCTTAAGTTTTTCTTCTTCAGATATTCATATGCCAAATTATACCAACTGACTTTCTGATGTCACACCTACTTTGCATTATTTGGAGGGAAAAGCACAACTTGGTCATGGCGTAATATTCCTTCATGTATTACTGGATTCCATTTGCTTGTCATTTTTGTGAAGTTTTTGCATTGGTTTATCTGAGTGAGATTAACTTATGCCTCCCTTTCACATTGTCTTTTAGTGTTTAGTGTCAAGATTATGCTGTTCTCTTAAAATACATCAACGAGTCTTCTCCGAAATTTTTTGTTTAAAATTGTAATTATTTATTCCTTGGACATTTACACATCAAGGAGGCCACGTCAGCCTGAACTTTTTGTTGTGGAAAGTTGTTTGACAGAGTTGATTTCTCTACTGGTTTATATATATTTCTTAAATACTTAAAGTTTAAGTAATTAACTTTAACTAGTCAGAAAACTTTATTTCAAGTTTTTAACTTCTTGAGTCCGTTTTGGAAAGTATGATTTTCAAGAAATACGTCACCTGTACCTAAGTATTCAAAAATTTTAATTAAAGTTTGTTAATAATGTTTTCCTATAATCTCTTCTTATAAGTGTGACCTGTGGTATTGATCACGTTTATTCCTGATACTTATTTCTGCCCCTTCTCTTTTTTTTCTTGATTAGTCTTCCAGGGGTTTTGTCAACTTTAGTAGTCTTTAGGAAACCCTGTGGCTTTATTGATTCCCTGTGGCTCTGTAATATTTTCCTATTTTAGTAATGTTAACTTGCTTTATTTCTTTCCTCCTACCTTCTTTGGTTTGTATTCTTCTTCTTCAGATAGATGGTTAACTCACTAGTTTTCATATTTTTACCCTTTTTGAATATATGCAGTTGAAGCTATACATTTCTATACAAGTACTACTTTGGCAGCATCCTAAAAGTTTTCATATGTAGTATTTTTGTTATTGTCAACTATAAATTGTTTAATCTTCACTGTGATTTCTTCTTTGACCCATGGTTATTACAAAGTTATTTCTTAGTTTATGAGCATATTTGACTTTTCTAAATATGTCTCTGTTCATAGTTGGCTTAATTGCATTGTTGTCAGAAAACATGCCATTCATTATTGCACATCTATGAAATATTTTGAGACTAGTTTTAAGGGTCCAGTATTTAGTTGGTTTTTGTGGACATTCACTGTGTGCTTGAAAAGAACATGCAGTCTGAATTGTTGGTCTCAGCACTTCACAGTCTGTTAGGTGGGGATTGTTCAACATGTTCAGAAGTTTCTCTGTACCTTTTGCTTGTTTTCTCAACCTTTTCTAACAGTTACTGAGGATGGTGTCAAAATCACCCATCAGTATTGTGAATTCATCTATTTTTCCTTTGAATTCTATTTTTGGTATTATATATTTTGTGACTTTACTATTGATGGTATCCAAGTTTAAATCATTACATATTTCTGCTGAATTATGCATTTTCTCAATATAAAGTGACCTTCTTTATCTCTGCTAAGGCTTTTTGCATTAAATTCTACTTTGCTTTATGTTAATATAGTGATGCCAGCTGGCTTTAATTTGCTTGGCATGTCTTTTTCCATCTTTGTACTTTCAACTTTTCTGTGTAATTATATTTATATGTGTCTCTTGTAAATAGCATAAAGTTTAATTTTAATCTACTCATAGTTTTTGACTATTTAGTGCATACACAATTATTGTAATACTGTTGTATTTTTAGTTTAAATCTATTATTTTGTGTTGTGCTTTTAATGTATATTTCTCTTCTGTATTTTTTCTCCTTGCTTACCATTTTGGTTTTTTTTTTTCAATTCTACCTTTTCTCTAGTAGTTTATAGGTGTTATAAGAGTTTCTGTTCTTTTTAGTATGTTTAAAAACATTCTTAATTTCTCAAGAGTCTAAAGGTATTAGTTTCCTTTGCATGTCATCTTACAAATGTTTAACTCCATTTGCCCCTTCTGACCTAATCCATTTTTTAATTAATCCTCAGTTCAGTTCAGTCGCTCAGTCATGTCCGACTCTTTGCAACCCCATGAATCACAGCATGCCAGGCCTCCCTGTCCATCACCATCTCCCGGAGTTCACTCAGACTCGTGTCCGTCGAGTCAGTGATACCATCCAGCCATCTCATCCTCTGTCGTCCCCTTCTCCTCCTGCCCCCAATCCCTCCCAGCATCAGAGTCTTTTACAATGAGTCAACTCTTCGCATCAGGTGGCCAAAGTACTGGAGTTTCAGCTTTAGC
>SJYR01000546.1:839714-851464 GCA_006410655.1 Kobus ellipsiprymnus | reverse complement strand
CTGAGGTTATTGATATTTCTCCCGGCAATCTTGATTCCAGCTTGTGTTTCTTCCAGCCCAGCGTTTCTCATGATGTCCTCTGCATAGAAGTTAAATAAGCAGGGTGACAATATACAGCCTTGAGGTACTCCTTTTCCTATTTGGAACCAGTCTGTTGTTCTATGTCCAGTTCTAACTTTTGCTTCCTGACCTGCATACAGATTTCTCAAGAGGTAGGTTAGGTAGTCTGGTATTCCCATCTCTCTCAGAATTTTCCAGTTTATTGTGATCCACACAGTCAAAGGCTTTGGCATAGTCAGTAAAGCAGAAATAGATGTTTTTCTGGAACTCTCTTGCTTTTTCGATGATCCAGCGGATGTTGGCAATTTGATCTCTGGTTCCTCTGCCTTTTCTAAAACCAGCTTGAACATCTGGAAGTTCACAGTTCACATATTGCTGAAGCCTGGGGTGGAGAATTTTGAGCATTACGTTACTAGCGTGTGAGATGAGTGCAATTGTGAGGTAGTTTGAGCATTCCTTGGCATTGCCTTTGGGATTGGAATGAAAACCTTTTCCAGTCCTGTGACCACTGCTGAGTTTTCCAAATTATAGTTATTCTTAAACTGCATGATATTACTGTTTTACACATTCCCTCTTAATTTTGGTTGACCAATGTTTTATTCTTCTTACCTTTCAGAACTTCCATGTAGGATAGTTTTCCTTCTGTCAGAAATTTATTCTTTAGTTTTTATTTAGTGAGGGTCTCTGTTGGGGACCCGCCCCGTGTCTTTCAGGCATGCTCCTCGTGGGTGGTGTCCTGCTCTCTGACACAGTGTGTCTAGATAGATGTCTATTCCTGAATCTGTAGATGGGTTTCTTCCACTCATCCAAGAACATTCTCAGTTTGTCCCTAAATACTGCCTTTGCCCTATTCTGGGTGGGCAGAGATCCACCCATACCCTTTGTTTCTCCTGTTTTACTTTGTGCTTTCCACCTTTTTTTGTTTCTTGCTTTATTCTGTTAATAAATAATATTCCTAATGACCTGTCTTCCAAGTCACTGATTTCATCTTTGGCTATATCTAATCAGGTATTAAACTATTTTCTAAATTTCAGTTATTGGTATTATTTTAGTTCTAAAATCTGATTTATTATTCATTTTTATTTTTGCCTATTTCACACAAATATCTTTCCAGTTTTCCCTATGAGTCCAGGTTGTAGTCCATGCCTGTCGCATTTGCATATCTCATGCCCTTCACAGTGTTTCTCTTCTGTTCTTCCCTCTGGCTCTTGTTCGTGGTATAATATGTTTGTGTGCTGTGTGGTGTTTGTTGTTTTTGGTTTATTTGGATTTTGTTTGTTTCTTTGCCATTGTATTTGAAAAGCTAACTATAGGAATCATTTGAGATAAGAGATGGAAGTACGTTTTTCCAAGACAGATACCTTTACTTCTGAACTGTGTACTTGTAGTTACTACCTGTCTTGAAACAGCTTCATCCAAGTTCAAGATTCATGGTTACAGACTTACTCAGGAAACATGAGCCTGACCCCATCACACCTGCAGGTGCATTGGTCCAGGTTGGCCCTGAGTCTGAGAGCCATGGGTGAATCACCTGGTGAAAACATTGTTGACCCATCGCTTGCCATCTGCGGTGTGTCATGAAAATTTTAGAGAATCAGAATAAAACATTTGGGGGAGGGAGAGATCAGAAAAATTGTATCTGAGCTTTTTTCCTTTAAATGACTATTTACAAGAAAAAGTTTTGATTACTTTAGATAAAGCTTGTCATTTAAATGACTTTTATTTTCTTTTGCTCAGATTAGGATCTAAAAATAAGCCTCTCTTTGGAGAAATATGTGTGAATTATCTCAGGTAGCTTCACTCCCTGAGGAGCCTAGTGTGCCCTGCGGCTGGCTCACCTGGTCCTGATAAATGTGCAGGTTTAATTGTAACAAATTAAGTTTAAATACAGCAGGCCATGTCGGCGGGGTGGGGGTGGGGGGTTGGTATGCCACAGTCCACGCTGCGCACCTCACTTGTGCAGGGTCCAGGCTACCCCCTCAGACACTTCTGTGGCTGCGGGGAAGAAACATGGGGAAAGAAAGTGCCACTGTTAAGATGGACTCTATGTTCTAAAATTAACCTCATGTTTTCTCATCATAGCATGAAGCAGGTTCATACATGTTCCTCTCGGTGACACTGCTGAACACGCTAGCTCGTGAAGACAGTTTGTTTCATTTTCTTACATGTGTGACCAGAGGAGGGCGTGACAGCCCACTCCAGTGGTCTTGCCTGGGGAGTCTTGTGGACACGGGCCTGGTTACAGTCCATGTGCTGCAAAGAGTCAGACAGGACTTGGTGACTGAATAGAAACAACATCATTTAGCAGTAAAGGTCATGACTGCCTCTGATTCAACCGACCATCTAGAACTGCAGCCACTTTCCCACTTATGTGGAGTAGGTCTTAGAAAATTTCAGTTGCTAAATTAGTAATATAATGAGCTTAAATATGTATATGGTATCTATTATTATAATACTCAAAATAGTAGGCTTAATATATATTTTTTGTTCAGAAAAAGTGTAACTATAAAGTATAGGGTTGGCAAAAAGTTCCTTCAGTTTTTAAGTAAAAGTAAAAGACATGTTTTTCATTTTCACCAAGAATTTATTGAACAACATATTCTCCATTTTTTTCCACTACCTCCTGCCATTTTTCAATAATTCCATCATTCCGAAACATTTTGTCTTTGTGAGCAAAGAACTGTTCCAGGTGCATTTTTTAGTCCTCCATGAAATGGAAATTTTTTCCACTAGGAGAATTTTATAAAGACTGAAATCAGTGGAAATCTGCAAGTGCAGTGTCTGGTAAATACAGCAAGTGGATCGGAACTTCCCAGCCAAGCTGTAAGTTTTTGCCTAGTCAGCAAAAAAGCTTGAGGCCTTGCGTTATCATGATGGAAGCTGATGTGTTTTCTGCTGACTAATTCCCCAGGCTTGTCATCGAGCACTGCTTTCAGTTGGTCTGATTGGGAGCAGTACTTGTTGGAATTAATCGTTTGGTTTTCCAGAATGGGTTTATAATAGAGGAGTCCCTTCCAATCCCACCATTTACACAGTTTCACCTTCTTTGGATGAAGACTGGCCTTTGGTGTGGTTGGTGGTGGTTCATTTCCCTTGCCCCACGATCTCTTCCATTCCACATTATTGTACAGTATCCACTTTTCGTTTCCTGTCACAATTTGTTTTAAAAACAGAACATTTCATTACGTTTCAGTAAAGAATTACATGTGGAAATACGATCAAGAAGGTTTTTTTTCACTTCACATATGTGGAACCCAGATATCAAAATGATTAACATACCAAGCTGGTACACGTGGTTTTCAACACTTGATTTGAAAACTTGATTTTGTGTATGTTGGCTGTGTCCCATGTGGTATAACATTGATTATTCTCAATTAATGTCTCAATCTGTTTGCTATCAACTTCCGCTGGTCTACCCAGCGTGGAGCATCATCCAGCGCGATCTCCAGCATGAGACTTCACAACCACTTGTGACGCGTTTATCAGTCACAGCCGCTTCTCCATAAACTGCACGAAGCTTTTTTGTGTTTGTTGCCTTTTCTCTTTTCTTGAACTAATAAAGCATAATATGCCAAAAATGCTTTTTTTCCATCTTCAATATTAAAATGGCTACACAAAAATTCAGCAGTTTTATTCTTTTTTTTAATGCAAGCTATGACAACTGTCACAATACAATCTTAACAAAATTGTGTCACTGAAGTTAAAGATAACTAAGTGCTACTAGAGCCATCTTACAGAAAAAAACAGAAGAAACTTTTTGGCCAATCCAATACCAGTTGAACAGAGGCCTGTGTTTTGAAGTTCCATAGAATTAGAACATAACTAAAAAGTAAGTTAAATATCTAACTAAAAAGTAAGTTAGCGATGATAATTACTCTTTCGACTTGGTGTTTGAAGTTTGAGCTTCTAGAAACTTCTGGCATTAAAAATGAAAATTATTGGACTGACATTTGATCAAGATGTCCAGTGTGAATCAGAGTAAACATAAGCTCTGTTTCCTCCCTGTATGGTATTATCGTCTTAGTTGAAGGTGTTTTTTCTTCATACGCAGTGGCTCTGCTCTGTTTTCATGAACGTGATACTCAGGGGCTGGTGCTTGAAGGGCCTTCGCCCAGCCTCCTGAACCTGCTCCCCTTCACGGCCTCCACGTGGGGGAGCTTCTCCTTCGTGCTTGTGAATCACGGGGGTGGATGTCAAGACCCCTCTCAGATACTGATGCTCAGTGATTCGGGACGATTTCCTCCCATGTATCGCTGGCCCATTTGAGCCTGGACCCACACTGCGTCCACTTCTCCCAGGTCCATCCAGCTGCATTGCAAACCAGGCTGATGGGCGAAGGATGAGCAACTGGCTGAGAAGGGGCCTGCTGACTTAGGTGTCAACAAATTCATTTCTCTTAAAGTCTGAAATCCACTGTGATCTATCTCTTCCACCTCAAATTACAGAGAATGCATGTCTCTGTAAATAAATTTTTATGGAAAGCATGCTGGACATGAGGTGTTGAGTCACTAACGACTGCAGTGGGTTTTCTCTGGCAGTTTGCGTGTGAACCTGGACATGGGCAAGGCTGCCTACGGGTGGATGATCATGAAAGACGAGCACATTCCCGGCACCGTGGTCCGGACCAGCACCATCCCGGAGGAGCTGGGGCGCCTGGTGTACCTGCTGACCGACAAGACAGGTGCCACTCTGCCCACGCGCACCTAGAGGCGTCTGGGCGGGGGTGGGGGGACCCTGCACGCGTGTGTAGGGTGTGTGTGCACATGTGTGAGAGTGCTGAGTTCACAGCATTCCCCAGACTGACTGCGAAACTGGCCTCCAGCCAGTCTCCCGATTCTGACATAAGAGGATCATCAGAATTAGCAAGATGTGAGATTCTTAGAGACTTTTAAAGACTGACTTCTGTATTTTGAACTTCCACATCCTTACACTTGTGATTTTTTTCTATTTGACTGCCTGTGTTACACCTTTCTGGTAGCTTCTTAAGAGCTAAAAGGGCTTGTTTATTATAGAATGGTAGTTACAGACTGGTAGAAGAAAATGAGGATTAATAAGATCTGTGAATTTGATGCTTGTTTTAACAGTACATTCTCCAAAGAGCCTCTCTACAAATGGTTCTTGCCCATAGGGTTCCCTGCTCCAAATTTGCTTTATTTCATTTTTTCATCAAAGAATTCTTGTCAGTTCATAACATACTGAATAAATGACAAATTGAATCCAGAACTATAACAAGAGCCATATCTAAGGGTTAAAATCCCTTCTTGATTGACTGATTCACGGTGTAAATTCCCTTGTAATTTTTAGCCAACTAGAAATGAAATCTATAAATGGTAAAGAAAATATGGGTTTCCCATATTTTACCATACCGTTGGCAGTGGTAAAGAATCCCCCTGCCATTGCAGGTGACACAGGTTTGATCCCTGGATCTGGAAGATCCCCTGGAGGAGGAAATGGCAACCCACTCCAGTATTCTAATCGTTTGGACAGAGGAGCCTGGTGGGCTACAGTCCATGGGATCGCAAAAGAGTCGGACACAATTTAGCAATGAAAGAGCAACAAAGAAAATATATGTCAATTACAGTTCAACTTTATTTTTAATAAAATATTAGAAAAATCCTCACTGTAGTCAGGAAGAAGAAAGACTAACATGTACCAGGCTTTGACATTACTCCAGCTACTGTTGTAAGCCAGGAGCTAGAAATAAGATCCACAAGCAAAAGAAGAAGCAAATATTTATAAATATAATAATCAAAGAAGTCAGTGGCTGAAAATAAATCAGTAAAGTGGCAGGTTACAGATTAAAATACAACAGGAATAAAAGTCGCTCCCTTACGTGTGGAATAGACTGAAGAATGATTCCTTTTAGAATCGCTGAGGTCCATGTAAAACACGTGGGTGCAAACTTGAGGAACCTACGGGCACATGTGAAGGCAGTGAGCAGAGCTGGCGAAGAGCTGTGGGAGACTGACGGCAGTGCAGAGGCACCCGTGTCCCGAAGGTGAGGGTTCGGTGTTCTGTGGCAGCCAGCCTTCATACAGGGATTACAGGTTTCCGGCAGCTCAGTCAGAAATAGTTGTTGGATTGTGTTTGGTTTTCATTAGGGCTTATCTCTGTGGGACGCTGAGGAATCTACCGGGAAGGTGATACTCGGTGAATCAAAAAAACTCAGAAATAGCGACCTGAGGAGCTCGGGGTCAAGAAGGTAGGTGGAGGAAGTGCCTTCCCAGCCTCACTGTGCTGATGGGAGAAAACTTAAGAGAGTTAGCCTCGAACAACACTGGAAAACGCGCCAACTGCCCGTAGCTGATCCAGAGATTGAGCTGTTTCTGGAAAACAGCTGGAACTTGTTGGATAGAGAAGCAGGCACACAGCAAACCCAGACCCCTATGAGATGTTACAGACGTGTCAGAGATGTCTCCAGAAACAGCTGAGTCCAGGAGAGGTGGTCAGTCCACGGCCGGCAGGCGTGGGCAGGGAGGCACCCGGCTGCTGTTGGCAGAGAGCACCGCCCCGGTGGACGGCTGTCGGTGAACACAGTCGGGAACCACGAGCCACCCCCAGGAAACAAGCATCCCAGTGCCGACAGGCAGGCTGTTGCCAGATAGGGCAAGTTCATGACTGTGTACCTCAAAACCCAAAGAGCCCCCTGGAGCTTCTAGAGTGGTGAGAGAGCTTAGTGAGTTAACATGTGTAAACTTGGTATCAGCGTTGAACTGCGTTTCTCTATACCAGCAACAGTGAGGACACTTAATTCTAAAAATGCCAATTAGAATAGCAACAAGAAGTATAAAGAATTAAAAAATAAAATTCTAGCAAAAAATGGGTAAGGACTATGTGGATATGTGTGTTTAAACATTGAAAAACCTTACCGAGGCCTAATTAACTGTATGGCCACCCTGTTCTCCTGAGTAGGACACCCTAATGCAGGAGGGTGTCACTGCACCTTCATGAAACATCTGACGTGTACACACAGACAGGGCTCACCAAGACTGGTCGCAGTTGGTGGGAGCGGCCGGTGGCAGGCTACCTTGTCAGGCTGGTCTTGGCCTGGTCAGGCCAGCGTTTGTGCCTCAGAAGCGTCTGTTCCCTAGGGAAGCGTCTGCGCCGTGTGCCGACAGGCAGGCTGTTGCCAGATAGGGCAAGTTCATGACTGTGTACCTCAAAACCCAAAGAGCCCCCTGGAGCTTCTAGAGTGGTGAGAGAGCTTAGTGAGTTAACATGTGTAAACTTGGTATCAGCGTTGAACTGCGTTTCTCTATACCAGCAACAGTGAGGACACTTAATTCTAAAAATGCCAATTAGAATAGCAACAAGAAGTATAAAGAATTAAAAAATAAAATTCTAGCAAAAAATGGGTAAGGACTATGTGGATATGTGTGTTTAAACATTGAAAAACCTTACCGAGGCCTAATTAACTGTATGGCCACCCTGTTCTCCTGAGTAGGACACCCTAATGCAGGAGGGTGTCACTGCACCTTCATGAAACATCTGACGTGTACACACAGACAGGGCTCACCAAGACTGGTCGCAGTTGGTGGGAGCGGCCGGTGGCAGGCTACCTTGTCAGGCTGGTCTTGGCCTGGTCAGGCCAGCGTTTGTGCCTCAGAAGCGTCTGTTCCCTAGGGAAGCGTCTGCGCCGCGTGACGTGGCAGCCCTGCATCACTTTACATCCCTGTCAGCAGCATCCAAGGGTTCTAATGCGTCCTTATCCTTACCAGCACGTTCCGGGTGTTCCTAGCAAAGTTCTGGCCACAAGAGCCAGCAGTGTGTGTGAAGAGCGAGCGTCCCCGCCGGGACAGTGGTGCCATGGAGGTCCTTGCAGGGGCCCATGCAGCAGCGACCCCCGCAGGGCACGCCCCTCCAGGTGTACGGTGCAGGGAAGGGCTGGGGGCTCGGCATGTCCTCAGGCCCGGCCTCCCACCCCCAGCCACCACTCCTGCCCCCTCTCAGGGCCTCTGAGGTCACCTCCTGCCCCAGTGCCAAGTTTACCTCATTCTTCCCGGGGGAGCAGGTGCTGTCTGGACCAGAAATCCTCGTGTGGCCATCGTGCATGATCGCCCTGCGGGGCACTGACCTGCTCTTTCACGGAAGTGAACAGACAGAATTCATGCCTGACAGAACATGGTCAGCTCGAGTCTCTGTGTCTGCCAGTGTGATGTCATTAAGTCAAGGTTTTGTGACGTTATTTGTCATCCAAAGCCTAACAGTTGTTTTGCATTTTAAACAATAATGGGGTTATTCTGTAGCTCCTCCATTTTTCTTTATTGACTTGGAGTTACAGTCAGGGTAAGGATAAGTGGTTTTTGCCTAGAGTCATAAAAACAAAGCCTCATTTCTCCCACAGTTCACTCTACTTTTAAAAGGCTACTTTTAAAGGCTTCTTTAGATTTTGGATAAATGATCTTGGTTCCTGAGATTTAAGGGAATAAAAAAAGACACAGAATAATTGTATAAAATAGAGAAAATATTTTTCATTTCATTTTCTAAACTGGAAGCCTTCAGCTCCTGACGTAGCTTTGCGGCGGTGTTTTTGAGTTCCCGGGTCTGGCCTGCCTTTCAGGCCCCAGGACGGCTCCCAGGATGAGCCGGGTGTGGGCGCCCCTCCCATCGGAGGCTGGGTTGGGGGAGAGCTGCTGTCAGGAGCCTCACGGGGCTGGCGGAGCTGTGAGGTAGGCCTTCGTGTGGCTGTAAATTGGGTTTGCGCTTCATCAATAAGCTTTCTGACAAGAAGCGTCCATCAGGGTGTCTCTCATTTGCCGCAGCAGAACAGAAAATGAAGTATTCCAATAATTGCATTACAGTTTCCTCCTCCTGGACAAGAAAGCTGTGTGCTATAATTAGGTTTGATTGGAGTGCACGTTTCCGGTAAGATCTGAAATTAATGATGTTGCCATAGTGACACATCTGCGGCCACCAGTGCGTGAAACATAAAGTAATTCACTCGACAAGGGTAGACATCTGTTAGCTGCCAGGATGCGGAGCGTATTGACACTGACCAGAAATACTAGGCGTGGTGTGATCAACACGCAAATGATGCTGAAACCGGAGGACAGGCTGTTTGCCCCAAACCTGCTGAGAGGACGAACCCTCTCCCCGCCGCCCTCAAGATGCCATTGTTTGAGAACAATGCTGCCGAGGATTCACAAATTTTAAAACTGGACTTGGGTGCAGCCTGTTACAGCAATACATTAATTCCTTTGTTAGTTTTTGTCTTCATGTAGAACAAAGCCATTCCTGAAACACTCTCTGAAACAACAGGTTCTCGGATGCATTGTAATCATAGCATCCATTGCCCTGCACGCTGCCTTGCTGAGACTCGACTCACAGGGAACTTTGTAGGAGGTGGTGGTGGCATGTGGAAGCACCGTCTCCCTGGTTTCCAAGGGCACCGGAGCACAGGTGTGCCCAGCAGTGTGCACACGTGCATGGAGTGTGTGCTGGTGGCCTGACCCCAGAGGACCACTGCGGTGTCTCCTGCCGGGTGAGCCTGAGTGGGGCCTCAGTGAAGCAGTCTGAGCAGCCTCGCTGGTGCAGTTGTTCGGTTACGTGGGTGACCGGGTATGAGGGAGGGGGACAGTGGGGTGCTGGCCAGGCGAGGCTCCACACACGTGCCGGTGCCAGTGCTGCAGGGCTCACGGGAAGGCCTGGTATGACTCCCTGTTCAATAATGTCGAATGTCTGCTTATATGGTTTGGTAAATTAGTCTTATCACTTTAGAAGTTTTGTTTCCATTCCTGCACCATAAGATGTAATGCTGTTTTTTGGTTGGTTGGTTGGTTTTGATTCTATTTATTTTTTTGTTTTATTTTTGGGTGCCGTGAGTCCTCGTTGCTGTCTGGGGGCTTCTTATTGCAGTGGCTTCTTGTTGCAGAGCAGGGCTCTGGAGCACACGCGCTTCAGGAATTGCAGCTCCCAGACTAGAATGCGACTTCAGTAGTTGGGGCTGATGGGTTAGCTGCCCCACGGCCTGTGGAGCCTTCCTGGCCCAGGGATCCATGCTGTGTCTTCCGCGCTGGCAGGCAGGTTCCTAGGCGGTGGGCCGCCAGGGGAGTCGTGAGTGGGTATTTTAATCCAGCCACTTAGCCGCGTCCCTGTCACCTTGTGGCCTGACCCTCGGCCGCTCTCTGAGGCTGGTGGACGGCCCAGTCCGCTCCCGGCCTGCGTCAGAGGCCGAGGACTCGCTGTTGCTCTCGTCACCTGTCAGGCTGTGCTTACTTCAGGAGCTCTTTCTTTTATGCATAGCATGGCACGCTCGTGGAGGAGGCGGCGTGTTTCTGAGTGGCTCCACAGATACTGGCGCAGGAACCTGGTTGTCAGTCAAGTCTCAGGTTGCGGCAGCGCCACGCGGTGGCAGACGTGCGATCTGCCCTCCGAGGGTGCGTGTTCTTGTCTCGCTCGCTGCTTCACTAGCAGCCTGACCGCCGGTGTTGCTTTGGCTTCTGCATGCCATAGTTACTTCCATTCAAAGCCGGGATGGGGGACTTCCCTGGCCCACCGGTTAAGAATTCGCCTGCCAGTGCAGGGGACGCTGGTCTGACCCCTGGCCCCTGAGGATCCATGTGCCCCCAGGCGGCCAAGCCTGGGAGCTGTGACTGCAGGAGCCCGTGTGCCCTAGCCTGGGAGCCCTGGAGCCGGCACTCCACAGCAGAGGCCACCGCCGCGAGAAGGCTGCACCCGCAACTGGAGAGCGGCCCCTTGCCACAGCTCAAGAGGCCTGCTCGCAGCACATATGGCCGCGCATACAATGTACATGACATACATTCTTTTGAGAGTGTTTGTCAAAACAGTCTCTGAAGTAAATCTCCCATCAGGGGCAGGGGCAGGGGGGCGAGAACCCACAAGGAGGGTCCGACGTGTGCTGTGATCACATGGCTCTCCATCATGTTCACACAATTGTGTCAGTGCCCGAGGGCACCCCTCCTCTGAGCTTCAACAGAAGTGCAGGGATCCCCAGACGTCGAGCCGGCCGGAAGTCCGGGGACAGGCTCACAGGGCGTTTACCCGCCCCTCGCCCAGTGTGGCTGTCCTTCTGTGGAGAGGGAAGAGCAAAGGTCCCGTGCTTGTGTGTGTGTTTTCACGTTAAGGTCCTGTGCTTGTGTGTGTGTTTTCACATTGAGGTCCCTGCTTGTGTGTGTGTTTTCACATTGAGGTCCCGTGCTGTGTGTGCATTTTCACTTTGAGGTCCCATGCTTGTGTGAGTGTTTTCACTTTCAGGTCCGTGCTTCTGTGAGTGTTTTAGTATTGAGGTCACGTGCTTGTGTGAGCATTTGCATATTGAGGTCCCGTGCTTGTGTGAGTGTTTTCACATTGAGGTCCCGTGCTTGTGTGAGCGTTTTCACATTGAGGTCCCGTGCTTGTGTGTGTTTTCATATTGAGGTCCCGTGCTTGTGTGAGTGTTTTCATACTGAGGTCCCGTGCTTGTGTGTGTTTTCACATTGAGGTCCCGTGCTTATGTGTGTTTTCATATTGAGGCCCCGTGCTGTGTGTGTGTTTTCATATTGAGGTCCCGTGCTTGTGTGTGTGTTTTCATATTGAGGTCCCGTGCTTGTGTGTGTGTTTTCATATTGAGGCCCCGTGCTGTGTGTGTGTTTTCACATTGAGGTCCCGTGCTTGCGTGTGTGTTTTCACATTGAGGTCCCGTGCTGTGTGTGTGTTTTCACATTGAGGTCCCGTGCTTGTGTGTGTTTTCA
>SJYR01000546.1:816776-839660 GCA_006410655.1 Kobus ellipsiprymnus | reverse complement strand
TGTGTGTGTTTTCATATTGAGGCCCCGTGCTGTGTGTGTGTTTTCATATTGAGGTCCCGTGCTGTGTGTTTTCATACTGAGGTCCCATGCTGCGTGTGTGTTTTCACATTGAGGTCCCGTGCTTCTGTGAGCGTGTTCATACTGAGGTCCCGTGCTGTGTGTGTGTTTTCACATTGAGGTCCCGTGCTTGTGTGAGCGTTTTCATACTGAGGTCCCGTGCTTGTGTGTGTTTTCATATTGAGGTCCCGTGCTTGTGTGTGTTTTCACATTGAGGTCCCGTGCTGTGTGTGTGTTTTCACATTGAGGCCCCGTGCTTATGTGTGTTTTCATATTGAGGTCCCGTGCTTGCGTGAGTGTTTTCACATTGAGGTCCCATGCTGTGTGTGTGTTTTCACATTGAGGCCCCGTGCTTGTGTGTGTGTTTTCATATTGAGGTCCCGTGCTAGTGTGTGTTTTCACATTGAGGTCCCGTGCTTGTGTGTGTTTTCATATTGAGGTCCCGTGCTTGTGTGTGTGTTTTCATATTGAGGTCCCGTGCTAGTGTGTGTTTTCACATTGAGGTCCCGTGCTTGTGTGTGTTTTCATATTGAGGCCCCGTGCTGTGTGAGTGTTTTCACATTGAGGCCCTGTGCTTGTGTGTGTTTTCACATTGAGGTCCCGTGCTTGTGTATGTGTTTTCATATTGAGGTCCCGTGCTTGTCTGTGTTTTCACATTGAGGCCCCGTGCGTTGTGAGTGTTTTCACATTGAGGTCCCGTGCTGTGTGAGTGTTTTCACATTGAGGTCCCGTGCTGTGTGAGTGTTTTCACATTGAGGTCCTGTGCTGTGTGTGTGTTTTCATAGTAAGTGATCCCCATACAGTGGTTGCGGTTTCCTGTTAGGCTCGTAAGATGAGTGACGTTGGGACCTCCTATGCCACTTTTAATGAGAGCTCACCGGGGTTCTGAAATACACGGCCTCCCCTCTGCCTCCCCTCTGTCATGCTGGTACTTAACTGCGCCTCTTGTGTATCTTGCTGATTGGATTCCGAAACCATGGACCCTCCTGAAAGTGGTTTTCCCGGGTTGGTAGTTGGTCCCAGTATGGGTGAGGAGGGCATGCAGGGTGGCCCATGAGCTGGAGAGCACCTGGGATAGCGCCTTTGCCTCCTCTCCTCCTCTCTGTGTGACTCACGTGGCATCCAGGCTCGAGGGCGTTGTTTCTGTTCGGTGGAAAATACTTCATGGTTCATGACAGATTCATGTGAAAGGGATACACGTGCTGATCTCAGGTGTGGGTCACTTTTCCAGTTTCCCACCCGTCTCTCTCTGAAGGGGCAAATCTGCCTTGGACCAATGGCAGATCTGAACCGGGAGACAGAGCCCAGACTTTCTCTGCAAAACCAGACTCCCCCGCCCCCAACCCATCATTGGGAATTACTGAAAGGGAGCCTGACGCTGCGGGAAGAGCACCGGTCCTAATAGTGAAATGGAGCAAATGAGGGTGGTGTGGACAACACTCGGTGATGCTTAGTGTGGCAGAGTGCGTGCTCAGGGTGCAGGGCACAGCCAGCCCTGCATGTGATGCACTGGGGTACAGCCTTGAGCCGCCAACGAGCTCCCTGCGTTGACAGTGTCCTGCTGCTTCTGTCCTAGGAACCCTCACCCAGAACGAGATGGTGTTTAAGCGGCTGCACCTGGGCACTGTGTCTTACGGGACGGACACGATGGATGAGATCCAGAACCACCTCGTGAACGCCTACGCACAGGTGAGTGGGTCCAGCACTGCAGGCGTCTCCCTGCCAGTGTGCCCAGTGCTGCTGCAGTCACGGGGCCTGTCACATGCCGAGCTGCAATGCACCACCTTCCCCGGCAACACCTCGGTGTGGCTGTACACATCAGTTCAGTCGCTCAGTCGTGTCCGACTCTTTGCGACCCCATGAATCGCAGCATGCCAGGCCTCCCTGTCCATCATCGTCTCCCGAAGTTCACTCAAACTCATGACCATCGAGTCAGTGATGCCATCCAGCCATCTCATCCTCTCTCGTCCCCTTCTCCTCCTGCCCCCAATTCCTCCCAGCATCAAAGTTTTTTCCAATGAGTCAACTCTTCGCATGAGGTGGCCCAAGTACTGGAGTTTCAGCTTTAGCATCATTCCTTCCAAAGAACACCCAGGGCTGATATCCTTTAGAATGGACTGGTTGGATCTCCTTGCAGTCCAAGGGACTCTCAAGAGTCTTCTCCAACACCACAGTTCAAAAGCATCAATTCTTAAGCGCTCAGCTTTCTTCACAGTCCAACTCTCGCATCCATACACGACCACTGGAAAAACCATACCCTTGACTAAATGGACCTTTGTTGGCAAAGTAATGTCTCTGCTTTTCAATATGCTATCTAAGTTGGTCATAACTTTCCTTCCAAGGAGTCAGCGTCTTTTAATTCCATGGCTGCAATCACCATCTGCAGTGATTTTGGAGCCCCCAAAAATAAAGTCTGACACTGTTTCCACTATTTCCCCATCTATGTCCCACGAAGTGATGGGGCCAGATGCCATGATCTTCGTTTTCTGAATGTTGAGCTTTAAGCCAACTTCTTCGCTCTCCTCTTTCACTTTCATCGAGAGGCTTTTTAGTTCCTCTTCACTTTCTGCCATAAGGGTGGTGTCATCTGCATATCTGAGGTTATTGATATTTCTCCCGGCAATCTTGATTTCAGCTTGTGTTTCTTCCAGCCCAGCGTTTTTCATGATGTCCTCTGCATATAAGTTAAATAAGCAGGGTGACAATATACAGCCTTGACGTACTCCTTTTCCTATTTGGAACCAGTCTGTTGTTCGATGTCCAGTTCTAACTGTTGCTTCCTGACCTGCATATAGGTTTCTCAAGAGGCAGGTCAGGTGGTCTGGTATTCCCATCTCTCTCAGAATTTTCCAGTTTATTGTGATCCACACAGTCAAAGGCTTTGGCATAGTCAATAAAGTAGAAATAGATGTTTTTCTGGAACTCTCTTGCTTAGTATGTTGTCAGCCTTATATTCAGTCTGTGAAACCGTCTCTTTTTTTCTGTGAAGTGCACCCATCTGGCATGTACTTTACTTTTGAGATGCTATCAAATGAAAACAACTTTACCTGAGTGTGTGTGTGTGATATGTATGATCAGACACCCCCAGAAGCACTCATCTGTGCACGAACACATAAAATCAATTTGGATGTCATTCATTTTAATAGAGTATTTTGGAACCTAGAAATTTATTAATAGATGAAAAAATTTTAATGGAGGACTACTATTTCCCTTCTTGTGATCTGTGCCTAGATTAAATAGTGCCAGGTAAAATCTTAAAAAAAAAAACAAAACTGTATTATCCATGAATATGATTTCAGTAGCTCCAAATAAGTTGTTTTACTAGAAAAAATTAAAAGCAGAAAAGATGTCATATAAACACAGCAAATAGTATCCCATCTAAGAAGAATCTTACAAACCTTTTTTAGTGAAAGCTATGTTCGTTGGCTGGTTATCCAGGTTTTTTTGTGAACGGATTTCTTCTTCCCTTCTGCTTGTTAGTGTTAATGAGATGACGATAATCTAAGTCCACTGTAACGGAACATGAGTCTGGTGCAGCCTGATCGCGCCTACACCCTGGGATCTTGAGTGGACTTGAGTGGAGTGAGGCGCGCAGCCTGAGTCAGCAGGAGCAGGACCGCTTGGCAGCTGTGTGGGTGTGCGGTCAGGATGCAGGTGTGGGTGGAGGGCACAGGCTGGAAGGGGCGCCAGCTGAGCAGGGGTCCACCCCCTCATTAGCCGGCTCCGTGATTGACGGGTGGATGGGCATGGCTCAGCTGCTCTGCACAGCCACCCAGAAGCAGAGAGGCTTTCCAGGGGCGTCAGGAGTTACCCTTGGGTTCCATGGCGAAGCATCTGACAGGCCTTTGGGTCGGGGTCCTCCCACAGCCCCACCCAAGAGGAGGTGAACAGGGTTGGGTGGGGGGGTTGTCCAGGACTGTCAAGAGGCAATTACTGTATCCAACGCTCCTTGTCTGCAAACCAGACACTTAACTTCAGAGACTGATGCAAAGCCAATGAGTCCATAGTACTAAGGGAAACATCCTAAACGCTTTTTCCTGCTCTTAACTTCAGACCAATTTCTGCACACAGTTCTTAAGGAGAAAGGAAAGCACTTGGGAGTCTTCTGTTCTTAACTTTGCTCTTAGAAGTGGTGGATAAACAGGAGTTGTTAAGGACTGGGCACATGCATGCCAGGCTGCAGTGAATCTACTGAAAGGAGATGGTCAGATTTTGAGTACTGTAGCAAATATTCCAGTTATTGGACAACCGGGAAATATGCAGACACCTTGTGGCCCCAGGATCCCCAGGTGTGTCGTTGCCCTGTGGGTCACGTGCAGGCGGTCATCATCCCAGCCACTCTCCAGCCCGGCCTGGCCGTCCGTGACAGGCGTGTGTGTGCGTAACTCCAGCAAGCGCCCACTTGCCTCTAACCCTGCGACGTCCGTGTTTGCAGACACAGTGTCAGGCTGGCGGAAGCAGCGCCATTTCAACCCCTCCGAGAAAAGCCCCATCATCAGCGCCCAAGGTGAGGAGGAGTGTGAGCAGCCGGGTCCACGAGGCTGTGAAGGCTATCGCCCTGTGTCACAATGTGACGCCCGTGTACGAGGCCCGCGGCGCAGCTGGCGAGACTGAGGTCGCCGAGGCGGACCAGGACTTCAGCGATGACAACCGCACCTACCAGGCCTCCAGCCCCGACGAGGTCAGTCACCGAGGGCCACATCCGGGGCAGGCCCACAGGCGCAGACACCACCTCCCCTGGCTCCTCCCGGCCCGCCAGGAATGCTTGCTCCGTCTTGGGTGAGGAGGGCTTGTCGGTGGTTTTCAGAATGGGCTCTCGCCACAGGCCAGTGCCCTCCTGGCCCAACCCCTGCCCTCACCCTGTCTTTGTGGGCAGGTGCTTTCTCATCCCAGAGCGCCCTGGGATTGGGTCCAGGGAGGCGGGGAGCAGGACCAGTTGCCTGCTGACACCATGAGGTCTGCAGGCTGCATCCTCCTGTGTTCTCTCTCCAAGGGAATCACCAGGCTTGCAAGTCAAATCTCCAGGTATTTTGCTAGAATTTAGGTACAGTATGTGTGTGTGTGCGCGCTCACTCAGTCGTGTCCAACTCTTTGCGGCCTGTGGACTGTAGCCCACCAGGCTCCTCTGTCCATGGGAATCCCGAGGCAAGAATACTGGAGTGGGTTGCCATTTCCTCTTCTGGGACATCTTCCCTACCCAGGGATCAAACACGCGTGTCTTCCATCTGCTGCATTGGCAGCCGGGTTCTTTACCACTAGTGCCACCTGTGAAGCTCAGTTCTAAGAAAGGCTGTTTATTCCACAGGTGGGGCCAGCTCTTCTCCATCCTGGAGATCCAGTAGGTCATACCACAGCTGAGGCCCACCGCCCCAGTCAGTCCCTCCCCTGGCACTGCCAGGCTCTGAGAGGGTGCAGGCCGGGGTGTGCAGCGCAGGCCCCGCAGCCTGTCCTGACTTCCCGATGGTGAACCCCCAGTGGAACAGCAGCTCAGGGGCACTGACAGAGCTCCTACCACAGCTCTGGGTTTCTTTTTATTTTTGAAGTTCTCATTACAGAGGTATTTCCTTTTTTCTTAAATTGAAGTATAGCTGATAGATCATATCAGTTACAGGTGTACAAGGTAGACTTGCCCGGTGGCTCAGTGATTCACAATTTGTAAAGGTTATACTCCATTTATAGTTACTGTAAAATGTTGACTGTGTTTCCCGTGTTGTAGCCTGTTTGTACATAATGGTTTGTGCCTCTTCCTCCCCCGCCCCACTGGTCACCACTCCTCTGTTCTCTGAATCTGAGTCTGCTCCTCTCCTGTCATGTCCTCTGGTGTGTGTGGCTTCCCCAGCAGGGCCAGCAGGAGCCTGCCCCATGGCTCAGCCTTTGCCTTCTGTGAGTCTCAGTGCCTGTCTTCTCAGTAAGTGCTGGGGAACCTGTGAGCTGTGAGCCGGGCTGTGGTCAGCCGTGGGGACGCCCCACAGCGCAGCTGAGCCGTCGTGCAGAAAAGGGATCCAGGCCGTGGGGCACTGAGCCACCCTTGGGGCACAGCCTCCAGGCCCCACGTCCCTGGTGAGTGATGGCAGCGGGCAAGAGTGCAGGGTCCCGTCCATCCCCCGCTGCTCTGCTTCATAGACCGCGTTGACCAGCAGATGTATAGAAACCTCCTTTACACCAGAGCTCGGTACGGCCTTTGGAATCGCGTGTGTATCACCTGGAACACACGTCACTCGTGGTTGCAGTGGACATGGGGCCTGAGCCGCAGAGGTGGGTAGTCAGGTGTCCAGGCGGCTGGCCTGGCCTCGGGTCGGCCTGGAGCAGACACGCTTTGGAGGGGAACACTGCCCCTCTTTTTCTTGCAAAGGAGTTACACTTTCTAGTGTTCTAGAAATCCTCTCGAGTTCCATGTGATTACTTATTGAAACGTATTCTTTCCTAGTCCTGAGCATGGAAAACTTAGACCACAGATGTTTTCCAAGGAAAATTTTATTGGAAGTTTAAAAAATCTTATATGTTTACCTTATTACCTTCCAAAAATAAATACAAATTTTTATTTAAAATACTTAGAATTTTTATCTTTAGGCTTTTATGTTACAACATTTTTTAAATTTTAAATTAGGAATTCACAGTAGAAAGAGTAGAAATCCTCTCGAGTTCCATGTGATTACTTATTGAAACGTATTCTTTCCTAGTCCTGAGCATGGAAAACTTAGACCACAGATGTTTTCCAAGGAAAATTTTATTGGAAGTTTAAAAAATCTTATATGTTTACCTTATTACCTTCCAAAAATAAATACAAATTTTTATTTAAAATACTTAGAATTTTTATCTTTAGGCTTTTATGTTACAACATTTTTTAAATTTTGAGTTAGGAATTCACAATAGAGAGAGATTTTACTGATTCAAAGATTTCCAAAACTAAATTAAAAGTACTAGCTTTCATGCATTGGAGAAGGAAATGGCAACCCACTCCAGTGTTCTTGCCTGGAGAATCCCAGGGACAGTGGAGCCTGGTGGGCTACCTTCTGTGGGGTCACACAGAGTCGGACACGCCTGAAGTGACTTAGCAGCAGCAGCAGCAGCCTTATATTTAAATTTTTTATTTCAAATTTCTTCCTATTTTAGAAATTGGACAATGATTAAAAATGGCAGGCCATTAAATAACCTCTAAGAAATCCCTAACCCATATTTCAAATCTGAAAATGAAAAGACTTGACTTCATCATAGTTTTTAAAGCACTTTGTGGATGCGGTGTTTGCAGGTCCCTGAAGCCCAAGGAAAATCATCTGAACGGTTCATTATTTCTCTTACTGAACTTTGCTGCAGTTAGCTTGACAGATGATAACATTGTTCCCCAATCACCAAAGTACTGTTTAAAAGCATTTTTTATTGAATAAAGTGCTAGAATATTGCACCCTGGAGCTTTTTTCAGGGAAATGGCTTAGTTGATGTTCTCTGCTTGCCCTCAGCCTTGACCTGTCAGCATGTGTGCAGTTAATAAGCAACCTTATCATTGAGGAGACTTAACCGGCTTCGTATACTCACGTCAACACCATACTCTTATTATCCCTATTTGCTTAGGTTTCTGTGTCATCTTAGCTTCAGAAAGTGTGACTTATTGAGTAGAATGTACTGGTTTCTGAGTCTCTCATATTGTGGCAGTTCTTCATGTTCGTTTTCCTGAAAAGAGCATCTTCTGACTTACCTAAGCATGTGCACAGATGCATTTCTCCTGTTCCAGGAATGGCGTCTGAGGATTGACCTCAAGCCGTGAGGCACGGTCCCTGCACACTTACAGTGACGAGCGTGCTTGAAGCTGTCACGTGTAGCGGGGGCTGGGCTCTCAGAGCAGGAGTAATTTCGTATTCAGAACCTGCAGCCTACTTAGGCTCCAGTTGCTGTTTCTTATGATAAGTGATCAATATTTCATTTTCTCCAAGAGAGTAGAAAGTTTCGCTTGCCTGTCACTTTGCCAGTACAGCCTCAGCCTAGCAAACTCCAGCTTAGCAGACAAATGTTCCCGGAAATTCCTGGACAAAGTTGAAACGCAGCCCTGGTAAGCTCTGTGTCCAGTGCAGCTGTGGAAGCTGAGACCAAGCCAGTGTCACCAACGGGAGCCACCAAGTCAGCTCAGGGGCAGCGCCTCGGGCACCAGGTCATCACCTCCAGTGAGCAAGGCCAGCGCGACGCAAACCGAAGACCCCAGTCAGCTCAGCTCAAAATGATCGACAGGCTGAGATTTTCAATGACTTGAACCTGCGAACCTGCTGCTGTTAGTAACATTTTCCCCTTCACCTCTGTAAGTTCTGTCTTAACTGTTATTTCAGGGTATGGCTAGTTTTGTTCACGTGGACGTGTCTGTGCAGGAATCAGCTGAAATTTATGATAAACCACTAGTGGGTTATTTACAAACAAAAGAATGGCCGTCCCTAATAGCATTGCTGCTGATTTACTCCAGTGTATGCTGCGCGCTGTAACTTCACACCTATTTTATTGTGTGTGCTTACTGAAGCAGGACTAACTACGGTGTTGGGTCAGCATGTTTATGGGGAGCAGCTCCCCGTCTGTGACGTTAGTCCCCCTCCATGGCCCTCAGGAGCAGGGCAGAACACGAGCCGCACAGCCTGCCCTGAGTATTGACTGGCAGCTTTTCCAGGTGGTCAGCTTGCACATTTTGTTCATAATTCTATCAGATCATAGCAGTGATGGCAGTACCACAATTGAAAATGAAGATGTGTCAGTGATCAAACTGTGATTTATAAGGTGCACGGTAGGAAAGGTGTCCCTGGAGCGTAGCTGGTGGCCATGCAGATGCTAATATGGTAAAGGAAACGTCTCCTGATCTTTCAAGAATGACAGCACAGACGTTGCTGAATAATGGAATTACAGCAAAAATTAATAACAAAATCTGCCCCACCCTGGCTACCTAGCGTGGAGAAGTGTGAGAGCATAAACAAATTGCCTGTGACAGTGATTGCCCAAGCATGTTACTAACTGGCCTGTGGATGAGATTTAGCTCAAGCTCCCATTTAAATACGTGTTTTTCACACTTGCATTTTAATTATTTTGACCTTCATATTATTTTCAATAATCACATTGTTAGAAATGTCTAAAAGCCAGGTTAGAGAGGCAGTCGTCCTTATGTGGTCTCTTCCATCACTGACAGCTTCCAGAGGGAGCAGGAAGGGCAGCAGCTGCTCCAGCCACCCCCGTACCGCTTCTCTGTGAGGCCACACACCCGGCCCCTGCCTGGCCCAGCAGCTTTCTTTCTGCGAGTGTCCCCTTAGAAACACCACACGGCAGGGTGTGACCCGCCACGAGGGTGGCAGCCCTGGAGGAGCCAAGGCCGTGGTCGTGCACCCCGAGCAGCTCCACCCAGGCACCCCTCATGGGAACAGTCAGCAGCTGGGAGCTCCACCTCAACCAGCGGACATGCTGGGTAGAGCGTTGCACATCAAACCAGGACTGCACTGACAGAAAGAAGGGGAGCAAATGAAGCTGGTATCCAACCAAAATGTTTAAGAAAAAGACAAAACCAAAGGGAAGTAGGAGAAAGAAAAGGTAAACGAGAACATAAAAGTAATGATTGAATAAGCAGTAAATTCAAAAGCTGATCCTTTGAAAATTAAATAAAATGGCAAAACTTGTCAAAAATACTAAATAATACAAAACAGTGAATGCAAACTAAGCATACACACCTAAAATTATGCCTATGAAGAGTGTATAATAGACAGGTGAGCTTAAATTTTTAAAAGAGAATACTAAGCCCAAATGCTAATATTTTTTAAAACCTCTAATATCCATGTTCAGGAAAAATACAGATTAGCAAAATGGAGTGTAAGAACTACATAAAACCTCGGTAGACCAAAAACAGGAAGAAACAAAACTCTCTCCTTTTTTTTAATAGATAATGTGATTGTCTTCGTAGAAAATCCCAAAAGCTCTGCTGAAAGTTTAACCTTCTCCTAAGACCTAATAAGTGAGTTTACCAAAGTTGTATGTTATGATATCCATATACAAGAATTACTGCTATTTGTATATACCAGCAATGAGCAATTAGAAATTGAAATTTTTTAATGTACCATTTATAGAGCACACACACAGAAAACTATGACATGTTTAAGGAGAGATCTAACAATACGTACAGCATTTGTATGCTGGAAAGTAAGACAACGAAGAAAACTTGAGGACAGTATATGTGAGAAATGTACACATGGATTCGAAGACTTTCTGTTACTAAGATGTCAGCTGATTTTTTATAAAGGTGCCATGGAAATCCGTTACAGAAAAGATGATCAGAATAAATGGGGCACAGAACATTTGAACAGCCATTTGCAAACAGAGCCTGAACCAGTATGTCTCACTATTATAAAAATTAACTCAGATTGGTCATAGACCTAAATGAAAAACCAAAAGTATAAAATTTCTAAAAGAAAATGTATAAGAAAATCTTTGTCGGTTTGAGTTCGGCAATGATTTTGTGGGTCACAAACAGTGCAAACTGTAAAAGAAAAAACTGTTAAATTAGACTTTGGGGTAAAAATCCTATATTCTTTGAGAAACATTGTTATGAAAACGAAGACAAGCCACAGACTTGTAGGATGTGTTTGCAAAATACATACCTAATAAATGACCAGTAACCAGTACAGATAAAGAACTCGAAAAACTCGATCATGAGAAAACAACCACCCAGTTTAAACAGACGGAGAAGGCAGTGGCACCCCACTCCAGTACTCTTGCCTGGAAAATCCCATGGACGGAGGAGCCTGGTAGGCTGCAGTCCGTGGGGTCGCTAAGAGTTGGACACGACTGAGCGACTTCCCTTTCACTTTTCACTTTCATACATTGGAGAAGGAAATGGCAACCCACTCCAGTGTTCTTGCCTGGAGAATCCCAGGGACGGGGAAGCCTGGTGGGCTGCCGTCCATGGGGTTGCACAGAGTCGGACACAACTAAAGTGACTTAGCAGCAGCAGCAGCAATTTAAACAGAAGCAAAAAATTTGAACACCTGTGCCACCAAAAACAGGTGAACACTGGCTGTATGGAACCATAGAGCAGCCTGGGCGCTTCTTTCAGGTGATGACATTTTGCTTGTAAAGAAGTGGCTAACCATGAACTAGTGACTTCTAGGGTGAAAACTGGGTTTTTATTCTCAAAGCCCAGATTATGCGGGACGAGCTCTTCACCCCCGTCTCTTCCAGGACCCAGAAGCCTGCCTCACACAAGCCAGCGCTCAGACAGGGCTCCATGTGTTCCCTCCTGTCATCATTGCCCCATTGAGCTTCCCACTGTTGAACCACCTTGAAGAGACTGCTTCTCCTTGGCTCAAGAGGTGTCTGTGGTGCTGGTCGCTGGGGGTGGCGCCCTGAACATAGCGGGCGTTGAGCGTCTGCCCCAAGGCCATCGTAGACCCCCTTGCTGTTGTCCAGCTCCGTAACCGGGTGGTCGTTTCTGCCACAGGGGTCTGAGTGGACTGCTGCCGCCCAGTCTGTGCGAGGCCTCTGGGGGCGGGTGTAACTGGCAGAGCCTCCCCTCCTGACTGCCCGAGTCATGTGAAGAGCCTCCCTGACCCTTGTGATGCCCTTCATTCTTCGTTAGGAGACATTATGCTCTCAAACAGCATGTGTGTTTTAATTGCTTAATCATCTTTAGGAAGAAAATACAGTCAAACTGTCAGTACCTTAGAAATTTTCCTTCCTTTCACTGCTACATGTCACACCCCTGGATGTGAAGTTACTCCTCAAATCCATCTAAAAAGAACAGCACTAGTTTACTTCAGATGAACATAGAGCGCAACCTGGACTCTGCGAGGCTGACTGCAGCCCCGAGGCACGCCAAGGCAGGGTGGCGAAGCTCAGAGCCGGGGAGACCCTCTGCCCTCACAGGCCCCACGGCCCCGTGCGTGTGGCCCCAGGTGATGGTGGCCGGGGTGCTGAGCACATGGCAAGGAGTCCTGTGCGTTCCTGTCCATCCTCTGTGGCTGTTTGTTTACAACCTGCTCAGAAATGTTGTTTTATTTTGTCAGAGAGAGTTCTGCCCAGCACTAAGCAACTGACATCGGAACAGTAACTAAAGTGTTTATTCTAAAGTGTCTATACCATTGACATTCTGAACACTTTTCCTTCTGTTGGCAACAGAGAGTTAAACCACAGAATGCTCACTAGGAACAGCTACACGGATGCTGGGCTAGGTAGCAGAAGCCCAACTGATTTTTTTGTGATAAATGCTACCTCCAAGGGGTTGTGAAACCAAGCATAAGCTAAATAATAAACAGATGTGAGTCACCAAATATAGCAACTTGCATCCTGACTACAGCGGGCCCAACGAGATGATAGGGTGTTCACAGGAAGATACAATTTATAGGTCAGGATGTAATGGTAACCTTTCACTGCATATGCTGAAGGCAAACCTCAGGGTCTGGATCATGTGCATATACAAAGAGGTTGTGTAGGAACGTGTACGGAGTTTCACTTTCCATTTTCGCTTGCGTGGGGCTGTGGGGTAGTTGACTTGCCCCCTTGACATGCCTCGGCTGATGCCCATGTGTCCCTTTTGAATGCTGTGATTTGGGGAACATCACTGATGCTCTAAATTATAGTCCTGTATCCTCGTAGCATCTTGTTAGGGCCCGGCCTTCTCTAGTATCCTAGTAACGTGTTGGAAATCCGGGGAAGGGGGGTTCTAATTCCAGCTCCACGGTGACTCACTGTGTCATGTTCACATGTTCTTGGACCCTGGAGCGGCCAGGGTCCCCTAGAAAGGCCTCAGAACAAGCAGGGCCAGCTTTGCCTCCTTGTGGCGTCTCAGTGAGCTCGGTGACGCAGGCCTGATGGCCTCCCCCTGCAAGGAGCGGTGGCCTCACACCTCGCCGGTCCCCTACGGGGAGCCTCACACCTCGCTGGTCCCCTGCAGGTGGCCCTGGTGCAGTGGACAGAGAGTGTCGGCCTCACGCTGGTCAGCAGAGACCTCACATCCATGCAGCTGCGGACCCCCAGCGGCCAGATCCTCACCTACTGCATCCTGCAGACCTTCCCCTTCACGTCGGAGAGCAAGCGCATGGGAGTCATCGTCAGGGTACGCCCGCCCCTGCCCTGGCCAGGGTCGCCTCTGCTCACTGCAGGGCTGCTAAAGCTCCCTGCAGGGCTTTATACTTGTCCCAAAATTCAGACTGATAACTTATGCTCCAGTGGTCGTGACAACTAAGGCAGAATGAGTATAAGGTGTTCCTGGTGAGTTCTGAAATCAGCTCGAGCTGCTTTGTTTTCCACTGCAGTAGCCGCTGAAGAGTTTACCTGAAGACTGACTTATGACCGTGAAGTTGCTGTCAAATTTTTGTAGCAAATACCATGCATACATCTTGGATGCTGGCTAAACTAGAAGCTCATTCAAACTATGAAAATTTGAGAGGACTTACCTTGCAGTCCCAGGCACATGTGTGTGTACAGGTTTTACTTCAGAAGCCTCAGCACAGCACCCCACGAGCTGCCCTCGTGGCCTCGGCTGTGATCGGCCTGGGCGCCCAGGGAGGACGCGGCCCTGCAGAGGGGGTGTTTGAGCAGCCCCCCCGGAGAGAGGCGCTCTTGGGGGCTGCTGTCTCGGGCTGTTCCATCTGGGCAGCCTGGCCTCAGCGGGCGTGTCTCGTTGCAGGATGAGTCCACGGCAGAGATCACGTTCTACATGAAGGGCGCCGACGTGGCCATGGCCTCCATCGTGCAGTACAACGACTGGCTGGAGGAGGAGGTATGCGCTCGCTGCCGTCTGCAGGCAGATGCAGGGCGCGAGCTGTGGGTGCTCACTGGGGTCACTGGACGAGCTGAGGTTCCGGTTTCCGCCAGACACCAGTCAGCCCGTAGAGAAGAAGCGGTGGGAGAGCAGGTGACACAGCACGCGTCCGCTGGGGGGCAGCTGGCGCCTGGGGTTTCGTGTGAGCACACGCGGATACCTGCAGGCGGGTCCTTAGGAAGAGTATTTTATGTTGGTGAAGAAAGGGAAAGCACCACTAATCAGGCACTAAAAAACCTGAAATAATACTGTCTTTATGTCCAGAGTTATATTTTAACCTGATACTTATTTTGTAACCTAAATTATTACAAGATTTTAGTTAGAATTTTAATCTAATTCTAATTTGTACATAAGATTCACTTTAAACATGGAAATTAAGACCCGGATATAACCAATCCTATATTTTCATCAGATTCTCCCTAAACAAGTATGACTTGCACTTGTTGTTCACATTTATATGTTAATAAAAAGTTAGATTCAGAGGAGAACTAACCCCCTGGACCCATGGGCACGACCCCCACACCGTGCCTGTTGTTGCCGGGTTCCAGTGTGTCCCGCCCCCACTGCACGCCTGGAGTTGGTCTGTCAGTCCAGGGACCACAGCCCACGTCCATGACGGTATTGGCAATATGAATCAATAGCTCCTTCAGGCACTGGATTTAATCAGGGACATGAATAAATTAAACTCCCTGAAGACCTAGTAAAATGCCATAAAAATTACTTTTGGTCATAATGATGTGCAATTAATTATAAAATCCTTGTTTAATTTATTTAGCTTTATGAGGTCAAATCAATAAATGTCTTGCAACAGACAGATAATGTCAGATTGTTTTTCACAAAGATAACTTTATTAAAAATCCTTTATGCATTTATTTCCAACATTGTAGTTTCTTCTGTGGACACATCTTTCGACCCCCGCCTGCGTCTTTGTTGTAGTACTGTTGTTGTCTGAGGGTCTTCTGGTTTATTCAAAAGCCCTCGGGTTCTTAGAGCCTGAGTTTACAGGGGTTGTTCTGTGTCAGGGAAGCACCCGAATGGAATTTTGGTTATAAACTTTTTCCCCAAACTTGAAAAACAAAACCACTAACACTTGCCCTCAAGTGGTGGCAAGGGCGATGGTGTGAGGCCTACCCCCCAGCACCTCCTCTGTGGACCTCGCTGGAGGCGCTGGGGGTGGCTTCTTCTGCGATGCTCCTCCACTGCCCACTCCCGGGGAAGGCTGTGGTAGTGACCGCGGGGGGGTTCCAAGCCCGTGGCGAGCCTGTGACCTGCCTGTGCTCTCCCAGTGTGGGAACATGGCCCGTGAAGGCCTGCGCACGCTCGTGGTGGCCAAGAGGGCACTCACGGAGGAGCAGTACCAGGACTTCGAGGTGAGTGGGCAGCTCCCCTGGGGCCACCGTCGCTGGGTGGGCAGGGCGTCTGGCCTCAGTCGGTCCAGCCTGACTCACGGCACCACCGTCATCCCCAGAGCCGCTACAACCAGGCCAAGTTGAGCCTCCACGACCGGACGCTCAAGGTGGCCGCGGTGGTGGAGAGCCTGGAGCGGGAAATGGAGCTGCTGTGCCTGACGGGCGTGGAGGACCAGCTGCAGGCGGACGTGAGGCCCACCCTGGAGATGCTGCGCAATGCTGGCATCAAGGTAGGGCCCGGGAGTGGTCCCCCGAACCAGGACCACCCAGAGGTGGTCCCCTGGAACCCAGTACCCCGTCCCCCCAAGGGTAGTCCCCTGAGACCAGGTACCCCGTCCCCTGGGGGTGGTCCCTTGGAATTCAAATAAGACAGAGCGTGGAAGTGTCTGTAAGCAGAGGTCTCTGCATGACCCTTGAAGAAGAAACCAGCACATCTGGAAACCTCTGTGTCCCCAGCTGGACGTCCATCCTTAGAGGTTCAGGCAGTTCCACGCCGCCCCCAGCTTGCAGGCACTCCCAGGGCGGGCCGGATGCCCCCTGGCCTGGCCCAAGCTGCCCGCACCGCAGCCTGTACCCACTTTGGGGGTTTCCCATAAACTGCATGATGCTGTCTACTGACGCACAGACCGGCTGGCTTCCCAGCAGTTTGTCCTCTTCGGGTCCGGGGAGACAAGGGCTTTGGGTGTAAGTTTTAGTTTGTTTTCTTGCCTTCTGTGCTCTCACTGAAGCTGAAGTGCAGTTATCAGGGGGCAAGAAACGTGCTGCCTCAGAACAGGCCCTCCACTTTTGAGAACTTTACTGAAAAGAAACACTTGTGTCTTGCTGGACCAGAGAGCAAACTAGGGGGAAATGTCAGGACACAAAGCCGTGCCAGCTTCAGATAACAATGCCTTTGGCACACCCAGATGGGGGCGCCGTGACAGCACAGAGGAACACAGGAGATTCCCCGCCCACTGAGGGGCACAGGTCCGAGCTGCTGTCCCGGTGGGAGCCAGAATTGGAGAGTGGCTCAGACTCCAAGCGCTGGGCCAACCTCAGCCCATCTGGCCAGGAAATTGGGTGGAGACGCAAGACGGGTTAGAGCGGAAAGCCTACCTATTCACCCTGTTTCTTCCTGAGCTCCGCCCAGTCCAGCTCTCGGGTGTCCTCCTGGGTGGTCGGTAAGCGGGGCAGTGCACGCGTCCCATGTAGAGGTATAGGTGTCTGCAGTAGCTGCTCTCTGAGCGCTGGAGAAGGGCTCGGTGAGGTTCTGCCCTAGTCCTCCCCTTTTCCCATCTACAGATGCAGACTCCTTTGCCCCGTCCTGTGGAAGGACGCGGTTCCGGCCAGTCCTCTGAGCCTGAGCCATGGCGCTCGCAGGCCGTGGTCACTGGACTGTCGGGAGCGGGGGTTCTTGTTCTGTGGCTTGTTTCCAACCCTGTCACAATGAGGTGTCATAATCTTAGATCTAGGCTCAGTAAAGTGAATCTAAATGTGTAACGGAAACAAAAACACACAAATCCTCCGACACTGAAAGGAGCCACTGAGCAGAGAGCCAGTATACCATGTAAGTTTGTGTCCTGTGCCCCAAAATTCATGCTTATGTATGATAAATAAAACGCCTGAAAAATTCAGATGATAGAAATACTGATATTACAGGAAGTACATATAAACCATTCCATTATGTACAAAGATTTTGCTTTTCAGGCTAGGGAGACTCACACACTAATACATGTATGTGTGTGATATTTATAAGTAAGAGTGGTCTCGGGAGTTCCTTGGTCACCTAGTGGTTAGGATTCTGGGCTTCCATGGCCCAGTCTGAGTCCCTAGTTGGGGAACTGAGATACCACAAGCCATAGGGCGCAGCAAAAGTTAAGTAAAATAACTGCAATAATAAATAGGCTAGATCTTTTTATTTTTCACGGTCTTGTTGTTCAACATGCCTTATTTGACATAAACAATTTCTGGCTTAACTACTGCCTGTCTACCCATCTTGAACCCCAGCTTTCAGCTGAAAGCTCACACAGGAATCTCGGGTCCTCAGCCCTGCAGACCCTCAGCCCTGTGGTCCTTCGGCCACGAGGCTCCCGCCCCAGTCCTTCGCCTGCCCCAGCTCCAGCTCCCGCATCTGCACGTTACTCTGCTCTTGCTGTTCCCGTTAGCACATCGTCTGAGACGTTTTTGTTCCATCTTTACAGTCTCCAGTGCAGAGCGGTGACGCTAGGCACACTTACATTGCCGTGTAGCCGCCGCCTGCCTTCACTCGCCAGTGTCAAGATGAAACTGCCCCTGGGCTGCCAGCTCTCCCTCCCGCAGCCCCAGCACCTGCCGGTCCACCTGGTCTCTCTGAGTCCGACTCTAGGGACCGCATTTAGGCGCAGTCAGGCAGTGTTTCCTTTGGCAACTGGTTTGTTCCACTCAGCACAGTGTCCTCAAGGTTCGCCCCCATTGTAGTAGGTGTCGGAACCGCCTGCCCTGTGTGGAGGGACCACACTGGTTTCTCCACCGTCCATCCGTGGACTCTTGCCTCACTTCACGTTTTGGCTATTGTAAATAGTGACGCTGTAGATGCAGGTGTCTGTCCAAGGATAGAGACTTAAGAAGTGAACACACGACAGAGCTGGGGCTCACCCCCGGGACTGTCTCCTAGATATGGATGCTCACAGGTGACAAGCTGGAGACTGCCACGTGCATCGCCAAGAGTTCTCACCTGGTGTCTCGAACGCAGGACACGCATGTTTTCAGGCCGGTAAGTGTACATCCACATCCCTTTGAACTTTAAACGTTTTGGATTAAAATTTACTGGTTTTGTGAGAATGTAAATTAGTTACTAGATACCCATTTAAAAAGAGAAATAATTTCCTTGCTCAATTTATAAATGTTAAAAACAGATTTCTATTAGTTACATATGTTAATGTGATCAAAAGCTGCTTTTGACAGAATGAAACCAGATATACATTCAAGAGTATTTTCCTGTAGTACTATTAGAATTATTAACAACTAAATATTTATTTTAAAACAGACATACTGCCATCACTTTCCATTTGATTTATAAAAGTGTGTGGTGGTTTAAAAAATTACCATCCCCTAGTGGTCCAGTGGTTAGGACTTGGTGCTTTCTCTGCCAGGGCCTTGGGTTCAACCCCTGGCCTGGAAACTAAGATCCCACAAGGTGTGTGGCACAGCCAAGAAACAATAATCTCTGTCTCTTAGTCATACACATTATATGCAGTCCAGAAGCCGCTTTTGTGAGACAAGCTGTAAATGCAAAGTAGACATGTTTTTAATCTACTTCCATCTTCAGATTAAATGTTCTCCCTTAATTAGATCAAAGGAAAGTAATAGAAATTATCTAAATTAATGTGTTTACTGTATCTATTAGTTATGATGAAATTTGATTCAAACGAGAAATAAAAAAGTTTCTTGGGTCTTGATTGATGGTGACTGAGCAGACATGGTGTGTGTCTGTCTTCCAAATGAAGCGCTTGCACCTACAGAAATAGTGATTTGAATATAATTTACATGTAAATGTCGTTTATCTCCAAGCATCAGAATCGCAAATTAGGCCCTGCAGACTACTATTTGCAGTTAAATTATTAATGATTCTGATAAAACTTCAGATCAATTTTTGTTGACTTTTCAGTGTTATAGCCCCACAAATAAAATCTCCACAATAAAAACTACCTACTTAAAGATGAGTCTGGGATTAATTTGAAACACATGAAACTTTATTTTAGTCCTATAATATATCATTTATTTTATGCCCCATAAAATCTCCACAGAACGAATGTCAAAAACTGGTGTGTTGGCTTCTGAAATGTTTGCATCCTAAAATTAATGATATTTTGAAATTATGGCTCGATTTTACATCGTTTAATCCTCCAGATACTTAGTTGGCCTGAACTACAAGAAGGTGAAACTCATGACCAAAACACAAAGCAGCCGTTTTGCTCACTCACCTTGTTATGAATGAGGCGTCTGTAAATGGTCCTTCCATCCCCCACCCCCTGCTCGGCCTCTTCAGACCCACCAGACCACCCAACCCCGAGGCTGTAGACTGTCCATTCGTGGCTGCCCTGTGCTCACTTGCGTGTGCTGCTTAGCACTCACGGGGCCGGGGACTGCCGCGCTCTCACCCGCGTGTGCTCCTGAGCGGGGCCGGGGGCTGCGGCGCTCTCACCCGCGTGTGCTCCTGAGCGCGCTTTTTCACACGGATGTGCTCCTGAGCGCTCACGGGGGTAGGGGCTGCCGCGCTCTCACCCGCATGTGCCACTGAGCGCTCACAGGGGTGGGGGTTGCTGTGCTCTCACCCGCATGTGCCACTGAGCGCTCACGGGGGTGGGGGTTGCCGCACTCTCACCCGCGTGTGCTCCTGAGCGCAATTTTTCACACGCATGTGCTCCTGAGTGCTCACGGATGTCCAGCCCTGGCGGGGCCGGGGGCTGCCGCGCTCTCTCACCCGCATGTGCTCCTGAGCGCTCATGGGCGTCCAGCCCTGGCGGGGGCCGGGGCTGCCCTCTTCACTCACCTCATCTTAGTGCAGTTGTAGTGCTTGCCCTGCACTTCCCAGTGCGTCTCCTGCTCTGAGTTGCCAGAAACTGGGAAACAATGGTATTAAATAAGTAGGTGTTTACTGCCAGCACTGCAGAAGAAATTCGAAAGACAGTTTGTTGCGTTTCCTGTGTCTGGAGCTCCATCGTGCTAACTGGGCCTTTCTCTCCTTTCGTGCAGGTGACCAGCCGCGGAGAAGCACACCTGGAGCTGAACGCGTTTCGAAGGAAACATGACTGCGCGCTGGTCATTCCCGGGGACGCCCTGGAGGTGAGGTGCCCTGCCCAGGCCTGGGTGTCTGTCTGTCCTCCTCCCTGGAGGTGAGGCGCCCTGCCCAGGCCTGGGTGTCTGTCTGTCCTCCTCCCTGGAGGTGAGGCGCGTCCTGCCCAGGCCTGGGTGTCTGTCTGTCCTCCTCCCTAGAGGTGAGGCGTCCTGCCCAGGCCTGGGTGTCTGTCTGTCCTCCTCCCTGGAGGTGAGGCTCCCTGCCCAGGCCTGTGTGTCTGTCTGTCTTCCTCCCTGGAGGTGAGGCCACGCCCTGCCCCAGGCCTGTGTGTCTGTCTGTCCTTCTCCCTGGAGGTGAGGCCACGCCCTGCCCCAGACCTGTGTGTCTGTCTGTCCTTCTCCCTGGAGGTGAGGCCATGCCCTGCCCCTAGACCTGTGTGTCTGTCTGTCCTCCTCCCTGGAGGTGAGGCGCGTCCTGCCCCAGACCTGTGTGTCTGTCTGTCCTTCTCCCTGGAGGTGAGGCCACGCCCTACCCCAGACCTGTCTGTCTGTCTGTCCTCCTCCCTGGAGGTGAGGCCGCGGCCTGCCCAGGCCTGTCTGTCTGACTTCCTCCCTGGAGTGAGGCTTGTCCTGCCCCAGACCTGTGTGTCTGTCTGTCCTCCCTGGAAGTGAGGCCGCGCCCTGCCCCTAGACCTGTCTGTCTGGCAGCCTGTGGGCTTCCACAGGTGTGCCTGCCAGGCTGCCTTGCTCGTCGGCACTGTTTCTGGGTCCCTGCTCTCAGCAGGCCACGTGCAGCCCTGGGAGGGGTGGGCCCTGAGGAGCGGCGCTGTGCTGTGGTGAGAGCCTGGCCCGCACGGCTCCTGCCTCCGCTTTGCTGCCGGCCCCCTCAGTCCCTCTCCAGGTGCCTGGAGCTTGCTCTGTGTTAGCAGCGTGTCCGCCGCGGAGTCCTGGCTCTGGTACCCACGTTGTGATCTAAATTCATCCACACACAGACATCCAGCAGTGGCCCGGGACCCGGGAGACCCTGTGCTCCTGGAGACCCCCCCATGGGTGGGCGGCTCGTAGATGTCTGTGCCATCCCCTCTCTCCGGTCCCCTCTGCTCACTCTGCTCGTGGGCCTGGCGGCCACAGTTACCCAGACAAGGGGGCGCCAGACACCCACGCCTTCTGCAGTTTGCCACCGGTTCTCACAGATGTTTCTAGGAGTCTGGGCGGAGTGGTGGGTCCTCTTGTGACCCAGCCCTTGTCAGTGGGACGCTGAGGCCCACCCAGCCTGTCAGGGCATGGGCAGCACCCACACTTCCCCGGGGGGAGCAGCAGAGATGGCCGCGCCCTCTGTGCCTGCGGGTGGTGCTGCGTTTCCGGCTCTCCCTGTGGACCCGGGAGGGGATGGCGGCCATGGTCACAGAGCCTGCCACCCACGCTTCTGGGCTCTGCACCTCCCGAATCTGCTCAGCGGCCCCCGCAGAACCGCACAGGACCACTGGGCCTGGACAGCAGAGCCACGGCCATGACTCAGGGTGTCCAGCTCAGCCGTGGGGCCGTGCAGCCTTTAGGCAGCTTTGGGGGACCTTTACTTTCCCAGCCGAGATGAGGAGCTGGGGGTCAGAGTGTTCCATGTGACCAGAGGCTAGGGTCTTTCCAGCAGGGCCGAGGGGGCGGGCTGGCCAGAGGCTGCCTGGGAGCCCTGGCCGTGGGGCTGCGCGTCCTCTCTGTCTTTGGCGGTGGGCTGCGCGTCCTCTCTGTCTTTGGCGGTGAACCCGGGCCCCGCTCTTCCCCCAGGTCTGCCTGAAGTACTATGAGCATGAGTTCGTGGAGCTGGCCTGCCAGTGCCCGGCCGTAGTCTGCTGCCGCTGCTCGCCCACCCAGAAGGCCCACATCGTCAAGCTGCTGCAGCAACACACAGGCCGACGCACCTGTGCCATCGGTGAGCGTCCCCATCATGCAGTGGGACGCACGCAGCGCCTCCCCACTGGCTGGACTTCACCGGCATGACACCCGGGGCCCAGACCCCTGTCTGCTGTCAGGGAGGGAGGCGGGCCCTGCAGGCGTCCCCTCACACCCTGTTCCCTGCCACAGGTGACGGAGGGAATGACGTGAGCATGATCCAGGCAGCGGACTGCGGGATCGGCATAGAGGGGAAGGTGCGGCCTGGCTTGTCCCCGCCCCCGCCCCGCCCCTGCTCTGGGCGGCTACAGCATATGGCAGGGAGGGGGCAAGGCGGGGCCCACCGCCCTGCGGGAGCAGCTCCCTGAAGGCCAGGTGGGGACAGTCACGACCTGCCACGACCCGGTTCCCTGGCCAGTCTGTCCTCTGAGCTCACGTGAAAACACCCAGAGAGATGGGGCATGCATGGGATCCCGGCCCCTCTGCTTCCTGGGCCCACACTTGGGTGTCTGGTCACAGCTGAACCTGCAGCTGCTTGTGGTGGGGCGTGGGTCGGCGGCTCCAGCTGAGGCGACAGGTTGCAAGGACTGGCTTGCAGACGCCCAAGGTCTCTGCTTAGATCCTGGGACACCCTCCCGAGGTCCTGGGGGCAGCGGCCGCTCCTCGGCCGATAGTGGGCTCCGTTGGGCAGGGGGCCCGCACAGTGCCGCCCGCTCTGCGCTCCGGGGAGCTGTGGGTCGGACGCGCCCCCAGGCCCGTCCCCAGCAGCGTGTTGCTCCCCGGTGGATTCACCTGGTCCTGAGCACCCCGCCCGCCCTTGCAGGAGGGGCGGCAGGCCTCGCTGGCAGCTGACTTCTCCATCACGCGGTTCAAGCACGTCGGCCGCCTGCTCATGGTGCACGGGCGCAGCAGCTACAAGCGCTCGGCGGCGCTCGGCCAGTTTGTCATGCACCGGGGCCTCATCATCTCCACGATGCAGGTGCGCCCCGCCCTGCCCCAATCCAC
>SJYR01000546.1:801296-816379 GCA_006410655.1 Kobus ellipsiprymnus | reverse complement strand
AAGAGACAGGCCCCCGCCTGCCAGGAGGGCGGTGGGCCGTGGCTCCTTGGGTGCCTCACCTGCGTCACTGCTCTTTTCCTCCAGGCCGTGTTCTCCTCCGTCTTCTACTTTGCGTCGGTCCCTCTGTACCAGGGCTTCCTCATGGTCGGGTAAGTGGACCATCCAGCACACTCAGCGGCCGCACATCGGGAGGACGGGTCCCCGGGAACCTGGGGGGCCGTAGCCGGAGCGCTTCCCGCATGGTCAGAGTCAGGATGGTCACACACGTGAGCGTGGGAGGCAGCCTCTCTCCTTCTGTCACCCGGTGATCCCGCTATCACCTGTTCTCCTTAGAAGCTGTTTTCCTGGGGAAGCCACACTGCATCCGAGCAGGGCCGCCCCTTCCTGGGGCCCGCACCCTCCCGGCCGGACACGGCTCTTCCTAGCAGGAGGTGAAGTTAGCGGCAAAGACACGAAGGGCAGACAGCACTGGGACGGGCCTGACATCCTGGGACAGCCACTGGGAGGCCTCCTGGGGGAGCACAGCTGAGTTAAGCACAGACCTCGCTAGGTGTTGGCAGGAAGGGGGCTCCGGGGTCTCTACAGCTCCTGGCAGGAGCACACAGTGGGAAAGCAGCCCAGAGACAGAGTAAACCTACGGCCCAATAGCCCTCACCTCTGTGGGCCCATCGCCACAGGAAGACCCCTCCTCTGTTTAGCGCGGTCCTGCAAAGCCCGGACGCCCAGCAGCTAACTCGGGATCCACTGAGTTGTGTCCCTGCAGCCCAGGAACGAAGGCTTGGGCTGCGAGGCAGCGGGTTGGGCACTGTGGGGAGCTCGGCGACTTCTGCTAAAACGAAGCACACAGCTGCTTGCACCCCTGGACCTCCGGCCCCAGCCAGCACTCCCATCAGAAATAAGTCGAGCTTACCTTTACAAAACAAAAAACCCTGTGCAGTCTGTAGCCACTTTATTTGTATTAGTAATAACCAGAAACGGGCTGACACAGACGCACTACAGAGAAGGGAGTGTGGAACTGCCCTGCCCAGAGCCAGGGACCAGGGACCAGCTGAGCGAGAGGCCAGACGCCGGCACCCGCTGTGTGATGCCTGCCTGTCGCCGTCAGGCAACAACAGTTGTGACATGGAGAACAGGCGCCAGGGGGTCGGCGGGGCCGAGGGAGACTCCAGGCAGGCTCCAGGGCCCCTGTGGCCTCCCGGCCGGAGGCTGGCTGCAGTTCTGGAGATGCGGCCACTGGGGGGAGCTGGCTAACGCTCCTCGGGGTCTGTCTGGGTTCTCTGTGATAACTGTTCTGACATCTGCAGCAATCTCAAAGTTTTAATTAAAAAGCTTTAATTAAAACCGAAACTTTGGATTCCACTGCCTGTGAGCACTGTGGCTTGTAGGCATTGCTCCAGTGCTTTAGGACAGGTTCTGCTCTGTTGCCAACTAGTTTTTGTTCGGTTTAGAGTTTGCCTTTGGCCTCTGGTAGAAGAGGTGTGCTCCTGGGGTAACCTCCCTGCTCTCCTCCAGGTACGCGACCGTCTACACCATGTTCCCCGTGTTCTCACTGGTGCTGGACCAGGACGTGAAGCCGGAGATGGCCATGCTGTACCCGGAGCTGTATAAGGACCTCACCAAGGTGCGGCCCCCAGGCCCTTGGGAGAGGGAGGGAGCTTCAGTGCCCCGCCTGAGCCTGTGCTTGTGAGGGGCACATCCTCCTTCGTGGGAGCCCTGGCCCCGGGTCAGTGGCTTCCTCGGCCGGGGCCGGCTCCCGCCCCCTGGAGCCGCCGGGGTCTGTACCTGGGTGGGCCGGGGGCCTGGCGTCTTCACAGGCTACCCACAGGCGGCCACGGGGAGACGCGCGTGCTGCTCCACTGACAGAGCTGCTCCCCGTCTCCCCAGGGGCGATCCTTATCCTTCAAGACCTTCCTCATCTGGGTTCTGATCAGCATTTACCAAGGTAAGACGGACCCTCTCCTCCTGGGCTGAAACTGCCCTGTCTTCTGTTAGCAGTGGTGCTCTGCCTGCCGGTTAAATTTCTCAGGCTCCACGTCTCGTCGACGGTGGAAGATCACCTTCTATTTATCTCACGAGTCAACCCTGATCAGCTGGCCCCTTCCCAGCACAGTGTGGGCTGGCGTTTCTTACTGGTCCAGGTCACCAAAAAACCGAGCTGGTTTTAAATAAATGACAATTCTGAAAATGTAATCAGCCCTTATGACAGCACCTAGCCTACACAGTGGCTTGCTTTCTTGGCGTGATGGCAGGACTTGACGAGGTCTGGACCCTGTAGTTAGAAGGAGCCAGATAAACAGGTGCCGTGGAGCGTGTGGGCAGTGGCAGGACCCTGGAGGGGGCACCAGGGTGTGATCACCAACGGGGGGGGGGCAGGCCTTCCCAGATGCTGCACTGCTGCCCGTCCAGAGTGTCCGTGCGGCGCCACTCAGCCCCCCAGCCGTGCAGGCCCGTGACTGTTGGCGCGCTCAGAGTCGTAGCAGCAGCCTCGGTGACGGAGCCGGCAGCCCCAGGGAAGGCTGTGCTCTCTCCCAGGCGGCATCCTCATGTTCGGGGCGCTGGTGCTCTTCGAGTCCGAGTTCGTGCACGTCGTGGCCATCTCCTTCACGGCGCTGGTGCTCACGGAGCTGCTGATGGTGGCGCTGACCGTCAGGACCTGGCACTGGCTCATGGTTGCGGCCCAGCTGCTCAGCCTCGGCTGCTACGTGGCCTCGCTCGCCTTCCTCAACGAGTATTTCGGTGAGTGGCCTGCGTTTGTCTTCTGAACAGCTGTCTCTTTCTGGTTTTCATGTAGTTTTCTAGTTGCTTTTGCAACATGATCTTTGGTGCAGATTGCAGACAGCTTCACAGCGCACAGCTCTCCTTGCGGGGAGATAGAGTTCCTTGTAGTGATGCCCAGAGCTGGGCCGGGCTCCCCACGGGCACACGCTCCTTGGTCCTCTTCCTGCTGGAAGTGCTGAGGCTGCAGGGAAGAGGCTCAAAGTGCGCGGCCCGTTCGCCCACCCCCTACTCTCTCTCTGTGCATAAAGGACAAGACGCGGCACAGAGGACAGAGGGCAGGACACAGCGCAGAGGACAGAGGAGAAGATACGGCACAGAGGACAGAGGGCAGAGGACAGGACGCGGCACAGAGGGCAGAGGGCAGAGGACAGGACGCGGCGCAGAGGACAGAGGACAGGATGAGGCACAGAGGACAGGACGCGGTGCAGAGGGCAGACGACAGGACGCAGTACAGAGGACAGAGGACAAGACGTGGCGCAGAGGACAGGACAGGACGCAGTGCAGAGGACAGAGGGCAGAGGACAGGACGCGGCGCCGAGGACAGATGGCAGAGGACAGGACGTGGCGCAGAGGGCAGAGGACAGGACGCAGCGCAGAGAGCAGAAGACAGAGGACAGAATGCAGCACAGGGCAGAGGACAGAGGGAGGACGCTCAGGGCAGAACCTGAAACTGCGGACTGATGCCCAGGCGGAGCTGTGGTTCCCAAGGAACAGGTGCCGGCTGATTCTTTCGGCGCTTTGTTAAGTGGGTGAAGCTAGAGTGTAGGCGGGCAGCCGGACGCTGTTGCTGGAGACGCCTCACTGAGGAGAGCCCCGCCCCGCATCTGGGAGGCGTTTGCCCCCGGCCCTTCCCCCGGGATGCTCTGGCCTGATCCACCTGCAGAGGTGCCTCCTGAGCCCCGGGGCCCAGGCCCTGCACTCGTCAGAGGGGACACGGCTGGCGCCATCTCGCACGCCGCACTGGGCCTCCAGTTTGCTGTGCTTGAGCCGGGTCCTCACGACGTGCCTACATGCCCAGGTGCCATGAGCCCTGCACAGACCGGGGCTCTGCTTCCCAGGCCCCACGCCATCCGTGGTTCTTTGGGCAGCTTTGCTCACAGCCTGCAGGGTTGTCGCGTCCTGAAGGCGACCACCTGCCTGGCCGGGTTCCCACACGGCTCTCCCCGTCAGCATCAGGACAGCCTAAGCTCCGCCAGGCTGGAGGTCAGCCCGGCATGTCCGCTGGGTCAGCAGGACCCGTGGGGGCAGGCTAGTGGAGATGGTTCTGCTGACTCCAGACAGGTCCAGAAGATCCAGCCCATCACGGGCTGCATTGCACACATCTGCCCCTGAACACTGGGGGTTCCTGCCTCCTGTTGGGAACCCTTCACCTGGTGCCCACAGAAGGGTGCCTTCACAGGGACCCCGAGGCTCTGCCAGGCCCGACTCTGTGGTAACCTGGGTGCAGGAGGAGGGGGGCCACTACCCCAGCACCCTGAGACCTGTTTGGGCTTTCTCTCCCACAGACGTTGCCTTTATCACGACTGTGACCTTCGTGTGGAAAGTGTCAGCCATCACAGTAGTCAGCTGCCTCCCTCTCTATGTCCTGAAGTACTTGAAGCGGAAGCTGTCCCCACCCAGCTACTCCAAGCTCTCCTCCTAGCCCCTCCCTGCACCTTCAGCTGGTGGCCGTGATGTCCGGATCACTGCAGCTGCTGAGAGCCCGTGAGGCCGGAAGGGCCCAGGTGGCCCAGCCAGGCGCCATGGACATCCCGCCTAGGCACCATGGACTTCCCCCCTTGTCCTCATTGGGCTGGATTTCCTTTCCTCCCCTTTCTGTTGTTTTTCAAAGTTTAATTTTCGTGTAGCACCAGCTTGAGTTTCCATGAATATGAGCCCTGTTACTATAAAACACCATCGTTCTCTGCTGTTCTGGGAACTGAAATGAAAGTTTATTTATCCTGCAACTTCCCAACTAACATTCAGGCTCTTTCTTTGATGTCATAACAGAGTCGCCCTTCTTCACCAGAATAAAGCCTCCGTTCTGTCCAGGCCGTGTCTGCCACACCCTCTCCGCGCCTCCCGCAGGTGCACCCTGGCCCTGGGCGCCTGCACAGCCTCTCCGTGCCCACGGCAGCCGCGCGCGTGTCCCGAGGCTCTGCTGTTAGTTCAGCTGTCCCTGTCCTTCTGGTGTTTGTCTGTGTCTGCTGCTGATTGTGCCCCCTGGCGCTCAGGCGGTCCATGGGCCCCTCGCCAGTGCTTCCGTGGGAGAGCGCTTCCTCCTGCAGGCCCTGCTCCGAGTCCCGTCTGGGTGGCCACTGCCCAGGGTGCATCCCAGGGAGGACGAGTGACCCCCGGCTGCATCCCCACAGGAAAGGCCGTCAGTCGGAAGCCCCTCACACACCCAGCTCCTCACTCAGCAAACAGTCCTGTGGCCCCCAAACATGCAGACCCTGGGGTCCCAGGGAGGCTGCCCCGACTGCTGCTGGGCGGGTCCACCCTGCAGGCTCTCCTGAAAGCCCTTTTTGCTGGAGTCATTAGACTCAGGGAAGCTGGCCATCACACAAGCACTGCTGGCTCCCCGACTTCCCACTAAACCCTGCTCTGACCCCCAGCCCAGACGCCTCCTGGTGTCCCTCTGTCCTGGGCGCGGGCTCATCCCAAGCTGCCGGGAAGGGCCCCGCACAACAGGCAGGTGGCACTGGTTTGCGTCCCTAGGAGCGGGCGCGGTGGCTGCGCCCCTGTGATCCCAGAGCCCCTCAGCGGGCCGTGCCTGCTCAGGCTCCTGCAGACGGCGGCCTGGCAGAGCGCGCAGAGCAGGTGTAATTCCGGGGGACTCCAGCAGGTGGCGCTAGAAACTAAGGAATGCAGCCAAGGCCGGCGGCCCAACTTCCGGGCTCTCAGGTCAGTCAGCGGTCTGGGCTAGATGCCCCGCGCGTTCGCCGCCTTCAGGCACGGGCTTGTGTCCACGCGGCATCCACTCTGGACGGGGACCGGGGCCCCCTCCACGGTAAAGCAACACCTGATTCTCCTGGATGACCCCGCCCGCGGCCCCAGCTCTTGTGCCCGCCGCCCTTCTGGTGTCCGGGAGACTCTGGGTGGGCAGAACTCGGGCCCAGAAGGACAGAGGTCATGTACCGTTTTCCTAAAAGCAGAACTTTCTGAGTCTCACAGGCATGTGATTGTAAAGCCAGAGACCCTCCCTGCTTCTTCTCCAAGCCAGTTCCCAGGTCTGGGCTCTGTGGCTGCTGCAGAGAGAGGCCGACCCCAGCCCCTTCCACAGCCCAGCCCCACTGCCTTCAGGGTCGGGGGCCCTCCCGCTCAGGGAGGCCAGCGTGTGGAGGGGCCCCCGAGTCCCTGCCCGACCCCCCAGTCCCTTCTGCCGACTGGGCAAGTGGCTACCATGGGCCTGGTGGGCTCCGAGCTGGGGGAACGGGGGTCAGGTGGGACTCTCTGCCGGGGGCCACGGTGGCTTCTTCCAAGGAGGCCAGAGCTCCCAGGGGGGGGCTGGGCCCACACTGCTTGTCCATCTGACCCTGCTCAGGCCCCTCGGAGCTCTGCGTCCATCTGTCGGCTGGACAGCCGGTCAGGCCTCAAGGGAAAGCCGAGGGCAGACATGACCTCTGAGCAGTGAGTGAAGCAAAGGCAGGACGGGGGGTGAAGCACAGAGGGGGCTGGGGGTGCAGCGGCAGGGCCTCGGGTCCCCAGGCCCCTGCCCCGGTCACGCAGCCCACGCCTGGGGCCAGCAGAGCCGGAGGGGTCCTCCCGGGCAGGCCCACGATGGCCCGCGAGAGCCCAGGGCCCTGACCCACGCTGCCTGAGACGCAGCCTGTGGAGCTGGGCCCCGGGGTACACCCCCCAACCAACAGCGAGGACACAGTCCATCCCCAGTTCTGGGCCGAGCCCCACCCCCCCCCCCTGCCCGCCTGCGGCCACGAACTCCACCCTCCCCGCCATATCCCCACGGCCCCTGTGTGTCTGGGTGTCACCAGGTGGAGCCCTCCAGGACTGCCTTGTCACATCTGAGCCCGAGTCCCGAGGTCTTGGGCAGCTGCGCTGAACCCTGGATGCTGTTTGTTCAAAGTGACCTAACATCGCTTCAGGGCTCCCAGGCTCTTCGCAACCTGAAGGTGCAGAGACTGGCCGGCTGAGCCAAGGCAGCTCTGATTCTATGATGGGGCCGGGTGTCTGGTCCAGACTGCATCTTCACGTCCCCTGCCCGGCACCTGACCCGGTCACCTGCCCCTGGAAAGCTGGCTCTGAGAGAAGCCAGACTCCTGAGCAGTGGGGGGAGCCTGACAGTTTAGACGGTCACTCCCAGGAGCCTCCAGGGCTTCTGGGCACAACTGCAGGGGGTGCCGTCCACATGGGCAAGCTGGCGGGGCATCTACTCAGCCCCAACGTCCTTGTCCCGAGTGGCCCTAACTGTCGCTGCCAAGGAGAGTGGTCCATCTGAGTGTCTGGAGGCTGCAGTTAAATGATGACTTTGGGGTCTCGCCCAGGGAGAAGCGGCACTGTGCTTCACTGCTTTCACCAAACAGGAGCGGAAGGCAGCTGCACCATCAGGCCCACTCCCCTCACTGGGGTGACACCTCACTGGCTGGGACGCAGCCTCCTGGCCCCAGAGCCCCGTGAGGCCCCCCTCCAGCTGGGCAACTCCCCATGTCCGGAAGAGCAGAGCAGAGGGACTCGCCCCCGACATGGCCCCGGAGCGCTAGGCCGGGCTGGTCCTGGAGGAGGCTCTGGCCCCACTTCGGGGAGTGCCGGGGGTATGGCGCCCACGCCCAGCAGACTGGATGGGCCTGGCTCAGTTCAGGGGTCACAGTGCCAATGCCAAGGACCCTGGGGGTGTGTCAGGGGCTCTGGGGAGGGAGCCTCCCACTGCTCCCTTCACCTGTTCTCAACAAGCCCTGAGGTCCCCACACCCCTGGAGCCCGAGCTGGGTGCGGGGTTGTGGGGTCCCCCTCCGGCCCTGCACCCCCTGCCACCACTAACCACCTCTGGGAGAGTTGCCTGTCACTGGGACCTCCCAGGACGTGAGGGGCTGCTCCCATGACCCTCAGGTGGCCGCCTCCTCCAGCAGGGCCTCCTGGGTGCCAAGACCCTCCTGCCCCCCACTGGCACACATGCCAGGCCGCGGGCTCCGCCCTCACAACTGCTGGGACATCCTGACTTCCACCACCATGTCCCATTTGAATGCCTGCATGAAGGGCAGGTGACGGACAGGTGGGGGAGGGCGTTGGGGGGCTCTGGGACCACAGGGCTGGGCTCAGGCTGGTCGGATCTGGATGAGGTGCTTGGAGGCTGAGCAGCCTCTATGGGGGCCGGACGCCCAGTGTGGTCAGCGATGCAGACCCCAACATCCCACCACGCGACCCTAATGTTCAGCAGGACACACTGCCCTCAGCCGGGGGCCCACCTGGGTCCTCAAGAGGAAATGGGAAGGTGGACACTGGGTGGACACCCAGCTGGGGAGTTTGGTGGGGGGTGGGGGGGCTGAAGGCATTTCGGTAACCACAGCCACCAGGCTGGCAGTTGAGCCACTCGGCTACAGACCGCCCGCTGTGGCCCTAGGACACAGGACGTCCAGGACCCCCCATCACACTGCCCAGGAGGGACCACCCGGCAGCTTGGGCCCCCACGTGGCCAGATCCGGAGGACACTGCATGAGGGCCACAGTGAGCAGCAGTGAGGAGGGGCGGACAGAGACAGGCGGGCCCAGCTACAGAGTCGTTCCCCATGGGGATGACAGACCCGGGGCATTTCTGAGTCCCTTCCCAGTCCCCCTCAACAGCCTGAGCCCACCAGGCTGCAGCCGTGCCCTTTGTCCTTGGGCCCCAGAGGCCTTGGTTCTCTGCCTGCACCAGGGCAGGCATTTGTCCTCTCTGAAGTGCCTCCAGCCTGGGGTCCCCTGCCTTGCCATCGCCTCCCCTCTGCCTCCCAACTCCACCGAGTTCTGGCCGCCAGCCGGAAGGTCTCATGGCCGCCGGGACGTTGGCAGCACCTGCCCAGAGCAGCTGCTACAGCACCATCGACAGAGCGAGCACAGGCTGCGGGTCCCTGGAGGAGCCCGACTTGGGCGCACGTGGGCCGGAGACCCCCAAGGGGGCCAGTCACCCAGAGGCCAGAGGGAGGGTCTCGAGGGGCATCCGCACCCGTGCTCAGGCCAGCAACTTCCTGACGGTGGGGAGGTGCACTCAACGCAAACACCCTTCCATGGACGAGCAGGGAGGGAAGCAGGTCCCTGCCCACGATGGGCTCTGAGTCAGCCTCAACAGGGAGGAGCGCTGACCAGGAACAACCCGGATGGACCTCGAGGACATGTTGCTGAGTGAAACAGCCGTTCTAAAAGGACAAATACTGAATGATTCCACCCCCTGGGGCCAGCTGGGGTTCCAGTGCGGCCTGGGGCCCGGCTGAGGCTGAGTCCACAGCAAAGCAGACGAGCGGCAGAGGGGAGGCAGCTCCTCCCAGGTGAGGAGTCCACAGGTGGGCTTAGCTTAGCGTGCAGGTTCACAAATGGGGGTAGAGGGTGGGGTGGAGCTGGTTGTCCTCAGGGACCATGTGCTGGCTTGAGAAATTGAGAGCACTCTACAGACAATGGCAACTGTGTGCACGTACGTGATTCCAGGGAAGCACACACTTATGTTTCCACAGTGAACTGTGTTATGTGTGTTGACAGTGCACTGTGTTGTGTGTGTTGCTCGTGTTGACAGTGCACTGTGTTGTGTGTGTTGCTCGTGTTGACAGTGCACTGTGTTGTGTGTGTTGTGTATGTTGACAGTGCACTGTGTTGTGTGTGTTGACAGTGCACTGTGTTGTGTGTGTTGTGTATGTTGACAGTGCACTGTGTTGTGTGTTGCCTGTGTTGTGTGTGTTGCATGTGTTGACAGTGCACTGTGCTGTGTGTGTTGTGTGTGCTGTGTGTGTTGCGTGTGTAGACAGTGCACTGTGCTGTGTGTGTTGTGTGTGTTGCGTGTGTAGACAGTGCACTGTGCTGTGTGTGTTGCCTGTGTTGTGTGTGTTGCGTGTGTAGACAGTGCACTGTGCTGTGTGTGTTGTGTGTGTTCTGTGTGTAGACAGTGCACTGTGCTGTGTGTGTTGTGTGTGTTGCGTGTGTAGACAGTGCACTGTGTTGTGTGTTGCTCGTGTTGACAGTGCACTGTGTTGTGTGTGTTGCGTGTGTAGACAGTGCACTGTGTTGCGTGTGTAGACAGTGCACTGTGTTGTGTGTGTTGTGTGTGTTGACAGTGCACTGTGTTGTGTGTGTAGACAGTGCAGTGTGTTGTGTGTGTTGACAGTGCACTGTGTTGTGTGTTGTGTGTGTTGACAGTGCACTGTGTTGTGTGTGTTGTATGTGTTGACAGTGCACTGTGTTGTGTGTGTAGACAGTGCACTGTGTTGTGTGTGTTGACAGTGCACTGTGTTGTGTGTTGTGTGTGTTGACAGTGCACTGTGTTGTGTGTGTTGCGTGTGTTGCATGTGTCCACACGAGTTGTAAGCAGACAAGTACAGCACAGGGTCTCTTGCTGTCTGAGCACCAGAGGCCTAAATGCAGGGGAGCCTGGGGGTGTGTGGAGGCGTCAGGCCCACGGCCTCTGTCTGGAACCCCCCTCTCCCACTGCCAGCTCCTGGGATCCCACAGCTCAGCCCTGCCACAGCCCCAGGCTCTAGGGTGTGGGCTTGAAACAGCATCTTCCCTTAGGGTTCCCATCCATTTACACTTTGGCAAGACGCCACTTCCTGTTTCCAAGAAGGAAAAAAAGGCCAAGCGGGCTTGTAAAAAGCCGCCTTCTGCTTCAACATCAAACAGTTCAACGCAGCATCTCCATGAGTTAAGTGTAAATGAATCAGAAGCACATGGATTAAATTTCCCTTGAAATTCACTCTAGTTTAAAAATTAATGGAAAAAGTGCCTGGCAAAACTTGTTTAGAGCTTTATTGAACCAAAAACACTTTAAAAATAGTTTGGGAAGCTCGGCAGACCCAAGCCATGGGCGGATTCCATCTCCTCCCACGCTGGGCGGGAGCCCTGGGCCGGGGAGGGGGCGCTGGCCTGTGCCCGGGGTCCTATGCCCGCCCCTCCCGAAAACTCACTGTGTGCAAAAGCGAAGCCAATTAGAGCAAGAAAGGGACCCAGAGCTTCCCCCACCCCGCCAACCTCTGCCCAAGATTGGGATGGAAAACTGCTCACCTTGGGCTGCTGCTGAATTTAAGAGTTGCCATCAGAAGACTGTTCCTGCTACCATTCTGCAAAACGTAGGCATAGTGAGCTCACAGGTGCAAACCCTGAAGCTCTCCAGAAACCAGAGGAGGACCCTAGTTTCCTCCAGCCAGGTTGGTGGCCAGAGCAGATGCCCAGACAGCCAGACACAGGGGGTGTGGAATGCCCGCCACCTCCGCACACCCTCAGCTCTCAGAAACACAGGCCTGGCCTGAGGCTGCCAGGAGGGGCCCAGGGCGCAGGAGCCCGTGAGGGATCCCTCAAGAGGATACAGGGGAACCGCAAGGACTGTGCTCCACGGGGCATCCTCAACCCTCCTGCGTTCTCCTCGGAGGCCGCCAGGCCCTTGTGGGCCTCGCAGAGCAGGATAGACCCCGGGGCCAGCTGGGGTTCCAGTGCGGCCTGGAGCCCGGCTAAGGCTGAGTCCACAGCAAAGCAGACGAGCAGCAGAGGGGAGGCAGCTCCTCCCAGGTGAGGAGCCCACAGGTGGGGTCTCAGTTGGGCCCAGGAATCTGCCTCTGGCCTCCCCTTCAACAGAGAGGACTTCAGCCTCCATCACTGTGAAAGCGCTGAGGATCGCAGACACGGCAAAAATCCCAAAGTCACTTCCTCTGCCCCAGGGGACTGAGCCCAAAGAAGACTTCCGCAGGCTGGAAGGCAGTGGGCAACATACCAGCGTGCTCAGAGGAAAACACTGCAAACCAAGAGTCCAACACTCAGCAAAACTACCTTTTAAAAGCGAGGGTGAAATGAAGGCCTTCCCAGATAAACAAACACTGAGAACCTGCTGCCGGCAGACCCACCTTGCAAGAAATAAAGGAAGTTCTTCAGGTGGGAAGCGCATGACCCCAGACAGACACTGAAGCCACGGAATAAAGAGTGCTGTTAAAGGTGAGTACGTCATTTTACGAAGCAGTACAAATGTATATTTTCCTCCTTTATTCCAATAACTGGTTTAAAAAGCAATTGTATAAAATAATACAGATATAATGTAATGTGAGGCCTATAATTAGTGGAAATGTAAGACAAGTGTAATATTTTCACCAGAACCAAGGAAGTGGGTGAAACAAAGCTGGGAGGAAGGGGACGCAGGCAGGTGGTAAAGGAGTACTAGAGCCCGGCTGGGTCTGCAGCCTCACCATTTGTTAACATGTTACCATAAAAAGAGGAGGAAGGAGTGAACCCACATAGGATTCACGGTTATGTCTGTCACTGAAATTAAGCTACTAGGCATCTGAAGCTGATTGTGATGTTAATACGTCTGTGGTAAATCCACTAAAGAAATAACTTTAAAAGGGGTAAAAAGCACTAAAGAATTCACTTTGCTACTTTAGAAAACATTCACTTAACATAAAGCAATAAAGGAGGAACAGAGGAACAAACCAACGGGAGGAAAACAAAACAAGAAAGATGAAATGGCAGATATAAATCCAATGATATCAATACTAACATTAAATGTGGACGGATTTAACAAGCTGATCCAAAGAGAACGTGATCCAACCTGAACCCGTACGGTAGGTGCACTTTAGACTCACGAATGGACTAAAGTGGAAAAACATATATTATGCAAAGAACAAGTTCGGGAAGCTGGAACGGCTGTATGAATGTCAGATAAAATAGATTTAAACACACAGAAAATGTCATTAAACAAAGAGGCATGTTTCATAACGATTACAGGGCCCATCCATCAGGAAAACGTAAAATTGATAAATATATGTCCATCTAGCCACGGAGGCCCAGAATATATGCCGCAGAAACTGACGGGGGGAAGGGAGAGGCAATGATGCAGCAATGGTGGGAGCTGTCAGGAAGGGCCCCGCCTTCAATCATGGGTGTGGCGACCAGGCAGAAGACCAACCACGAAACAAGACCTGGGCCCAGGGCGGCACACCAGTGAGGCCCACCGGACGTCCTTAGGACACGCCACCCAGGCAGAACACACATTCCACTCAGAGTCACCTGGGACACTGTCCAGAGAGAATGTTCTCCACTGTCCTAGAGGAGCCACTGCTGAGACTTCGGGGCGGGCCACGTGGAGGGCGAAGGGCGGGAGGTGCCATGCTGAGTCTTCGGCCAGGATGCTGACCAGCCTTGGCCGTGCTGACACTGCCTGGCTGAGGACTGCAGTTTTAGCCCCTTGGTGGGACGCCTGGAATGGGTGGTCCGGAGATGAAGAAGCCCCTGCACTGTCTCAGGGATGCCGGGAGGATTAAAGAGCGACTTCACAGGGAAAATTTCAGAGCAGAACCTCCAAACCGGAAATGCATGGACCTCTAAGGACACCCCTAACAGAAAAGGGAACTCAGGTGTGCAGACCCATCTTTTTCAACTTTAGGCACAACTGTCAGGCTTAATGTCAATGGCTTTTTAAAAGAACCTCAGCTTAGAAGCAAACTCTTCCTAATTCTGATTTTTGGGCTTCCCAGGTGACGCTACTGGTAAAGAACCTGCCTGCCAATGTAGGTAGACATAGGAGATGTGGGTTTGATTCCTGGGTCGGAAAGATCCCCTAGAGGAGGGCACAGCAACCCTCTCCAGTATTCTTGCCTGGAGAATCCTCATGGACAGAGGAGCCTGCCAGGTGCCGGTCCACAGGGTTGCAGAGTTGGACACAACTAAGGCATCTTAACATGCACGCAATTCTGATTTTTAACTTAATGCCTATCTCTACCCTCTGGCTCAATGCCCATGTAGCCAGGCATGTCTGCTGACACTTGGTTCAGTCTATGAGCCTCTTGCAGGCTGCTCAGAGGTGCTGCAGGAGGAATGCACACCTGCCCTTTAGAGAAATCGCATGCTCAGAGTGGTTCCAAATGGGAGAACTTTAAATTGGCGCTGCCAGGGCTCGGATGTGGACTTGGCGAGAACAAAAGCATTTACATCAACTCACAGATGTCTGAGGTGATTTTCATGAGCAAGATGTGGCACCTGGGTGTGCGAGAAGGGAACAGGAAGAAAGGGTGGACGGCAGCACACCTGCCCATGAGGCCCTGCCAGCTGGGGGTGCAGAAGCTGGAAAGTGGGACCAAGGGGTCCCCAGCGGGGCTCCCAGGGCAGGGACACAGCAGCCCCTTCAGGGCAGCTCCAGCCAGACCAGTGTCTCCCAGGTCCTCTGGAGCCGTCCCCAGGCTGAGGGCGCTGAGGGTGGCATCTCCATAGCACTTGTGCTTGAACACAAAACCGGGAGCAACAGCGGCTGCAAAGTCTCTAGAAAATATTGAGCAGGGAGGATGAATACCCAAGTGCGCACCAGGAGAAAGGATTTGGCACTAAAGGGACTTTGAAAATGGTAAGCTTCTTTGGGTGTATTTGCCCCAATAATCCACAGAAACAACAGTAATCTAAAAATAGTCTTGTTTTCTGTCCTAAGCTCCTTTTAACTTCGTTAGTCATCACCAATTCTTAAAATAAAACCCGTGTAACGTCTCTCCTAGTAGCAGCTATAAACACACCTCGAGAGGGGCCGGAGGACCCAGAAAGGCAGAAGGGGCGCCGGGGGGCCGCGGGCGCGGGGACGAGGCCGGTGGCCCCGCGGTGGCCGCAGGGCCGGCCCGAGGCGGACACGGGGGCGCGCTGGCCGGGGAGCTGCGCCGCCGCCTCCGGGACTCCCTGCGCCCTGGCGCGCGGCCACCGTGGTCTGGGCAACGGCATTAAACAGAGGGAAACAGACGGGACACCGTCACCCGGGCGGGGGAATGAGGGGCGCGTTGAGAGCAGACAGGAAAAGAGCTTTTCTGGATGGAGTGAAAATTATTTATTGGAGGAAGAGGAGGAGGAGGCGGCGGCCAACGACCCCCAGCTCGGCCCTCCGCAGCCGAGTGGCACTCCCGGCCCGAGGGGTCCCGCGGGCTCCGGAGCCGCAGGACAGCCCCACACCCCTGAAAGCCCGAGAGGGGCGGGCGGAGGGGGCGAGAGTCAGCCTTCCTTTTGACACAACTCTCCAGACCTCCCTTCGCTCTGCGCCACGACGGCCTCTCCTCCCGGCCCGTTCCTCTAGTGGGGCGGGCACTCGCGCCGACAAACTCTCCAGGCAAAACCCGTAGCCTGGGGGGCCGGGGACTCACCAGCGCATCTTTGCAGAGGGAGGCAGGGGACCGGGGCG
>SJYR01000546.1:786957-800325 GCA_006410655.1 Kobus ellipsiprymnus | reverse complement strand
CCCCCCCTGCGTCCCACAGGACGGGAGAGCGGCGGCCCGGCGCGGGGAGGGGCGGCCGCTCGGCGGCTGGTCCCCCGGGCCCAGCGCCGGCTCGGGCGGGCGGGGGCGTGATGTCACGGCAGGGAGGGGGCGCGGGAGCGGCCGGGCCGGCGGGGAGGCGGGGGAGGTATTTTCCAGCTTTAAAAAGGCAGGAGGCAGAGCGCGGCCCTGCGTCAGAGCGAGACTCAGAGACTCCGAACTCGCCGGCACAGTCACCGCGCCGGGGAGGGCGGCCGGGCGCGGGGACCGGGGCACCGGCGCACAACTCCGAGCCCCGGCCACCGCCACCCTGCGGGGCTCCCGGGGCCGCAGTCCGGCTCCGCCACGCGCGAACACACCCTCCCACCACATTTCTCTGGGGCGTGCGGGCTGAGCTGAGCCCGGGCCGGAGCGCGTCAGCCGGGGAAGAGGGGGGCCTTTCGCGGGAGACCCGACCCCGGGCGGCAGCGCGAGGCGCCCACTTCTCCCGCTCCTCCTCCTGCTTGCCGCCGCCGCCGCCGCCGCCGCGTGGATGCCAAGTACCAGTTTTCCAGTCCCTTCCAAGTTTCCACTCGGCCCTCCGGTTGCAGTCGGCGGGAGCGGAGAAACTTTGGGGCCCTCGGCGCCCGCCGGCGGCACCATGAAGTCGGCAGAGGAAGGTAAGCGGGCGCAGCCGCAGTCCCCCACCGCGGCGCCCGAGGCGTGGGGGCGGCCCAGCACCCTGAGCCCCGCGCCGATCCCGCCTGCGCCCGGCGGGGTCCCGGCCTGGGGAGGGGCGAGCAGGCCGGTCTGGTGTCCGCGCGCGGGGAGGGGCGTGGGCAGCCAGGCGCGCGGCGGGCGCGCTGCAAAGATTGGGAAGCGGTGTCCCCCTGGTGTTTCCCCAGAGCGGCCCTGATTTCGAACGCGCCTTCTTGCCAATAGGTGTCTCCTCTTCTCTAGCGCTGAGTGCGCGCACTTGGCCTTCGCTGGTGCAGCCGCTCGGCAGATCCCGCTGTAGAAACTCGGTTCCTATGCAGGCGGCTTGGGGACCAGCGAGGTTAGGGCCGACAGGACATTTCGGGGAGAAGCGAGGCTTCTTTAGGAAAGAGGGATGGCCCGGCTTCTTCCCCAGTGGGGCAGGGCCACCCTGTAGCCTCGAAGACCAGCCGTACAGTGAGATGGGGATCTCTGCTCCCCTCCACGAACTTAGCTGGGGGCGGATTCTCTCCAGGCACCGGGCCACGGGAACCGCTCCGTGAGGCGCCGCCACGCCGATGGCTCGACCCGCAGAACTAAAAGCGATGAAAGGCGCGGTGGGGCGCAGCCCCTAATTCAAACCAGTTTGCAATCTTGTGGATTTGAGAGTTCCAACCGTAGATGTTTCAGGACAGTTTGGGAAGGGCCTGCCAAGTTTCAAGCTACTTTTTCATAGTTACAAGGATGGCATAAGCGTCTGCCCTGAAGCCGGGGATGGCGAGGCCGCGACTGACAGTCTGCTGGCGACCCTCCTGCGTGCAGCTTCGGGTCCACAGCCCGTCACACTCACCCCACACCCGCCCTTAGAAACAGCCACCACCACCCCGAACTCTCCCACCACCCTCATTAGCCGGGAGCAAAGGGGTGACTAGCCTCCTGTGAAGGGCCACCAGGGCCAGGGCTCTGGTGGAAGCCGGAGACACCTTTTCAAACGCCTTATCAGCGCTGAAGTACTTTGTCTAAATTATTTTAAGAAAACTGCTAAGGCTGCCAATGTGTAATGAGTACTCATATTTTATAAGGGCAGACATCCTTCTGGGAAGTGCTAGAAACTAAATGCTACTGCCTCCTGCACGATTCTAATAAATATGAGGGCCCCACTTGCATCACAGCTGCAGGTTTCAAAGACTGCCTGCTCTGGAGAACTTCCTTACCGCAAACATGCGCTCAAGACCCTACACTCAATGTAAGAACGTCATATGAGGGTCAGGGCCTTTAAGGGCAGACATCCTTCTGGGAAGTGCTAGAAACTAAATGCTACTGCCTCCTGCACGATTCTAATAAATATGAGGGCCCCACTTGCATCACAGCTGCAGGTTTCAAAGACTGCCTGCTCTGGAGAACTTCCTTACCGCAAACATGCGCTCAAGACCCTACACTCAATGTAAGAACGTCATATGAGGGTCAGGGCCTTAATGTCTTATGTTATTTCTATGTAGTTTTAATCAAGGGAAGATACATATTAACATACACCTTATGTTTCTTACCATTTCATGCCAATTTAGAAAATGTTTAAATGTAAGCAGTAGATAATGCTTACAGGATGAGCTGTTACTGTCAGAAAAGTTTTAAAAGTTGTTGAGATTTTGATTTTACATCTTTGGACACTTTACATCAGTTTCCCCCACATATTTCTTACCACTGCTTTTTAAATATGTGGCCCTTTCAAAGTTTAGATCTCTTTACTTGAGCAGTCGGTGGTCTGTCGTCAATAAAGGGTCTTTTTTTTTTCTCTTACAAGAAGAAAAGACATCTATGAAGGGGTGATTATTTGTCCTGTTTCCTACGTAAAAGAATACATTCTAAGGCGCCAGTGCTGAGACAGCTAGCCAGGCGCGGTGATGCCCTTTGACTAAACGAATATCGGTGCACGTATCAGGACTGCCGAATTAGGCCAACCAGAAAGCATGATCTAATCCTTCATACAGACAGGAGCGGGGTGTGAGAGGCAGAGCCCGTCTGCAGGTCCACGCCTGCCTTGCTCATAGCTGGCGGAAGGATCTGGCCTTCCGCGCAGGCCGGACTGGGCTTTGGTTGCCCATCTGAGAATCTGAGGGAATCCCCAGCCTTCCCCTCCAGTTTAATGAGCATCTGGTCAAAGCTCATTAGGCCTGTTGTTCGGGAAGGCCCTGTGCTTGTTTTTCCGAGTGGGGAAGGCAGAGAAATGCGGGCCTTGTAGGTACGCCCACCACCCATTCAGAAGTTGCACCACACGGAATGCCTGGAGCGCTCCAGGAGAGAACAAAGCCCGCCCTGTTCTCCCGCCGCCTCGCTCCGCGTCGTCTCCTAATCCAGATTAGAAAGGCCCCGTGGCCGCATCGCTTGAAGGGCTGGAGGCCTGGGCCCCGAGCACACCCGCCGCCGCTGGGAGGAAGCGCCAAGCTAAACATTTCCATCAAGACTGGAGTGTCTGCTGAATTGGCAAATAGCTCCAAACCATTTACAAGACGCAAGGCACTGGGGGTGCGGGTGAGGGGACCAGTTAGAAAAGGGCCCCCTCTTGGGCGACCTTGGTGAGGGTTCAGCTCCTCCTTGGGACAAAGCAGACCTAAATCCTGACCCTAGAGGACTCGGCCCACCGGGAAGGATAAACCCACTTTCTCCGGGACAGAACAGTCGAGAGAGACGTTTTGGTATAAACAGTGGGTAGAGGTTGTTAGGTTTGTGTGTAAGTTTTTGGCGAGGGTGAGAAAGTGGCTGAACTTAAAAAAAAAAAAAACGAAGAGAGAAAAATGAAATGCTGTGGCTTCTGAACGGAAAACAGAACTTCCATTTGCCTGAAGGTCAGCAAAAAAAAGCAAACTAAAACAAAACAGCCCTCCAACATACATCTCAAAGTTAGGACTATTATTAGAAACTAAATCAGGCCAAAGTGAACTATAGTTTATCACGGGAGAAAACCAGCCGTTTGAAAAGGTCCTGAGAGAGAGAAGAGGTTTGGGGGGTGTCGGGTGACTCCCAGGTTCTCTGCTTCCGGAAAAATTGGTCCCCAGGGGCCGAGGGCCTGCAGGGCAGAGGGGAGGACGCGGCAGGCTGGATTCGCAGCCCAATCGCAGAAACGGACCATTGAGCACCGCCTCCTTCCCCCGTGGGCGATCCTCTGCCTCTCCGCGCCTCACCCCCGCCCCCCCCTTCCTGATCACCTTTCTCGGGCTTTTCCAGATGTCTCTTTCGCGGGGCGCCGAGACCCTGGGGAAGTCAGAACGGCTGGGAGAAAGTCCAGTTGGGCCGGGGGCGGGCTGGTCTCGGGCGGGCCTAGCTCTACACGGACTTTGTGCGCACACGCTGCTCTGCGCCCCGGCCTTGAGTGTCACCCCCGCGGGCTCCCCCTCTTCTCGCTCGGCCTGGGGGAGCTCTGGGGTCATACAGGGATGGTTGGCAGGCTACTCGTGGGCCCACAGGAGTTTGCACGCGTGTTTCAGGAATTTGAGGGACTAAAGTGAGCGGGGTCACAAAAAGGAAAGGTAGCCAATTGGGCATCAGCCTGCCGGTAGCAGGCCACGCGCCCGGGCGTCCCCCTGACCTCCCACCTCCTGACTCTCGCGGCGGGGGTCGGGGGGGGATCTGAGCTGCACGGGCCGGAGCGCAGTGTCGTGCGTGCGGGTTGGGAAGAAGCTGCTCCTCTGAAAGCCGGCCCTGCCATCCAGGGTGTTCTGAGCCGGCCGGGCCTGCGGGGCTTCGGCAGGACGAAGGTGGGGGCTCCCCGTCCTAGGGGCAGGCGGCCGCCCGGAGGTCCCTTCGGCCGCTCAGCGGAGCCGCTGTGGTCAGGGCCGCGCGTCCCGGGCTCTGCGCCCCTCCCTTCAGCCCCCTCCCCGGTGGAGCCGCGGATGCCGCTCGCTGCGCCCTCCTCCCTGATCGAGGCTGCGGGCGGGCAGGAGTCGACCGCCAGGTCCTGTCCGCACCCCCAGCCTCTGCCCACCCGGCTCCCGCCGCAGGAGTTCTCGGGCCGCTGGGCCGACGGAGGTGGCCGGAGGGAGACCCCGTGTGCCCCTCTCCGGCACCAGTGCACCCCCAGAGCGCAGACCCGGGAGGCACTCGGGGATCTCCCTCGCGCTAGGGGGCCGACCCTGAGAACTTCCTGGGGGGCCCCCGGGCGCGAGGAGCCGGGACACCAGTGAAAGGCGTGCGCTCCGGCTCGCGGGGAGAGTTTATTTAAAACTCGGAAGCCGGCGGCCGGCAAGCCGCTTGTTTATGTAAACCCGGAAACAGCGGGGGGAGGGGCGCGACGGGGGAGGGCCGGGGGGAGGGGCGCGGGAGTCACGTTACCGAGGACGCGCGGCCGAGCCCGGGCGCAGCCGAGCCCCGGCGGCGCGACCACAGGTGCCCGCGGCCCGCGCCCGATCGCGGAGCCTGGTCCGGGACCCCGACACTAGACCTCGACCCCGGACCCTAGCCTGACCCCGACCCAGGAGCCCGACCCCGCCTCGACCCCAGACCCTGAATCTGATCCCGACCCTGACCTCGGACCCCTGACCTCGGACTCGGAACCCGAGCCCCGACCCCCACCCTGGACCCCTGACCTCGAACCCCGACTCCGGCCCTGGCCCTCTGATCCCCGACCCCGACCCAACATGACGGGGCTGGAGGAGGACCAGGAGTTCGACTTTGACTTCCTCTTCGAGTTTAACCAGAGCGACGAGGGCGCCGTCGCGGCCCCCCCAGGTGGGTGCGCGGCCGGGCGCGGGGCGGGCGGAGGATCCGGGTCGGGAGGGGCCGGTCTGGAGGCGCGCCCGGCTCCTGCCCTTCTGCCCGGGGCGCCCCCCGGCTTCCGTCCCACCCTCCGCGGCGCCCGGGCAGAAAACAGGTCAAGCTGAGGGGCGAGCGGGTCGGCGGGGGAGGCCCTCTGGGGTCGTAGGGTCGCCTTGCCAAATGGGCTAGGCTCCGGACACCGTCCCGCTGGAGGGGCCTCCTCTCTAGGGCGCAGTGGGTGCTGCTCCCACGTCAGGGGACAGGGCGCCAGGCCCCGGACGTGGCCGTCACGCGGGGCGGGGGCCAGGAGCCCCTACGTCTGCCCTCCAGGCTCCTTGTGCCCTCAGCGATAAAACCACCCGCCCCACTAAGAAAAGTCCCAGGGGAACCAGCCTTCAGGCCCCGCGACCACCGAGTTCGCCGGCCTTTTCTTTCATTTTCTCTTCTCTGTCAAAAATAAAGGTTCTACTTAAACAGGCAGCTGATGCAGGAGCCCTCCAGCCCCGGGACGGGGTGTGTGCTCTCCAGTAGGAATGAGACGTTGAGCACTCACCCAGTTTTGCAGGAAGACTGGGCCTGAGCTGGAGGCTGCCCCAAGTGGAGGGAGCCCGGAGCCCCTCCCTGCAGCCTGGCCCCCCCACCTGTCTCTCGTGTCCCCTGTCAGCCTCCTTTTTTTGTTTGTCTTCGGGACACTCTCTGGCCCTGCCCACGTGGCGGGGAGGTGGTGAAGCTGAGCCCAGCAGCTTGGCATCGTTGGGTGCCCAGCTCTGCAATGACTGTATAATATTTTCCGTATCATTCACCACCCCTCTTTTAAAACTGCAGCGTCCTGCTCGTTTTTTTAAAAAACAAATGTTCCAACCAGGCCAGTGTGGCCTGAATCAGTCCTCCCTGGATGGCCTCCCTTTTTCTCTTCCTGGGCTGTGGGTCCCCAGGCCTTTGGGTGGGTGGCAGCCAAGGCAGGCGAGGGTGAGAGAGCGTGGCAGTTTTCTGAACAGATGTGGGACTCGAGGTGGAGAAGCGGGCCCTGCAGGCCTTCTGTGCTCGCTTGGGTTTGGCTGTCTGGACGCAGGTCTTGGCTAGGCTGTCTGGGCTGTTTCCACTAGCATACATTCTCCTTTGGTATCCAGCCCCCTTTCCAGTCTTCTTAGCAGATGTATCTGACAAGAGGCCTGATTGTGAATTGCTCCCCTGGCCTCTCCAGGGTGTGAAAGACGGGTAGAACGGAGTGCCACGCGCATCCTGTGCCCTCAGGCTGTGCCGCCCCAGAAGGCTAACCTGGTCAGCACAGAGGCCTGTGCTTGGGAATCCCCTGGAGTCGGGGGAAGGCCTCGCAGCCCCCTCACCCTCTGCACATGTCTGCTCCCCTGACAGCAAGCTGAGCAACATTCTCAAGGTGCTCCTTCAGCATCGTTGCCAAGTGGATACTCCCACCCACCCCAGCCTCCAGGGACCACAGTCCCAGGAAAGCCTCCTGCAGGAATGCCTCCGGGATACTGGCACCTGGGGCCCAGCATTCACTGGGCCTTGGTGCAGGGGCATCAGGCAGCTGGAGAGAGCTCTGGGCAGAGACGAGGTGGTGCCTTCACCTTGTCATGGCATTAGAAGAAAGCATCCCTTTTTATCTATTTATGTGAGAGACACTCATACTTTTTATTATGACTATTTTAGAGCAGGTTGAGGTTTACAGCAGAATTGAGAGGAAGGTATGGAGGTTTCCTGTGTACCCCCTGCACCCACGGGCACAGCCCCCCAACTATTGACACCTCCCGTAGATGGGATGTTTGTTACAGCCGATGAACCTACACGGACACATCATCATCCAAAGTCTGTAGTTTACACAATGTTCCCTCTGGGTGTTTAATCCTGTGGGTTTGGATGACTGTGTAGCCACCCGTGTCCACCATAGTGGGGTCATTCAGAGCGCTTTCGCTGCCCCGCCCTTGTTCATCCCCCCTCCCCGGCCCCCCGACCACTGACCTGATCACTGTGTCCCTAGTTTTTCCAGAGCGTCCTGCAGTTGGGTGTCCCTAGTTTTTCCAGAGCGTCCTACAGTTGGGACGCTGGATGCAGAGGGTGTGGCCTTTTCAGATTGGCTCCTTTCACTCGGTGACATTCAACTTGGGTCTCCTCCAGGCCTCTTCCTGACTTGATGGCTCTAGTGCTGAATAATATCTCGTCTGATTGGATCACAGTTTATCCATTCACTTACTGAAAGACATCTTGGTTGCTTCTACGTTTCAGAAGCTATGAATAAAGTACATTCTTGTTCTTATTAAATACTAACATTAAATTGTAATTATTAAGTTAATGGTTACATTGTTATATTAAATTCTTCAGCTCTTAATGGGTGACAGAAATGACTTCATAGTATTTCTGGGATGAACTTGGACAGAAATAAGTAAATAACTCTGAGTGACCCACTCTGAGGTTGATTGTGAAGTGAGGTGACAGAGCTTGGGAGGGGATTTATACTCAGCCCAAAATGGGCACTTTCTCAAAAGGACTCGGCCTCCCCTGACCACAGGGCCCCTCGCCCTCACCATTCTGAGTGAGAGTGGCATCTTCTCACCTGTCACCTGTCGCTCATGCCACCTCTTGCTCTAGAGTGCGTGACACCCCCGCGTTCGAGGAGGCCTGGGTGCTGGGGTTCCTTATGTGCAGAGAGCTTGGCAGGTGCAGATAGTCAGTCACCATTTGTTGGAAGAAAGCAAGCAGAGTTTTAAAAATAACCCGCCCTGGTCTGGGCAGGGTGTTGTTTGCCCAACAGGGGCTGGCCTGGCCCCTCTGGGGAGGAGGCTGGCGGGGGGCTTCCCTCCTGGGGGGCTTCCTGCTGCTGCTTCCCTCTGGGTCTCAGGAAATAGCTGCTCTGCTGTGGGCCGGGCGGGCGTGGCCCTGCTTCCCGCCCCGGGCTCCTGTTTTCTAAGTTATTTTGGCCGCCCAGCTGGGGCTGTCACCGTGGCAACTCAGGAGGAAATGGGCGGGGCCTCCTGGCGGCCTGGGGGCGGGTCCCTCGCCCGTGCCGGGTAGGGGCTCATGGTTCTGGCGTGAAAGGGGACGTTTCCTGAGAAAAGGAAGACTTGGGAGTTTTTATTCTCAGTGCCCTCTCAGTGCTGGTGGTGGCCTCGAGACCCCAAAGTCCCCTGCGTCCTGCTTGCTCGCAGCCCGCCGGGCCTCGGGCCCAGAACCCAGCGTGCCGGCCAACCCGGGGCCACGCAGGCCGAGCGCCGCACCTGCGCCTCCACCCGGGCCCACGCCCTCGGTTTGCTCAGACCTCCAGAGACATTCCATCACCACCACCGGGGTCTTTGTCGAGAGGATGTTTTACTCCTCCGTGGAGTTTGTCGGAGGAAGCGGCTGGGGCAGGTCGGCCTGGGGGTGTCTTGGACCCTTAGACGAGGGGCCTGGAGGGGGAAGACCTGAGGCGCGAGGCTGGGCTTCGGAGCGGTGGGCCCCGGGAGGCTGAGACGGCCGGCTGCTCTGCCTCTGGAGACGTCTGCCTTGCAGGTGGCTGACTGGCCCTCAAAGCCTTGTCTGTCCGTCACCCGCCGGCCAGGCCGCCCCTGCCCGGTCAGTGGCTCCCCACAGAAAGGTCCTGGCGAGGAGTGGCTTTGTTTTGCTTTGTTTTGTCTCCACTACTTTATAGCGAAGCTATAATCTAGCCCTGTGGGGCCGCGCCTGCCACCCGGGAGAGGAGGCCTGACGAGGCGTCGGGAGGCCTGGCCTGGCTGCCAGGCTGCTTCCAGTTCTATTTCTAGCTTCGTGTCCTGCGGTTCAACCCCAGCAAATGCTGAAGGGGATGTTCCTTAAAATGAAAAACAAAAGTCGCGTGTGGCATTCCCTCTCAGGGTCTGTGACCGCCGGGGGGCGAGATGCTGTGATGATGCAGCCACGGTGGGTGTGGGGGAGCGCGGCGGGCAGTGCGTCCGCGTCCCTGCGGAAGGGCGAGGGTCCTGACCTCACTGGCAGGGAGGGTCTGAGCAGTCAGCAGCCTGCCTGGACGCAGTTGGCCGTAGTGGAGGTACACCGGGCAACTTTTTTGTTGATCGTTAAGTGAAGTGTTAGTTGCTCAAACGTGTCTGACTCTTTGCGACCCCGGGGATAGTAGCTGGCCAGGCTTCTCTGTCCATGGGATTCTCCGGGCAAGAATACTGGCGTGGGTTGCCGTTCTCTCTCCATGGGATGTTCCCAACCCAGGGCTCAAATCAGGGTCTCCTGCACTGCAGGCAGAGTTGTTCAGATCTAGCACAACTGAGCGGTTCTGGAATCAGTGGTTTTTCAGAATGAGAGGAAACACTCCTCCCCATGCTGGCCTGTTGGACGTGCTGTGGGTGGAGCTCACCGTGGGCGCTGGACGGGCCGGGAGCTATGCTTTGTCCCCTGGCTCCACGCTGGCATCCAGCTCTGTGTCCACCAAGAGGACGAGGTCAGCCCTGGAGGCAAGGCCGTGTCTGTCTTCAGAGATGAGGCACGGTTTTATGAATGTCCGTTACGTTAAGGCTTCTTGAATAGGCTCTTCCCTGGTATTCGCCGAGACTCCTGCGCTGTGAGTTAATGACCCTCCTTGGTGGGCAGCCAGGCTCTGGAGGCAGTGGCAGAGTCGTGGGTGCCGAGCCCTTCGGTGCTGCCTGACGTGACGTGAATCAGCCTGGGTGTCTCAGGATTTTAAGAAAGTCGCTGAAAATATTTCCATCCCATGTAAATATAATCCCTTTGAATAGTTAAATAACTCAGATTTGAATACGGTTCAGGTGGAAATTAAGCCCAAATTGGGTGGGAGTGGGGCGGGGGGAGCAGGGAGATGCCCCCCAGGGCGGGCAGGCCCGGCAGCTGGCAGCAACCTGTGGGCGTTTCATCCTGCAAGGGAGGTCTTCCTCTCAGGCTCTGGCTGAGCTCAGAACAAAGTTCAGGCACTTAAAAGTTTCGCTTCATAATTTATTTAATTAAGGAAAACTCGTGCATAGGGGGTCTTGTTTGTGTTCTAATAAAGGCTCATGCCTTTCTTTTTCCTCATTGAACCGTGGTTCTCTGCAGACCTGGGTTAAACAGTGGCCCTCCTGGGAGGCTCTGGGGGTCTAACCCTTGCGCCCGTCTCCCCCTCGGGCCACAGGGTGCGGCGAAGTCCTGTGGCAGGCAGTGGGGCCAGGACCCGCTCTGCTAACTGCAGGATTTTTCTTCCAATTCTTGAAGTACCTTCCTGCCAACAAATGGTAGTTCAGGGGTTGGATCAGCCGTAAGTCCTAAAATAAATGACAGATTTGCATCATACTGTTTGGCTGAGCGGGAAACATGGGATCTGTTCCCTAGACCCCGTCAAGGCCCCGCAGGCTCTGGGAGCTGGAAGTGGCCTGCCAGCCCTCCGCGCCTGGTTTGCGTGCTGTGTGCGCTTCCCGTCAGCCTCCTGCTTGGGCTCCCCCCTGGAGTTGGCAACTTGTCTTGAAAATGAAGTCCCTTCTTCGCTGAGTGCTGCAGTCTCTGTGCTGCACACGGAGGAGAGCTCTGTGAGCCACGGTGGCCCCAGACCGAGGTGTCCGGTTTGGGGCACGGTCACTCCTCGCGGGGCAGCCAGGCCTGGGGACCGCGCCCACCTGGGGGCCTGCGTGGTGTCCTGGCCACCCAGGCGGGGCCACTTCCAGGATGGACGTCGTGGAGGCGCTGGAGTGCACTTGCCTAGCAGCTGCTGCCCCTGGGGAGGGGCCCCCGAGGTGCTGGGCCAGGCTGGCCTGTCCCTCTGCTTCAGGGCACCGTGTGACCAGCACGCTGGCAGAGGGGCCCATGTGTGGGCAGGGGGCAGGGGCCAGGGTGGGCGACCCCCACCCCCCGAGATGGAGCCAGGTGCTGCGCAGACGGTTCCCTGGGGAGGGGCCCCCGAGGTGCTGGGCCAGGCTGGCCTGTCCCTCTGCTTCAGGGCACCGTGTGACCAGCACGCTGGCAGAGGGGCCCATGTGTGGGCAGGGGGCAGGGGCCAGGGTGGGCGACCCCCACCCCCCGAGATGGAGCCAGGTGTTGCGCAGACGGTCGAGAGGACCCGCCTGGGAGGAGGCCGGTCCTCGCTGACCCCCGAGATGCCTTCGTGACTCACCCGTGGTCTGGGGACACAACGAACACGGCACAGCCACGTGTTGAGAAATCCCTGCCGTGTGCGCGGGTAACACAGTTTTTTAATATTCTGCTCATCAATCACAGTCCTCATCACGTCTCACTGTCCAGGTGGTACTGCTGGACACTCCAGCCTGGCCGGCTGGCCTGCTTTTAGTTGGACTGTTTGACGTCTGACTTCTTACCTGAAGCCTCACCAGCGCTGGAAACATTTGTTTTCTGAACGAGCAGCTCTGGTCAGAATGGTCTGGAGAGCTGGGCCATGGTGAAGGGGACCCTCCGAGTTGGAGGTCTGTGCACGAGGCTGGGACGTCCACGTGGTGTGCACCGCTCTGTGGCCAGAAGGGGCCCTTGGTCCTGCTGGGTGCTTCTGCCTTTGGGAAGAAGCACAGAGCTGCGCTTAGGCTCCCGTAGTAAGGAGGATTCCGGCTGACGCCACTGTCCTGTCGGTCCTGCCCTGAGGGTCAGACCCTCAAAGGGGCCCCGGGGCCTCCTGTGGGAGGTGCCCCTACCTGCTGCCCTGGCCCCTCTGTGTCCAGGGCCTCTGCCGGCCCAGGCTGAGGTGGGTGTGTCCACACCTGTCCTGAGGGCTCCCTGCAGGGTGGTTGGGTCTTCCAGGGCCTCAGCGGCCTGACCTGCAGCCCCCGGGCCAGCTGCTTCTCAGAAGTCTTGACTCTCTCTTCTGGATGTGCCTTTGCAGGGCTGTTAACTTCCTGGAGATTTTTACAAAGATGGTAATCTGATTCTCACCATGGTTTTTGTGTTGAATGCGCCCCACCCCACCCCGCCTCCTCCCCCAACCCGGGAGCTTAGATTCCCTCAGCTGCAGTTTCCCGCTCTCGTCCCGCTCAGCCTCACTCGGGGCCGTTTAGATTCCAGCAGCGACTCTGAGCATCTGGACGCCTTCTCCCCGAAAGATAGGCTGCTTGCGAGACCTGGGGGAAGGGCGGGCCTGCGTGTTCTCCCGGCCTGCCCTGTTAGGGGGCAGCTGAGAACAGTGTTTTATGGGACGGTATTTCAGAGTGTAAAAGCCAGAACTCCTTACTAGCAAGGGTGGTAAGGGCCTGGGTTACCAGAGGGTGGTCGCAGGCTCCTTCTGAAATAAGCGAGAGTGGAAATAGATCTCCCCCGATTTGGGAAGCTGGCCCCGTTGTCGTTGGTAAATCCGTGGTGTTTGAGGCTGCACTTCAAGGCCCCTGAGCTCTAAGGTCTGTCCAGGCAGGTGCAGAAGCCTGGAGGCTGGATGAAGCGTCTCCGGGCCGGTGCGCTGGGCCGGGGAGGTGGTGTAGGGTTTCCTCAAGTGGCTCCATTATTCAGAGACCTTGGGAGACTCGGCTCCAGGCTGCGGTCACGAGGAACCAGCAGTTTTGAACCGTCTGTTCAAATCGGAAATCCAGGCGTGTGGTTTGCTGCTAAAAATGACTAATTACACTAGTAATGATTTTTTCCACATATTTTACTGAGGGTATAATTAACGTGTAAAGAGCTAAATTATGGCTGTACATCGATACCCTCTGCTTCGCTTTTCTTCTGAAAGGATTCCTGGGCCCCAAGTCACCATCAGAGGTTGGGTGAGAGGCCCCGGAGACTGTGTGCTCACCTCAGTGCTCTCTCTGTCTCTGGTGATCAGTCTGTTACAACATCCTTAAACGTCCCGGTCCCAGGATCTAACACCCTGGGTCTAAACCCTGTCCATCTGTTCATTGAACAAATCAGCACCATTTGGCCTGGAAACAGGAGTGGACTACAGGGCGCACTGGGGTGGCTCTTACACCCCCACCCTGAAATCCGTGGTTTCCTCTGGAGGAAGACATGATGGATGATCAA
>SJYR01000546.1:750867-786827 GCA_006410655.1 Kobus ellipsiprymnus | reverse complement strand
AACGTTACGGGGGGAAAATAAAGTGGGAGAGGGTGACATGCGTGTTGGGCTGGGGGTTGGGATTGGGATAGAGTGGTTGGGGGAGGCAGTGTTTGAGTAGAAGCAGAGAAAAAGGGCCCCGCGTGTGGCTCTTCAGGAAGGACGTGTGGGCAGACGGAAGCCCCATTGGGCGTGTGACTGAGCGTGAGGACACAGCTGGAGTGGAGAGAGGAGGGCCAGAGGGGCGGGGGCCCTGAGGGCGAGGCCAGGGCGGGCGAGCAGCGGGGTCATCTCAGTGGCCTGCGGGGTCGGGGGTGGGGGGGCTTGTCCCAGTGCCCTGCGGGGTCAGGGTCACGGGTGCGGGGGCCCATCTCAGTGGCCTGAGGGGTCAGGGTTGGAGGTGGGGGGCCCCACACCCCTGGTCCAGGCCCTCACCATCTCCCTCTTCCCTCCAGAGCACTACGGCTACGCCGCCCCTGGCCTGGGTGCAGGCCTGCCCCTCTCTGCGGCGCACCCCTCGCTGCCTGCTCCATGCCACGACCTGCAGAGCTCAGCCGCGGGCGTCTCCACCGTGGGGTACGGCGGGGCAGTGGACAGCGGGCCCTCCAGCTACTTCCTGTCGTCGGGCGGCATCCGGCCCAACGGGGCCCCAGCCCTGGAGAGCCCGCGCATCGAGATTACCTCCTACCTGGGGCTGCACCACGGCAGCAGCCAGTTTCTGCATGAGGTGGACGTGGAGGAAGTCCTCCCCAAGCGGTCCCCGTCCACGGCCACGCTGAACCTTCCCAGCCTGGAGGCCTACCGCGACCCCTCCTGCCTGAGCCCCGCCAGCAGCCTGTCCTCCCGAAGCTGCAACTCTGAGGCCTCGTCCTATGAGTCCAGCTTCTCGTACCCATACGCATCCCCACAGACATCCCCCTGGCAGTCCCCCTGCGTGTCTCCCAAGACCACAGACCCCGAGGAGGGCTTCCCCCGCGGCCTGGGGGCCTGCGGCCTGCTCGGGTCCCCGCGGCACTCGCCCTCCACCTCCCCCCGCACCAGCGTCACTGAGGAGAGCTGGCTGGGGGCCCGCACGTCCAGGCCCTCATCCCCCTGCAACAAGCGCAAGTACGGGCTCAACGGCCGGCAGCTGTCCTGCTCCCCACACCCCTCGCCCACGCCGTCCCCGCAGGGCTCGCCGCGGGTCAGCGTCACCGACGACACCTGGCTGGGCAACACCACGCAGTACACCAGCTCGGCCATCGTGGCCGCCATCAACGCCCTGAGCACCGACAGCAGCCTGGACCTGGGCGACGGCGTCCCGGTCAAGGCCCGCAAGACCACGCTGGACCACTCGCCCGCGGTGGCGCTCAAGGTGGAGCCAGCGGGCGAGGACCTGGGGACCACGCCGCCCACGCCTGACTTCCAGCCCGAGGAGTTCGCAGCCTTCCAGCACATCCGCAAGGGCGCCTTCTGCGACCAGTACCTGTCGGTGCCGCAGCACCCATACCCGTGGGCCCGGCCACGGTCCCCCGCATCCTACACCAGGTGAGCGACGGGCAGGCAGGGCCACAGCCTCCCTGCAACCCTCTGCCTTCTCCAGCCTGTGTCTGTGTCCAAATCTCCCTTTCTCCGGACTTGGTCACGTTGGCTGAGGCCAGAAATCTCGTCTTCACATGTTCTGTCCTGCCTAAAGGCCGGTGCCCGGACGAGGCTGTGTTCTCCGGTGCTGGAGGGACTTTTGGGCACATTCTCTGCCGTCTTGGGGCTTACGAACACGTGGGCTGGGTTTTTGTTTTGCTCCCTGTAAAGCCAGGCGCGGCTCCTGTCTGTGTTTTCGCCTCCCCTGCTCACACCTAATTGCTGTCACTGCACAGTCGGCGCAGATGGGGCCCTGCTCACAATTCCCCAGAGCAGCCCGCCCGCCCACACCAGCCCCGCCGGCTTGGGAGCGACTCGGTGCCCCTCCCCGGAGACCGCTGCCTGGCGGGAGCCCCAGCTCCTCCGAGCTGCTAGCTGCCTCTTGGGCTGTTGATTTTTCTTTTTAACGGTGTTGGGGCTGCTGCTGCTGCTCCGTTGGGTCCCCTCACTCAGCCCGGGGTTTTTATTTTTAACTAAACAGCTTTCCCAGCAGGTGGACCACTAATGACCCCTAGCAGAGTGCTTTCTGCCCCAGGACTCTAGTCAGGTGTCGGCCATGCGCACAGGCCTTCCCTGGAGGCCCATGCTCTACCAAGGGCTGAGGCTGCCTCCCAGGAAGAGGCTTTGGCCTGTGGATTCAGTGTTCGAGGTTTGTTGCTGCTCCTGTTTGCTTCTGGAGGCAGGACTGCGCGTCGGCCTCGTAGCTTCCAGCCGTCCTGTCCAGACCTTGAGGAGAGTGACTCAGGGTGTTATTTGTTACAGAGCTTTCTGTGTTCTCTTCAGAACCCACCTTTTTTCTAAACTAAAGATGTAGTTAGAGCTGTAAGTGGACAGTTTGGTTCTTGGTTCCAAACCTTCACGGAAGCCTGTGGCAAAAAAGCAGTGTGAGGGGTGAGTTTCTAAAGCTGAAGGCTTCCTTTCCGCCAGCATGGGTAGCAGTCGAGAGCCAGGGGGCAAGGGGGCCGCAACGGGTCTTGACCGGCTTCAGAGTGCATCCACATAAAGTTCAAAAAGCTGGCGTTTCCAAAGTTACTGTCAAAACATGTATCTCAGAACGTGGATTTCATTCACGGATGTGGGGGTTTAAAAAACATCTATTTGGAGGCATTTTAGAATGTAAGATTTTTTATTCACGCTCTCTTTATAATTATTATTTAAATTAAAAAAGTACATCAAAGCACCCTTCTCCAGTTTAGAGCGAGGCTTCAGTGCACTCACATGGTGACGCTGGCGTGAAGGTCCTAAGGGCTTGCAAGGAGACCAGGAGCCATATCTCCAGGAGCTGCTGGGACCCAGCCCCACTGACAGGACGGTTTAAACAGCAGACGTTCCTCAGCCTGGGGCTTGGAGCCCACGGTCCAGGCGTTTGGCTCCTCCTGCGGTCATTGGACGGGACCGCTTCGGGGGCTCTCCCTAACTTGGCAGCCCTATAAAGACTGAGCCTGCAGGCACGGGGGCCTGCTGCCTTCCTGGGGTTAGGGCTCCACCCTGGAGCCTCTGGGGGAGCAGCTCAGCCTGTGACCCCAGGTGGACGGGGTGGCTTTCTCAAGCCCCGGTGGTGGGGTGCCCGTGGGAATGCGCGTGGTTCTGGGGGATGTCAGGGATGGAAAGCACCAGTGCTGCACCATCTCTGCTCGGGGGTCTTGGTGACAGCTCCATGGGCTTAGTGCCCCGCTCTGTCACCCGGTCCAGGCCCCCTCGGGTGGGGTCCCCCAGCGCTCCTGTGAGCTCGCACCAACACGCCCCACACTTCCTCCCGGGCTTGAAGTCAGCATTTCCCACTGTTTTGGTTCCACATCAAAATATGTTTCCTGGTCCCTGGCAGTGTTTTCCGTGTGATCCTGTCCACGGGTGCCAGGGGCCAGCTAGAGAAGGGAGAGGTCAGGCCGTTGCCCTGGGGGGCGGTGACCACACTTCCTGCCCTTGGATGCTGCCGCGTGTGCCTGGGAGGGGGCTGGCACCAGGTGTCAGCGGGTCTTGGGCTGCACGGCGGGGTGCCCAGTGCTGACAGGCTCCGAGGTCTGGGATGGGCAGTTCATCAGGACAGATCCGTTGCCGCCCCCATGGGAGTGGGCAGTCCCTCTGGGCATGTCCATGTCTATCCTGCCAGCGAGGGGAACTTTTTAACAAGACGTGTGCAGCGTGGGCCTCTTCCCGAGGCACGTGGGGTCCATGGGATCACCGCCCCCAGCACGCACGGCCCTCTGTTCTGCGTGGAACCTTCCAACAGTCTCACGGGGTCAAAGATGATTCCCAGTTCCTGCCACAGAAGGGGTTGTGTTTGTGAAATCAACAGCATTGTTGGACAGAAGTTTGTAGCTTTTAAAGAAGAGTTTTAATGTAGAGCCTCGGAGAATCGGGCTCTGCTCCTGAAGCTTGAGAGACACAGAGGGGTCACAGGTGACCCATCTGAAGGCTGTCTGCCCGATGGCTTTAGCCAGGCCACAGGGGCCCTCTCCAGGAAGCACTCCCCACTGCTTTCCTTGGATGAGAATAAGCATGTCCGCCCACAGCGCTGAGAGCGTCACTGCCCCTGGCTGTGCCAGAGAGGGCAGAGATGGCCGTGGATTGGCTCCCACTGGTGGCTTCCAGGGGCTCTCGTTGTCCTGGAGGCGCTCAAGCGTAAGCCTGTGTTGGTTAAAGCAAATGCGCTGGAGCTCCTGCCCCGGCAAGGGTGTCATCCTGACCCAGGGCCCGCCGCGTGTGTCCAGGGAGCTTGTTCTCCCCTTGGAATGGGCTCGTGGAGAGTCCTGACTTGACGTCTCAGTGCCGTCTCTGTGCCCTGCGGAATCTCTGGATGTGCCTTCAAGGGGCAGGGTTACATGAGGAAAGGGCTGGAAGGGCTGGTCTGGGAAGGCAGAGCGTTTTGAGACACGCCGTTTCTGACAGCAGCAGTGTCGAATTAAATCACTGCAGACGAAACTTTGCTTTGTGATCTGAGCAGTACCGACTTATTTCTTTGTTAGCCACGTCCCAAGGCTTGGGGCGTCTTAGTTCCCGGACCAGCCCCACACCCCTGGCTGTGGAAGTGCGGAGTCATAACCACTGGGCCCAGGAGAGCCCCCACTGCGGGGTCAACTTCCTGAGGGGCGCGGGCATGTGTGTGATGACCCCACTGCTTGTTCTGGGTCCAGCGACCCAAGGGGCTGCGCCTCCTAGTCAGTGTGTTTCAGACACGGTTTCTTCTAGGTTTTGGGTACAGTTGATGACTTTAATGATATCCGTGACCTTTGTGCCGTGCCCAGGTCTTAGCTCCCAGAAGCCTGATGAAGCTACAGCTGATTGACTGCATCTTTAAGTTAAATGAATATTTCAGAGCTTACCCTAATTTGGAATAAGATTAAATAAAGCTGTATGCTGGTAACAAATCTAATCACACGTCATTCTGCTGGAATGACTGCCCTGGCCCCAGCTGTCTGCACTTGGGCAGTTTGCATTGGGTCAGCCCACCCAAGGTCTTGGATGCATCGCTTCTGGGTCATTTTCCCTTTTCTGATCTGGCCGAGGAGCTCGTCATCTGGAGGTAACAAAAGGAAGCTCAGCAGGGACACCCCTGGCGGTCCTGTAGTTAAGACTTGGCACGTCCACTGCAGGGGCCGCAGGTTCAATCCCTGGTCCAGGAACTAAGATCCCAAGTGAGGCAGGGACAAAAAAAAATTTACACCCTTCCAATAAAAGGAGGCCGCTGACAGTAAGCTTTAGAAAGAAGCCAGTGAGTGGAGTGGTCTCCATACGTCCCCCCAGCGCTTACAGGACTGGGGGCCCAGTGCCCGGGCCACTGTTCAGGCCCCGCTGGTAACAGGTAAGCCTGGACTCAGGCTGTGATTGGCAGACCCCTGGCTGGAGCCCCTGGGAGCCCCTGCTCCCAGGAGTCGTGATGCGTTTGCCTGCTAGGTGGAGGGCTGTGGCAGTGTCGAGGGCTGGGATCTCTCTACAAAGTCCATGTCCTGCTCCCAGGGTGTTGTGGCTGCTCGGGGAGGTGGGAGATGGTCTCAGAAGCCTAGTGCCCGGCTCCCCGTGGAGCAGGCTCTCCTGGCTCCTCAGAGTCCGCCGTGGACCCTGGACACAGCGCCCTAAGCGCTGACTTCGGGTGGGAAGGCATAGTCGGGAGGGTTCAGCTGAGATCTGCAGGTTTGCGGCAGAGGCTTCTCTCCACCTTTTGGTCTTTCCTCAAGATGCAGGTGAAGGATGTGAGCCTGATTGCTCTTTTTTTTTTTTTCCAAAGATTTGTTTATTTTGTGTTTTGGCCGTGCTGGGCCTTTGCTCCTGTGCGCGGGCTTTCTCTGGTTGTGGCGAGTGGGGTCTCCTGTCTCTGGGCTCTCAGGCTTCTCGTTGGACAGGCTTCTCTGGTTGTGGTGAGTGGGGTCTCCTGTCTCTGGGCTCTCGGGCTTCTCGTTGGACGGGCTTCTCTGGTTGTGGCGAGTGGGGTCTCCTGTCTCTGGGCTCTCGGGCTTCTCGTTGGACGGGCTTCTCTGGTTGCCGAGCGAGGCTCCAGCGCAGTAGTTGCGGTGCGTGGGCCCAGCTGCTCCATGGCACGTGGGATCTTCCTGGACCAGGGATCGAACCTATGTCTCCTGCTCTGCACAGTGGATTCTGTATCACTGGACCACCAGGGAAGCCCCCGGCTGCTTTATTTGATGTTATCCTGTGAATGTCTGGTATTATTAGCTGTGAAAAGGAGAACAAGGATCTCAAGGACTTTTGCATTCCTGGAGAGGATCAGTTTGAGTCTTTGTGGCTTTATACCCTGATTTTCAAGTCAAGCCTTGAGATCCGTGCTGGTTGATTTTGTGGATAATCCAGGTGCTCAAAGAGTTTTGCTTTTGAGACTGGACAGCTCCCGGCCTGTTCTTGCTCTGACCCAGCTGGCCGTGGCATGCGTGTGGGGCTGGGCTGCACTCAGGGGTCTCCAGTCTTGAGTTTCCCAAACTGGTAGGAGCCTGACCGGGAGGAAGTGTCCAGTGACAGCACGCACCAGTGACCACAGACGAAACAGAGCTCTTTCTGTCCAGACGTTTTCCTCCGAAGAGAGTGCGGGGCACTCGTCAAGGCCCCAGGCACCTGCAGTGCATCTGGGCTAGGCGGCCAGGGAGACATGGGGCCCGTCCCGCGGAGGATGAAACTTAGTCACATTTAAGACGAGGCCTTCTGTGGACATTAATGGGCCTTCGTTGACAGCTGTTTCTTGGGTTCATGACCAAATATGTATGTGTCGTGATGGGACTTGCTTTTTGAATATGCTTCTAAAATAACCTTCTGGAAGCTGGGGCTTCACGCCCAGCCTTGAGCTTGGTTTTTGGTGAAGAAAGTAACCGCCCAGAGGCTTTGCGTCCAGGTCAGTCAGCGGGCTGGGGTGCCCACGGGCACACGAAGCGCTAGTTAGCGCTGCGCCTTGCCCCGGCGCGCTCAGCCATGGTGCACTTGTCACTCTGGCCATGCCGTTTCCATGGCCCATCAAGGTGGACGGCCCTGTTCAGGCTGTCCAAAGGTTTAAGCAGCCGTTTGTGGGGCAGCCAGAAGCATTGGGATGCGAGCCTGTGGGGCAGGGCCTGAGAGGCCTACATGAGATAGGCCAGCGGTGCGGTGCAGAGTAAGGATGACAGGGTTTTCCAGAAAACTGGAAGAAAGTCCCTGCAACTCGAAATTCTCCACACCCTGGTTGGTGGAGCCCCTGAAAGCAACAGTTTTGTCAAATTCCTGAATCCGAGGTGGTGGCCTCACTGTTCTTGCTCTGAAAGTTCCAGGTCTGTGACTGGACTCAGGTTTCTGAGCAGGCCTGGGCCTTGCAGACAGAGCCCCTGAGGGTGTGAGAGGACGAGCAGGTGGCCTCCGCCCACCAGCACCCCCCAGAGGCTCGACCTCATCTGAGCCCCCCTCCCAAGGGCACAGGGACACGTCGGGGACTCTGGGGACTGAGCTGGTGCTCAGGAGGGGTCCAGGCGGTGTGACGTGGGCAGAGCCTCCTGGGGGAGCTTGGGCCTTAGGACAGGTGGCTGGCCACAGAATCTCAGGGCCGGGGTGCTCTGTGTGTGGCACCCCGAGGACAGGCAGGGGATACGTGGGTCATTGGCCCCCCTGTACGTTACTGCCCAGCTCTGCCCCTCGCCCCCCATCCACCCACCGATACCCCGGTAAAAGCACTTCTCCAGCCTCTTCCAGGCTGCCAGCCCCCTTGGCCAGTCCTGTCCCTAAGTCTTCTCAGTGCAGAGAGGGCCCTCCCGACAGTCGAGGGTGACAGCCCACAGCGTCCTGAGACCCGAGTGAGAGCTCCTGTCTGAACGGCCCCCGTTGCATCCCTTCCAGGCCCATCAGAAGAGCCCAGCCAGCTCTAGACTCGGGCCTTCCCGTGGTTGACCCCCAGCCCCTCCCTGAGGGCGATTCCCTGGGCCCCAAGAACCAGTGAGGGTCACCACAGAGAGATCAGCCTTGCCCAGCAGCCCTCCGGGAAGGTGACCTGTCAGTGGGAGCAGCTTTCTTGCCGGGACTCTGCCGGGGGCGGAGGGTGGGTTGGGCCTCCGGCAAGATGTGTGGTCCCGGCCCAGCCTCGGCCCAGAGCGCTCTGGGAGCCCAAAGACTCTGCTTCATTAAATAGCTGGGAACTGAGCCCGTGACCTTTTTTAAAATTAAAGGAAAAAGTCAAATCAAAGCGAGTAAGTCAAGCGGCCCTTCCCTTGGCTGCGACCCTGGGAAAGCGCCTTTCTTTCAAGCTTGGGGTGATGGCCTTCCCCTCTAGGTCTGGTCCCCTTTGGGTAGATTTGAACCCTGCCAAGTTCAGAGTTTGTATCTTCAGCTCTTTTAGAAACAGCTGAGTTCTAAACCTTTGCAGTTTTCTTCTAAGTGATAGGTCCATATGGGCTTTAGCTCTCAAAAATTGAACATTTAAAGGACTCTACCTAAACCGTCCGCTTGGAAGAGCAGCTCCCCACCCCCCAACCCCCGGTGTCTGTACGGAAGGAGAACTTCACGGCACAGGGCTCCCTGAGGCTCGTCCGTGGCCCCTGGCCTGGGGCATGTGGGCAGCCGTTCAGTGGGAGCTGTCCTCAGTCGTGAGTGGACATGGCCTTTCTGGGGGCCCAGGCTCAGGTGAAGCCAGACGAGGGAATAGTCACCGAGCTCGCAGGCTGAGAGCAGGAATGTGGAAAAGCGGGTGGCTTGGGGGGTTACAGCTAATAGTGTTCCCTGTGGCATATTTTTTAATGTCAGTAAACCAGAAGGAACTTGAGTGCCTGCCGGTTCCGGCCTGGAAGGTCACCGTGGAAACTCAAGTGTGTGTTTCTTAGATATGCTCTTTCAGTTTGTGTCACAGAGAAACAACCTTGTGCAGCATCGGAGACTAGTCACGGTGCCCACACCCACCCCTAAGAGACAGAGGAACTCGTGGCCCACCTGCCTGCCCCCCACCCACGCCCGTTACCAGACCTTGTGTGACCTTTCCAGTGACGCTCAGTGTGCGTCTTCCAGAGACTGGGGCTCAGGTTTAGACGCGAGTTGTGGCACCAGTAGACATCACACTAGACACTGACACGGGATTTAAATAACCCCTTGGTGTCACCCAGTGAGTCTTCAGACCCCCTGACCCATGGTTTCCCCGAGGCTGTTGGGGTCCGGCTTCACGCCTCCCGGTCTGCTCAGGTACATGAACCATTGTTTCCCCTGCGCTCAGCTGGAGGGGCTTGGCAGGTCCCAGTCCTGGGCCTGGAGTCCCTCGTTGCCTGTAGGCAGACGTATATCAGATGTCAGGGGACACTTGGAAGCCCGGACACTTCGGTGGACGTTACCGCTGGGGGTTTATGTGTATGTCACCACCTCTGGGGTGCCCATTAGTGTTGCAAGAAGATGCTACCTCGAGTGCCCTTCCCTATGAGGCTTGGCCCAGGTTACAGCCAGCAGGCCCCATGCAGGGGGCCAGACCCCCAGGAGGCATCAGGAGCCCCCGGGGTTCATGCCCGGTGATAGAGGCTGTGGTTCTGTACCAGGGACGTGACCAGCAAGGCCGCCAGGGTCTCACACTGGATGTTCACCTCTCTGGTATCGATGGTGGTGGTGGTTTAGTCACTCAGTCCTGTCTGACTCTTGTGACCCCATGGACTGTAGCCCGCCAGGCTCCTCTGCCCATGGGATTCTCCAGGCAAGAATACCGGAGTGGGTTGCCATGCCCTTCTCCAGGGGATCTCCCTGACCCAGGGATGCAACCTGAGTCTCCTGCATCACAGGTGGAATCTTTACCATTGAGCCACCTGGGAGGCCCTTTTATGTTTGTATAAAAAGGCAAGAAGATATAAAAGGGATATATCAACAAAATAAAATAGATGTGATACCTTGGCTTTTCTTAAAGAGGATGAGGTGGTTGGATGGCATCACTGATGCAGTGGACGTGAACTTGGGCAGAATCTGGGAGATGGTGAGGGACAGGGAGGCCTGGTGTGCTGCAGTCCACGGGGTCTCAGAGTCAGACACAACTTGACAACTGAACAGAACAACATCCGTTTTATACAGAAACACTTAGAGACGCACACCCAGTCGTCGAGGTAGTCTCTCTGGTTGATTGTAAGACACACGTGTCTGTGTGTGTGGAGAATGTAAGACAGCTCCTGTTTGCACAGGTCAGCTGGGTGTCAGATGTGAACTTAACCATTTTCTTCGTTGCATCGAGTGTAATCTTTTAAGAAATCAGATCAGGCTGGGGGTGAGTTTGATGCCATCCGTTGTGCTCAGCAGGTGGGGCTGAGGCACGAGAGAACCTCCAGGCGTTCGGGGTCCCATGGGGGGCTCTGCTCCGGGTCGGGGGTGCCCGAGCAAGGTGCCCCAGCGGCAGGGCCGCGAGGGGTTAGGATGGCGCAGCAGGCGCATCTCGGACTGTTTCTTCCAGGCTGAGGCCTTCTCCCTGAATCAGGGTACATTTACATTTTTGTGGAGCTGCCAGATTCACGCTGAAAATTTCCAACCTCAAACAATAATTTTAATTGTCTGTGTGTGACAGTATTTATTTTGTGAGCCATTCTAACTTTGAACTGCGTGCAGCCGTGTTGCTGGCTGTCAGTGACTCAGAAGCAAGCTACTCCCCAAGTCTGTTTTCGGCCGTACTCAAGCGCCGAGCGGCTCTGAGGCCTTGCCCTCTGTGGCCGGTGAGGAGTGGGCCTTTCAGTCCTCCTCCTCCACTTCTCTGTCTGTCTCTCAGTCTCTTTCTGTTTTAATTTCCTAGGAGTCAAATCAACCTAACTTCTGCTTGTTTTTCGTCTGTTTCTCTTCTGTTTACAGCAGAGGACAGTCTTTTCCCCTAGGTGGACAGTATGTATAAGGGAACAGATTAGTACACTGGATGTTCTGAACGGAGACGTGGTCCCCTCCGGTGGGCCTGGTACCACTGCCCCGGGGGACCGGAAGTTCTGTGGCCCAATCTCTGCCCACTCCTCTCGCAAGCCTGCCTGCTGCTCCCTTGGTTCTCGAGTCTTGGTTGTTGTGGATCATGGATGCGGGGCTGGGCGAGGTTGCTGCAAACCCATCACCTTATCAGGCGCCCCACCATGTGTCAGGTCTGCTCACAGCTGGTTTGTGGGCAGAAGAAATGGGAACCAGCCTGCCCACTTCTCAGGTCAGGCTGATAGAGCTGTGATTTTTTTAAAAGATCTATCCTATTGGGGAGGTTTAAATAATTTTTAGGCCTTTCATGAAGGAAGGAAAATATTTAGGGTCAAGCGTGGAAGAGGTTTCCATTGTATTCAGGAACCTCGTTGTGAAGAGCTGAGAGGATCTAGGTGTCCATCACAATTAGCTGGCCATCAGCTCTGCAGCTTTAACTGCTGCTCGTGTGAGGACAGTGACCCCAGCGCCGGGAGTTTCAGACCCAGCCAGAAGGACACGCCGCCCGTCCGTCTCAGGCCAGGTCCGTGGCCACGGGAAGCCGTCTATGCCTCTAATGCTCCATGTGTCCTTTTCAGCCCGTCCCTGCCGGCTCTCGACTGGCAGCTGCCGTCACACTCAGGACCCTACGAGCTGAGGATCGAGGTGCAGCCCAAGTCCCACCACCGCGCCCACTACGAGACGGAGGGCAGCCGCGGGGCCGTGAAGGCGTCAGCCGGGGGCCACCCCAGCGTGCAGGTACCGCTCCGCTCCAACCAAGCCCGGCCCTGCTCAGGGAGGCGCCAGTTCAGCCCAGAGGCTGCTCTGCAGAGACAGCCAACAGCTCTTTCTGTGTTCTTAAAAAACTCTCCACCTCCCAGCCAGTTTAGCTGAATATTCTATACCCAGTCGAGGCCCAGTCTGCTCGGTACAGATAGGCAGATCGAGGGTGCGCAGCCTGCAGCCCCTGTGTGGCTGCAATGCTGGGAGGAGGCTTCCCTTCAGCAAGCTGCTATGGGGGCAGGGCGGATTTAAAAAACTCTCCACCTCCCAGCCAGTTTAGCTGAATATTCTATACCCAGTCGAGGCCCAGTCTGCTCGGTACAGATAGGCAGATCGAGGGTGCGCAGCCTGCAGCCCCTGTGTGGCTGCAATGCTGGGAGGAGGCTTCCCTTCAGCGAGCTGCTATGGGGGCAGGGCGGGCGACACCCTGGAGACCGTGGGGTGACCACTGTCGTCCTGCGGGCACTGGGAGGGCTCCCTGGATAGTGGTGTTGGGGTGACCAGCCTGGACCTGGGGGAGCTAGGAGGACCTGCTGGATGGTATTGCTGGCAAGCGTTTTTTCACCAAGGAGGGCAAATGGCTCTAGCTTTTGGTTGTGACTCCTGGTGGGGGCTACAGTGACGCGGTCACAGCCAGGCAGCTGCTTTGTCTAGAGGGACACTGCCCCGTACCCCCGCGGGTCCCTGAGCATGCCTGACTCAGAAAGGACGGGCGAGAGAAGCCAGGGAGAGACGGCGTGCCCAAGGAGGTGCCCTGGGGCCGGTGGGCAGTGTGGGCTGGGGCTGCCACCTGGACTAGGCTCTTAACAGACTTGACCCTGGTGCTCTGTCACTTCGGGGTGTCCTGGAGTAGGAAGATCTTAAAGAGAATAAAAATAGCTTTGAAATAAGAGTGCTCTACTTCCCAGGACCTCTCTGTAACAATCTGTACGAGTGAATGTCCGGGGCTGGTCGAGCTGCAGAGAAGCTTCTGCTCAGAGTCCCCCTCAGTCTCTCGTCCGGCTCTGTGGCCCTTTGTCCCTGATTCCTGTCGCAGGCGCTGCACAGCCAGACCACATGCTGGGCACCTCGCACCCTGCGTGAGGACAGGCAGAGGCCTTCCGCCCTGGGAAGAGTCAGAGCCCAGTCTGAGGGCCCTCCTCCTGCCCCCAGCCCCACGGGAACAGAGCCCCTTTGCCTGCCCCCTGCTCGGAACCATCCCCCAGACCCCAGGCGTCCCTTCCCTGCCCACGTTCCCGCCTCCTAGGGCTGTTCCCCAGATGTAGCCACAGTCCCTGTCCCCGAGCAGCCATCAGGAGAGCCTTGGCCCAGGTCACCTCGGGCCACGTTCGGATTCGTCCCAAGCTAGGTCTGTCTGCACAGGTTCCGCTCCGCGCTGGTTCTAAAGACTCTGCTTTCCTCTCTGAAGCCTAGGACCCTTGGAGGCAGTGGCTCCCTAAGTGTGGTCCCTGGCCTGCAGGGCTGTCCTCACTGCGCCCCTTCAAGATTCGCGCTCTCTGGCCTGCCCACCCCCGTGGGCCCGGAGCTGGGCCCTGGGTCTGATGTTGGGGCGCTGGCTGGGACCCACCACTTGTCAGCTGGGAAGGAAGGAGCAGGCACCTGCCACAGGATGTCAGGGCCAGGGCGGCGTGGGGGAGGAGGCTGGGAGTGGGGTGGGCTCCGGGCACTGCTCCCCTGCACACACCCTGGGGGGCCAGCTTGCATGGCTGCAGGCCAGCGTGCTGAGCTGGTGCTCAGGCCTCACCCACCTTGCCACCGTTCTCCAGCCCCAGAGATAAACCTGAGCTCCCAGGTGAGCTGTCCTTGTGGACGGCAGCATTCAGTTACAGGTGTGACACCACCCGCCAGGCCCTGTGCTGTGACCTGTGACATTCCTACCGGACACACATTTGCCATCTTGTCCCCAGGAGCGGCAGGCCTCGAAGTCCCCCACCCCTGTCCATGCCCCCACCGTGACCTGAGCTCCCAGCCCTGGCATTTAGGGAACGGTGCAGGCCGGAAGGGGAGGCAGCAGGCACTCCTTGTTTGTATTCTACTCCATTTAGATAAATAAAAATAAAGCTGGCGAGGGCAGGAGGGTGCAGGGACAAGTGGCCGTCCACCAACGCAGCAATCAGGGCCTGGAGCCTGCGGGATGACATCGGGGCAATGTTCACAGCTACGTGCTCGTGGCCAATCAGTACCCACTTGGTTGGTGGCTTGACTTAGAAGCACAGCAGGGGCCCCATCAGTGCCCAGGCCGTGGCCTTTCAGGTCCTCCCGGGCGGAGGCAGGTCGGCAATGCCTGCACTTAGCCCAGTGGCATAAACACAGTGTTTACGGCCCCTCCCGCTATGGCTTCCACTGGAAGAAAGTGCATTGCTGAATGGAAAAGACGTTACATTACAGAGGCGAGGAAATAGCTGTTAAGTACAGAGAAATGAAAATAAAGCAGTGGAGAAATAACAGCCGAATGCCCCCTCCCTCGTATGTTCTGTCGGCCAGGGATGCTGTCCTGTAGGGCAGGGAGCCTCGTGCGGACTGGGCACTGCGGAGATGCTAGGTGCCTGGCCGTGGCCCCGAGCGAGGGTGTCTGTGTCCTTGGTCTGCTGGCCACGGTCCTGGGGATGTGCCCCCCCAGCCAGGGCCCCAGGCTCCCATGCCCACCGGGCAAGTGTCTGAGGCACGAGATGCTATTACCCACTCAGGGTAGAACAGAGAGAGAGCTGAGATGTTCTGGAGGAATTCTGGAACTTGAAACAGTGTTTGAAGTATCTTAAGCATGAAAATGTTAGTCGCTCAGTCATGCCCGACTCTTTGTGACCCCATGGACTGTAGCCCACCAGCCTCCTCCATCCATGGGATTCTCCAGGCAAGAGTACTGGAGTGGGTAACGATTTCCTTCTCCAGGGGATCTTCCCAACCCAGGGATCTAACCCGGGTCTCCTGCATTTAAGGTGAATTCTTTACCGTCTGAGCCACCAAGGAAGCCCCACCCAAGCACGAATACCCCAAAATGACTCGAGTTCAGTGCGGGCGGAATGGGGGTGGCTGGTTCTGGGTGTAAGCGGTGAGGCCCCCCCGCACCGTGCAGCCGAGAGAGAGAGGAAAGCTGGCCGCCAGAAATGTCAGCCTCAGCCGGTGTCTCCCGCGAGGGCGAGTCCTCTGATCTCGAGGCAAAGAGGAGCTACGTGCAGGGCTGAGGCAGCAGGTAGGAAGAGGGGCTTTTAGGGTTTGTTTTCTTTTTCAGTTAGTGGACCACAAATTGGGTAAAAATAGAATTTGCAGATAATTATAAAACAAATGAAAATAGAAAACTCTCTCCGTTGCTGTGAAAGCCGGGTAACCACAAAGTCTTATTCTGCACTGAGTTATTTTAGCACATCCTCCGACACAGCGGCTCCTCCCACCAGGGCGTCGCAGCCTTGGGCAGGCCGATCCACACGTCGGGGAACCGGCTGCTCCCCTGGGCCCTTCTGCGGTCAGCTGGTCAGAGGGAAGCCAGGCTTTTTTCCCAGAGCATCCAGGCTGTCAGTCAGAGCTGCTGTCACGCAGAGCAGGGAGGAGGCCAGCTCACGTATGGGCTGGACAGGGGCTTTCTCGCCTGCCTAGGACACCTAGCTCATCGGGTCTGAGTCTGCGTCCCCATGCTTGTTGTGAAGTCAGAGGCCGTGACCATGTGCAGGACGCAGGCCCCTCTGTGCCCACACATGGGGCGAGGTGCCACCCGTGGACCCTCCCCTAAATCTAGAAGACAGCAAGACACAGAACCTTCTTTCTAGGCAGAATCAGACTATAATCTTAGATTAGGAAAGGGCTTCGTGTTTAGGGGGCCTTGCCCCCCGTTTTCATTTGGGGACACAGATGCATGTGGGGCTTGGCCAGCATCGTTCGGAGACTGGGGGGAGTGTTTCAGATCGTCCACCACCCCAGCTCTCCAGAGGACCCTGGTGGGTATGTCCGGCTCCTCAGGCAGGACACCTGGCTACCAGCTGGGAGGCCCCTTTGGGGGCTGGCTCCTCTTCCCTGGGGGCTGGAGCTGGGTGGGCTCCGGCCAGCCTCAGCGAGGCCCACCGGCAGGCTCAGTGTGATGACTCAGCCAGGGCAACAGGGCCCCGGGTCTGGGCGGCCTTTGTTGTGATGGGAACAGCGAGGAAGGGGCTGTGGGCTTCCCTGAACTTTACAGTCTTGCCTTTTCCTCTGTCAACAGTTCAGACACACGCACGCGCACAGTGCTTCCCACTTCTGGCCTCTCGGCCGACGTCCAGGCCAGGGTGTCCGTCTTACCCACCCTCTGCACTGCCTCCCTGACACCCCGGCCCAGTCCTGGGAGCAGATGGCCCTGCCGGAAAGGTCTGCAGTTCCAGCTGCCCCATGGCACTGGGGAGAGACCTGGGGAGTCACCACTGACCTCTGACCCAGGGGTCAGAGGATGACGCTTCGTTTACCCAGTTACCAAAATAGCCCAAGGGATAGCATCTAACCCCACAGACGGCCAGGCCTCAGTGAATAATTAATAGGTCATGGAAACGTGAGACTTGGTGGGGCCTGTCAATTCCTGAACAGCACTTTAGTTTGTAACTTGTGTCCTTGTCCCTATGAATGACCCGTGTAGCCCCTGTGTGGCCAGGTGAGCAGACGGGAGGCCCAGGCCCAGACGGCGGGGGCTGGGAGCCTGGGCTGCCTGGGGGGTGGGTCCTGGCCCCGCCTCATGCCCTGAGCGGCCCGCATGCTCCTTAGGGTGGCCGGCTTCTGGGCTCAAGTTTGCCCCTGAAGACCGTGACAGCTGACACCAAGGAAGGAACACGCCAGGAAACAGTCATTTTTTCCCAGATCATTAAAATCAGCATGTCATGCGATCATCACTTTTCATTTCACATGGCATCCCTCCCCGCCACACCCCCTGCCCCAGGTACTAAAGCATCCGTATTTCAAGAAATGAGCTTCCTGGGAGTGTCTCAGTACTGTAGCTAGACAGCAGTGCTGCCTTCATCTGATGTTCTGGCGTGTTTTGTTTTACTCTGAGCTTCACTTTGTTTTTTTCTTATTTGATTTGTTCTAAGTGGGCATCTCCTTCTACTCTGGAGATAGGATGGTTTAACCTGAAACCAGAGTTTTCACAAAAGCCAGAGGAACAGACACTAGTGGAAAAAATTCCGTTTGACAGCAAACCTTCTCGGGCCCAGCGGGGAACTGAGAGTCAGACCACCCGATGCAGCAGCCCGGCTCCCCTCCGCCCTGGGGGCCCAGACGCCACTTGGACACGGGTCTGACCCAGCCTTCCCTCAGCGAAACCCACCGAGCTGCCCTTGCAGTGAATCAGTCTTTCACGGGGCCACTGGCCAGGGGCACCTGCCCTCCACTCTTCCTGCAGCTCCCAGGCAGGTGGCGTTTCCCTCCTGTCCTCCTTTCTCGGCCACGTGCACAGACCTGGATGGTCTCCCTCTTCGCAGACACGCCTGTGCCAGGGAAGCTGCTGCTGTCGGGCGGCCTCTGCTCCCACGATGAGGCGGGCTCCGCGGAAGCTCTGGGCCCCGTTCAGCCCCTGCAACGTGTGGTCAGTGTCTGTGCTGAGCAGGGGATTGCCATTTGTACTCCTCCCGAAGCAAAGAGGTGCCCACGCTTGTGAGGTCACACGGCGTCAGCGCGAGAGTGCGTGAGGTAGCCAATGAGAACAGCAGAAATGACGGCTGGGATCTGCGGCCGCTGCTGATGCCGCAGACGCTGAGCAGCGCCCAGATGACAGTGACGCCCCCAGGCCCCTGGGCCGGCCCCACGCCAGGCCCTCCCAGCACGATGCCTCCCCCTGCTGTGCTGTGCGCATGGTCCTGTCTTTGTGGGGGGCTCCAGGTAGGAAGGCGCTCGCCCCCGAGTGCTGCCCCGACCCCGCGTGCAGCCGGGAAGTTGGGAGCACCCCGTCCACACACTCCGGGGCAGCATGGTCTTCGCTGAGCTGGGTCTTCCGTCTCGTCTCCTTCAAGAGCCACTGGGCTCTGGGCTGCGGGACAGCCGTCTACTCTGCGTCGGCGCAGGTGGCCAGCCCTGCCCTGTGTAGGCCAGGCCTCACCCAGCAGGACCTGCAGTCCTGCCCTGGCTGCTGTGTGGTAGCCATCCCCTCCATGCCACCCTTGGCCTCTTGGCGTCTCCGTCGGCCCTCTTGCCTGGCCCAACCCAACGGCGCCTCTGGGTCACTGGTGGCAGACCCACGTCCAGGCTCGGCCTCCAGAGTCACACCTCGGCCCACCCGAACCCCTGGGGAGTGGCCACTGCCCCCATCCATCATGCGATATTTACAGTGAGTTCAGAGTGGTTGTCCTGAGGAACGAGGGCTTGGGTCCCAGCGTCAGCCCTGTCCACCCAAGCTCTGGTCTACAGGGAGCTAACCTCCGGCTGGAGGCCCTCCTTCCTCCCAGGCCGTGGAGGACACGAGACGCCCTGGGGGAAGCCCTCTTGCAGGTTTGGAGGCCGAAAGCTCACACGGCAGTCTCTCAAGTTAATCCAGTACTGGGAAGATTTCGGTTAAAAAAAGTGGAACCAGCTTGTGAACTGGAGTTTTTCTTCCTGCAGAGCTCCTTTGGGTATTGCGTGAAGATGCAAATTTTACATCTGGGTTAAACGCATAATTTCCCTTTAAATTGCCTGCTTGTGTACAAGGATCCCTGCTCGGTGTATGTTCGTACCAACTGGAAACTTGGTTGAAAGTAATTTCACTCAATTAACTAGTCCTTTGTTTGACGACGCTGCTGCCACTGTGTGTGCTGTGGGAATTTTCAGCGTCCGGTAAATTTGGCCTCAATCATTCCTCACCTGTCATCCTGCCGTGTAAGTGCTGAGCTGAGCGCAGCAGCTAAAAACAAACATCTCTGTGTGTAGAAAACTCATTAGCTCTCGTACCTTGAAAATGGAATAATACATCCAGTTTAGGTTGAAGCAAAGAGAGGTCATTGCTATGACAGGTAATTTTATAAATATTATTTTGACAGATACTATAAGGTGGCCAGGGGCAGAAAACTCATGCAGTGGAACATGTGAAGTATTTAAATGACTTCTCTTAAAATGAACTTCATGTTTTAAATAATAGATGTTTACCTCCCAGGTTAAGCCTTAAATATTCCCATTTCCACTGAAATGGCATCTTTTTAAAAAGGCAGAGTTGTACCCACAATGCACTGTCTGCCGGCAGAGCCAGGCCCCAGAGTGAGTCCTGTGGGATTCCAAGTTGTCGTTGTCAGACCGTCTGAGCCCGGCCAGACCACGTGCCGCCCTGGGGGCCCCTCCTGACACAAGGAACGCGCCCTGGCCACGCGTGAGCAAGTCTTGGTCAAAGCCTCACCTATATATTCTTGTATTAAATGTCACAGAATATAATACTGAGAGGCAGGATTCATCTCTTCCTCAGTCTCAGATTTTGTTTTCATGTTTCCTGTTGTGAAAACCTAGGTCGAGTCCAGCACAGGTTCCTCAGGAAGCTCGTTAGTTTGACAGAAGACTGGACTCGGGCTCCCCGGCGAGGAAGAGAGCAGCTGGGCGGGCCGGGGGGTTGGTGCTGGTTCCCAGAACCCTCCCCCACCCAGCACTGTGCTCAGACGCTCATGGGTCCACCTAGGAGAGTGCGTGTCCACCCTGGTGGGCAGAGCGTGCGATTCCTGCAGAATTAACCTTCTCAGCAGGACCAACCGTCAGGAGTTGGCAGCCCCAGCAGGTTCTCTGTGTTGATGGCCTCAGAGGTGGGAGAGGGCCCATGTCAGCCTCCGTCCATAAGCAGGCGGGAGGACAGAGAGTGGACGTTAGGTCTCTCTCAGTAAACTTAGGCTCTTGCCAGCTCTCTGCTTGCTGTGGACACTCGGGGATCAGCCACAGGCCTGAGACCAGCTCACTCCCTCTGTTCACTGCCCATCGGGCATGTGTCTGGTCCATACGGGTCAGACCCTGTGGGTCGGGATGAACACAAGATTGTTCTAATAGGAAAGACCCACTTGGAACACGAGCACACCCATGGGTGCCTGGGGCCACATCACAGACAAAGACGATAAAAACGGAGCCTGATGCCTGAAACTGCTGCTACTGCCAGGAAATAAGATCTTTAAGCAACTCCAGGGTCCCAGAGAGAGTCTGGAAAGCACGTGTGCACATGTCAGCCTGTGAGCATTCACGTGCAGCGTGTGCATCTGTGCACACCCATCCTGTGTGCACACCCGACCCGTGTGCACGCCCAACCCGTATCCTTGTCTCCGTAAGATCTCACAGTGATGCTCAAATGCCCCGGGAGCCATTCTGCAGCCCGTGACATTTAACAAACACGGGCTGTTAAATGTTACTTGGGTGCTACAGACCATTCCCCAGAGACGTCCGCAGACGCCATTGCCCGGCTCTGGGAGTCTCAGCTGCCGGACGCTCACCTGAAGCTGTAAACTCATTCACTGGGGCTGCGATCCAGCCGCAGTCAGAGCTGGACTCGGTGGCCTGTGGTCTCGTGCTGTTTGTTGTAATGCCGTGCAGACCGCGTCTGCTGGGAGACGGGGCTGGATGGACGGAGTCATGAGGCTACGGCGAGCCGCACCCTGATGAGGTGCCGTGCGGATCCCTCTCTTGCCCGGCTCTTGGCCTGATGCCCTGGCTTATCCTCCCACGTGGGGGGTGGGCGGCCCCGGCGCTCTGCTTGATGAGTGTGCGGGACTCTCACGAGCGGCCTGTCATTGTTTGGATTCTCTTCTGAGGCCTCAGAATTTACAAGTGACTTCATCTCTTAATTAAGTGAAGTCAGTGCAGTAGCTGGGTCTTTGTCAGCGCGTCTTGATGGACGGTTTGCTGCTGGTTTTAACCACGCTGGAAGCAGCGTGCGCTCACTTCCCTGGGCTGAAGAGAGACTCATTCCTCATTGTGGGGTCAGAGGAGAGCTGGGGAGGCCACAGCTGAGGACGGGAACGAGGTGAACGCTGCTAACTGGGTGTCGTGGAAAGAAGTGGAAACCAGCCAGGAAAGTGAGCAGTGGGATCTCTGCAAAGAGGAGTGAGACATGGGGCAGAGAAAGTGCCGGAGCCCGGCGCCAGACCTGCCAGTGAAGTTCCGGCTCATTTGTCTCTGGACCTTCAGCTTCCATTCTGACATCCCAGCTTGGAAAAAGTGAGCCCTAGAAATAGCAAGCAGGGTCTTGGACATGGAGGTCAGCTGCTACTGGACCTGGAGGTGTCCCGTTTCTGTGGGTCACTGATCCTGTCCCCTTTGTGTGTCTGAGAACTGTCTGCATTTAGTCTGCCTCCAAACAGTCCCAAGTCCCAAGCCAGCACTGCCTGGAAGTTCTCGGTCGTCCAGCCTGGCCTCCTACTCGGCTGTGAAGTGACTGTCAGGACTTCCCACAGGACAGCGGCAGAGCCTGGATGGTAGGACGGGGACTGATCCCCCTGAAGCCTCATCTGAGCAAGGGCTTTAGGGCTCATGTATTGGCTGGACCTGGGAACAACCCCACTGCAGGGCCAGTTCTCCTGTGCTTCCACCCGGGGAGCAGGGTCGGCCAGAGGGTGGGTGGCTGTGCCCTCACCCACGTGGAGGCAGTGACTGACAGCCTTCTCGGCTACACTGGTCTGGCTCATTGAGCTGCCTGTTGTCTGAACTGCTAACGTGAGTCCAAGGAGCAGTGATGACAACCCGTGAAGGGGAGAATGGCCCACTGTGCGCCCTGAGCCTGTCTGTGTCGGCAGCTGCCCTCCTGGGGTCGTGTTTCGGGACCCTGGCAGGTCCCCGCTTCTGCCGGAGGGGGATCGGCACGAGGGCTGGCTCTGCGCTGCCCACTTGCTTTGGGACGACCTGCCATAAACAGGATGGAAGGCAAATCCAGTGCCGTCCTGAGGGACTCTCATTGGGGTACAGGGGGAAGCGAGGCGGGAACTCCACCCGAGGTCCACCCAGGGGCAGCTGGTGAAGGTCCTGGGAGCGGCACTTGCCCCCAGAGTGCAGTCAGCCCTTCGTGTGTCTGGGGCCCGAGGCTGATGGGTTTTGTGCCCACACAAGACCATGTGCCCAGCACACAATTGAAATGGCCATGTACACCCCCCCACACACACCTCCCATGTGGGGTGTGAAGCTGGCAGAAGACAGGCCACGGCCTGGGGCTCATGGGACAGGCCCCAGGGCCCCACGCACCTGCGGCCTGCCAGGCGGATGTCGGGTGTGTCTGGTTTGGAGCATCGTGTTTCTGGTTAGGACAGGACTGAGGAGGAGAAAGTGGGTCGAGTCCTGTTGGGTGCGTGTCTGAATTGATCGGGGGCGGGCTCGTGTGGAGGGGCTTGGCCTCATGAGATGCTTGTGTCCACATGCGTGGGCAGAGGAGTGTCTGTGGATGAGGCCATGGCCCGGAGACCCCAGCTCTCCTCCCCACCTGCCCCTCGTGGGGCCCCTGTTGCCATCCTGAGATGCAAGCAGACGCATGCAGGTGTGTGTGGCCCTCATGTGCGCTCGTGTTCCAGCATGGGCAGCCGGGTGTTCCACGCTGACTCACGCGGTGTCCAGCCCAGTGGCGGGTGGGGGCCGGCCCCAGGCCACGAGTCTCCCCTGCGCCCATGTTTGTGGGGAGCGAGGCGGGTGCAGCGTGGGCGCTCACGGCCCCCTCTTCTGCCCTCAGCTGCACGGCTACGTGGAGAGTGAGCCGCTGACCCTGCAGCTCTTCATCGGCACGGCGGACGACCGGCTGCTGAGGCCACATGCATTCTACCAGGTGCATCGGATCACGGGCAAGACCGTGTCCACCGCCAGCCACGAGGCCGTCGTCTGCAGCACCAAGGTCCTGGAGATCCCGCTGCTGCCGGAGAACAGCATGCGCGCCACGTAAGCGCGGCTGCGGGCCGGGGGCTGAGCCGGCCCTCGGAGGGAGGGGGAGTCCTCACGCCTCCAGTTTGCTTAACACTTCTTGGAAAAAGTGAGCCCTAGAAATAGCAAGCAGGGTCTTGGACATGGAGGTCAGCTGCTACTGGACCTGGAGGTGTCCCGTTTCTGTGGGTCACTGATCCTGTCCCCTTTGTGTGTCTGAGAACTGTCTGCATTTAGTCTGCCTCCAAACAGTCCCAAGTCCCAAGCCAGCACTGCCTGGAAGTTCTCGGTCGTCCAGCCTGGCCTCCTACTCGGCTGTGAAGTGACTGTCAGGACTTCCCACAGGACAGCGGCAGAGCCTGGATGGTAGGACGGGGACTGATCCCCCTGAAGCCTCATCTGAGCAAGGGCTTTAGGGCTCATGTATTGGCTGGACCTGGGAACAACCCCACTGCAGGGCCAGTTCTCCTGTGCTTCCACCCGGGGAGCAGGGTCGGCCAGAGGGTGGGTGGCTGTGCCCTCACCCACGTGGAGGCAGTGACTGACAGCCTTCTCGGCTACACTGGTCTGGCTCATTGAGCTGCCTGTTGTCTGAACTGCTAACGTGAGTCCAAGGAGCAGTGATGACAACCCGTGAAGGGGAGAATGGCCCACTGTGCGCCCTGAGCCTGTCTGTGTCGGCAGCTGCCCTCCTGGGGTCGTGTTTCGGGACCCTGGCAGGTCCCCGCTTCTGCCGGAGGGGGATCGGCACGAGGGCTGGCTCTGCGCTGCCCACTTGCTTTGGGACGACCTGCCATAAACAGGATGGAAGGCAAATCCAGTGCCGTCCTGAGGGACTCTCATTGGGGTACAGGGGGAAGCGAGGCGGGAACTCCACCCGAGGTCCACCCAGGGGCAGCTGGTGAAGGTCCTGGGAGCGGCACTTGCCCCCAGAGTGCAGTCAGCCCTTCGTGTGTCTGGGGCCCGAGGCTGATGGGTTTTGTGCCCACACAAGACCATGTGCCCAGCACACAATTGAAATGGCCATGTACACCCCCCCACACACACCTCCCATGTGGGGTGTGAAGCTGGCAGAAGACAGGCCACGGCCTGGGGCTCATGGGACAGGCCCCAGGGCCCCACGCACCTGCGGCCTGCCAGGCGGATGTCGGGTGTGTCTGGTTTGGAGCATCGTGTTTCTGGTTAGGACAGGACTGAGGAGGAGAAAGTGGGTCGAGTCCTGTTGGGTGCGTGTCTGAATTGATCGGGGGCGGGCTCGTGTGGAGGGGCTTGGCCTCATGAGATGCTTGTGTCCACATGCGTGGGCAGAGGAGTGTCTGTGGATGAGGCCATGGCCCGGAGACCCCAGCTCTCCTCCCCACCTGCCCCTCGTGGGGCCCCTGTTGCCATCCTGAGATGCAAGCAGACGCATGCAGGTGTGTGTGGCCCTCATGTGCGCTCGTGTTCCAGCATGGGCAGCCGGGTGTTCCACGCTGACTCACGCGGTGTCCAGCCCAGTGGCGGGTGGGGGCCGGCCCCAGGCCACGAGTCTCCCCTGCGCCCATGTTTGTGGGGAGCGAGGCGGGTGCAGCGTGGGCGCTCACGGCCCCCTCTTCTGCCCTCAGCTGCACGGCTACGTGGAGAGTGAGCCGCTGACCCTGCAGCTCTTCATCGGCACGGCGGACGACCGGCTGCTGAGGCCACATGCATTCTACCAGGTGCATCGGATCACGGGCAAGACCGTGTCCACCGCCAGCCACGAGGCCGTCGTCTGCAGCACCAAGGTCCTGGAGATCCCGCTGCTGCCGGAGAACAGCATGCGCGCCACGTAAGCGCGGCTGCGGGCCGGGGGCTGAGCCGGCCCTCGGAGGGAGGGGGAGTCCTCACGCCTCCAGTTTGCTTAACACTTCAGGAAACTTTACAAACATTTACAAAGGCAGACTTGTTTCCTTCTAGCGTTTTCATGTTGCCACTCAGCTCACAGCTGTGCGTGCCCCCTCCATGTGCAAACGTGGCACCTACTTTTTTCTTTTTCTTTTTTTTTAAACTTTTCATTTTGTATTGGGGTATAGCCAATTAACAATGTTGTGATAGTCTCAGGTGAACAGCAAAGGGACTCAGCCATACACATACATGAAGTTATTCTTGTCTAACTCCCCCCCACCCCCACATGGCACCCTTTTCTTTGTGAAAGCCAGAGGAGTGGTCAAAATGCTGCTAATGTTGAAGCATTATGGAGACCAGCGCATCTGGGCTGTTTTCAGTGAGGGTATCTGCTGATGTGACCAACTGGAATGTGCAGGTCAGGCCTGGCTCTTTGCCGTAGAGGTGACTCGGTTAGCAAACCACAGAGTCATCTTCTCGGGTCCAAGTGGGGTCCCTGTTTGTGGCCTCATTAACCGAGTGACCACAGTGTGCCCTTCCCTTCACTTCCGAGCTGCAAATGCTGCAGAGAAAGGAGACAGCGTTGTCCCTCTGGACTTACCTTCTCCTGGGGGCTTCTGTGGGCGCAGGATGGAGCCTCAACACCCTGTGTGTCTAGATAAACATGTAAGGCAGCAGTTCATTGACACGGGGTTCTCGGAGGGCGTCTGTGGGGGCAGCCTCAAAGCTGACTTTGCAGGGAGACAGCAGGTGGGAAGGCCCTGCGCCCGGGTGGGTTTGGGGTGTCCTCAGGGCAGAAGGAGCCCAGGGCCATGGTTGGGGAGGGAGGGTGTGGGAAGCCACAGTGTGGGCTTGTGTGGGGTGTTGATCAGTCATTTGTAAGTAGCTCCTAAACCCTCTACATTGTAAACAAAGGGAAAGCCTTCTCTCTGTGTTGGCTTTTCGGGGATTTGAGGGGATTCATTCTAAGTTTTGCAAGGGCCAGAAGTGGGGCTGACGGCTGAGAGACCCTGCTGGTCCCTCCAGCAGCTGCAGCGCTGACTCCAGTGGCTGCGTTTACTCCATGAAATACCCTTCAGCCCGGGGCGGCACGGTCACCGGGGCCAGGCTTCCCACCTCTCTGGGCCAGGCTGTGGTCCTGACCTGCAGGCCTCATGCCGCCTTGTCTGTGAGCTTCTGACAGAGGAAAGGGCTGGTTTCCATCTGACAAGTTGCCTGTGGATTGTTGTGCCAGAGGCTGGTGTTGGATGGAATCATTAAGTTAAATGAAACTAGAGGAAATCACATGCTGCTGCTGCTGCTAAGTTGCTTCAGTCGTGTCCGACTCTGTGCGACCCCGTAGATGGCAGCCCACCAGGCTTCCCTGTCCCTGGGATTCTCCAGGCAAGAACACTGAAGTGGGTGCATGAAAGTGAAAAGTGAAAGTGAAGTCGCTCAGTCATGTCCGACTCTAGCGACCCCATGGACTGCAGCCTACCAGGCTCTTCCGTCCATGGGATTTTCCAGGCAAAAGTACTGGAATGGGGCGCCATTGCCTTCTCCGGAAATCACATGAGGCCCTAGCAAATCCAGGATCCTGAGCTGAGGGGAGACACTCCCAGAATCTTGGGGAAAGAGGTTTTCAGAGCCTGCCCCGGGAGCCTTCTTCTGGGGCATCCACACCTGCCCACTGCGGCGGGCCCTGAGCGAGTGGGGCTCTGCCTGCTTGAGACCCGGGTGCATGAGGGGCTGGCTTGTCCTGCTCCTTCTCCACCCCCGCCCCCACTTGATGGGTGGACGTGGGGCCGTCCTGACAGGTGAGTGGGTGTCGGGCAGGGCTGGGGACTGAGGCAGTCACTCTTGTCTCACAGCATCGACTGTGCCGGGATCCTGAAGCTCAGGAACTCTGACATCGAGCTGCGCAAGGGGGAGACGGACATCGGGAGAAAGAACACGCGGGTGCGGCTGGTCTTCCGCGTCCACATCCCGCAGCCCAATGGCCGGACGCTGTCGCTGCAGGTGGCCTCCAACCCCATCGAGTGCTGTGAGTGCCCCGCCCCCTGCCGCCCCATGTCCAGGCTGAGGGCCAGTCCCGCCAGACCCTTCCCTTCCCACAGCCCACAACATTCCACCCCGCCCCAGGGGGTGTGCTGTATGGCGACACCCATCCTCACAGCTCGCCTGCCCTCCGCCTCTGGGAGCATCCTGCCTCATTCCTTTGTTTCTGACCTGAACATCAGTCAGATATCTTTGATGGCCCCTCCCTCGTGGCCCCCCTCTGCCCCGCGGCCCCTTGGCCCCTCCCTCACGGCCCCCCTCTGTCCCACGGCCCCTCCCTCACGGCCCCCCATGGCCCCTCCCTCACAGCCCCTCTCTGCCACGTGGTCCACTCGCTGGACCCTCCTGTCCAGTATCCAGATGGCCATCCCCAGGCCGTGGGCCCTGCTGCAGGTGGCTCCAGCTTTCTGACCTATGGTCTCTCCCTGTGAGAAGGAGCAGGCCCCTCATCTCAGGTCTTCTGGTCACTGGGGAGGGTCGTGTGAGGAGCCTGGTCACTGGGGGCCACAGAGTGTATCTTCGATGTTGCTGCTACACAGACCTCTGCCCCATTTCCCGAGCTTGGCCGCCTGTGCCCTCAGCCCTTGAGAGCCCACCACATTCAACTTTAGCCTGGGGTGCTTTGCTTTGTGGACCCCCCACCCGGTTACACCCGGGGATCGCCCTGTTGCTGCCGGTGGGCAGGCTGTGTTCCCCCTCACCTATAGGACTCCTCACCGCTTCCCCAGGCCCTTCAAGGGTGATCACTCTAGCAGAACTTGTTCACTCCCACAGAGTTACACTCACGTGTGTATGCACACACGTCTCCATGTGGACCAGTCAGAGGCATGCTGCCTTCCCTTTGACAACGGGTCATGGGTGGACCGGCTGCCCAGGAGGGGCTGGGGAGGGTGTGGGTGGACCAGCCCTCCCGGGAGGGGTCTCACTGGCTCACTTCTCGCCCCACCCCCACAGCCCAGCGCTCGGCACAGGAGCTGCCCCTCGTGGAGAAGCAGAGTGCGGCCAGCGGCCCCGTCCTCGGAGGGAAGAGGATGGTCCTCTCCGGCCACAACTTTCTGCAGGACTCCAAGGTCATTTTTGTGGAGAAAGCACCAGGTATTTTCTCTTAAAACCAGCATCGAGTGCTTGCTGTTTGGGAGCCGGCACAGGTTGGCTGGCGGGAGAGGGTGCCATGCACGGTCCCAGGGTCTCCCCACATGGCTTCGAGGGGCTGCAGGTGTGGGGCCTGCGTCTGCCTGGCTAGCAGGTGCCTCTTCAGGGGCTCCGACCAGCTCCTGCTGGTCTTTGCCTTTCTTAGAAACGCAGACCATCCTAGGCAGGTATCCAGTTGTACAGTGGGCACTACCCGGTTACACCCGGGGATCGCCCTGTTGCTGCCGGTGGGCAGGCTGTGTTCCCCCTCACCTATAGGACTCCTCACCGCTTCCCCAGGCCCTTCAAGGGTGATCACTCTAGCAGAACTTGTTCACTCCCACAGAGTTACACTCACGTGTGTATGCACACACGTCTCCATGTGGACCAGTCAGAGGCATGCTGCCTTCCCTTTGACAACGGGTCATGGGTGGACCGGCTGCCCAGGAGGGGCTGGGGAGGGTGTGGGTGGACCAGCCCTCCCGGGAGGGGTCTCACTGGCTCACTTCTCGCCCCACCCCCACAGCCCAGCGCTCGGCACAGGAGCTGCCCCTCGTGGAGAAGCAGAGTGCGGCCAGCGGCCCCGTCCTCGGAGGGAAGAGGATGGTCCTCTCCGGCCACAACTTTCTGCAGGACTCCAAGGTCATTTTTGTGGAGAAAGCACCAGGTATTTTCTCTTAAAACCAGCATCGAGTGCTTGCTGTTTGGGAGCCGGCACAGGTTGGCTGGCGGGAGAGGGTGCCATGCACGGTCCCAGGGTCTCCCCACATGGCTTCGAGGGGCTGCAGGTGTGGGGCCTGCGTCTGCCTGGCTAGCAGGTGCCTCTTCAGGGGCTCCGACCAGCTCCTGCTGGTCTTTGCCTTTCTTAGAAACGCAGACCATCCTAGGCAGGTATCCAGTTGTACAGTGGGCACGGAAGCCACAGGGGACCCCACTGGGCCCAGAGACCTTTCTGTGCCATTCGTTCTGGTGGCACAGTGCCCTGCAGTGCAGGAGACACTGGTTTCTTTCAATGATGGTCGCCCTTGGGGCCACAGCCACCCATGCGTGTGTGTGTGCGCGCGCGTGTGTGCACACATGCACATGGACCTGTGTCTGTGCATGCAGGTGTGTGCTTGCACGTGGACCTGTTTTTTTATGCACATGGACCTGTGTCTGTATGCTCCTTTGCAGGTCTGAAGGGAAAGGGTCTCTGCTATCTGGTGTCTGGGGAACAAGGTGACCAGCCTGTCATTGAGCTGCAGGATGGATGCAGGCGGTTAGGGGTAGGGGTAGGAGTAGGGCTGGTGAAAGCACGGCTCCTGCCCCAGGGCTGCCCAGCCCTGCCCAGCCCACATGGTCATAAGGGTGAGCATGTGGCCTCACCTCTCTCACACCCTGGGGTGTGTTTGTAGAGCACGTTCCTTGTGGGGAGCTGGCCTGAGGGGGTGCTTGCCCATAGGCTGGAAGGGAGTGCCCGCAGGCCAGGTTCTGGGGCCAGTTGCCCAGCTGCTCCTCTGAGCCCCAGTCCAGCTCTTGAGCCCAGGGCAGGGCCCCTACTGCTCACCACAAACCGTGGAGGCTCTCAGCCTCCATAATGGGGCTGATTTTGTACAGTCTGCAGGAAACTTAAGTGCTTCAGTCAAAACGGGCTTGAGAGTCTTTCACGTTGACCTCATTCTGCCTGCACTATTGTGCCTGTGATTGGAAATTGTTTTACAGGAGGGAGAAGACTCGCCTGAGTACAGTGGTGGGGGAAGAATTCACACTACCAGAATGCCCCTCTTTGGAGGAGGTGAATTTTGAAATAATTTCAGCGTTTGTGTTCTAAATTTGTGCGTGGACACCCCCTCCCAGCCTGTGGGCGGTAGGGTCCTCACCGCACTCGGAGATGTGTATGGTGGGAGCCGGCCAGCGCCCCAGGCTATTTCCTCGAGCAGTCACCCCTGACCTCGACCTGGGTGCCACGATGGGACCGTGAGGTGTCTCCCAATCTCCTCAGCTTGTCGTGGACAGGGGCGGGCTCCTCGGTCACGGTGGCCTGGTCACGGGTCTGCACGGTGGCCGTCGCCTGTGGCTGGAAGCCGAGTTCCCGGGCGCCTGGCTGTTCGCTGGGCTCCCCGGCTCCCTGGCCCCCGGCAGGCTCGGTGCTGCTGCCACTCGCTGCCACACTGGCCTGCCCCCAGCCTGCTGTCTCCTGCAGCAATCCATGTCTGGTGGGCAGAGGGCAGGAAACCAGTAAGGGGTGGAGACCAGACGTCCCGCAAACACACGGTGCGTCATGACAAGGGCAGTGTAAACATGCAGCTGTGTGTCCTGTCACACTGTGTCTGCATCTAAACAAAGTTGCCGGCACATTTGCACACATGTCCACGCCAGTCCCGTGTGTCCAGCGTGCATTCCTAGCCTAGCACACATGCTTCCTGATGGGCCTCAACAGTTACTGGGCTTTTCCCGGTTGATTCTGGGGCCAGAAACCACTAAAGTCAATTTAGACTGAAAGCCTGGTCATCCTCTAGGCTCCTGAGGAGGTGCCTGGTGTGCTGGAAAATTCTGTCTTTAGTCCCTGCTTGGAGGAAGCAAGGCTGGCATGCGAGCGGTGAGGCTGGTCCAGGAGCCGCTGGCTGTGGGCAGGAGTAGGACTGTGGCTGACCTGTCGCACGTCAGACGCTGGCTGAGGTGGGTGTCTAGTCACCATGTCGCCTCAGCTGCTCTGAGCAGTGCTTGGAGTTTCTTAAGTGTTTCAAGATTCCTCCTGGCCAGGGCTGGCTGTCACCTGTGCCCACCTTGTGTGACCAAGCAGGGTCCCGGAGGAGGATGGCCCTCAGGACATGGGAGCGAGGCTCCTCCCGTGGTCAGGGGACCCCTCAAAAAGAGCCATGAAGCACCCGCGCTCACCTCTGAGATGTTCGTGTTCTCAGCTGCGTTCATGGTGGGACTCTCCAGAACCACCCTGTAATTCTGCTCAGGGTTTAGTGTCCAGCAAGAAACCACAGGGCCTTCCCTTCAAGGACAGCTGTGGCCTCTGAGCCAGATGCCACCTCCCGCAGTGGACATCCCTGAGCGTGGGGCCTGGGACAGACTCACTGGGAGGCCTGGCAGGAGTAGGAAGCTGAGATGCCCCACCTCCACCCCACTCTCTCCTGCTGGAGGTCAGGGGCCTCTGTGAAGGCTTGTGCATGAGGAATATACTTGCACACACGTGCAGGTATTAAAAACATATAAAAAACATTTAAATACGAGAACACGGAGAGAGTGCCCACGTGGAGGGGGATCAGGAGAGACCAGGGATTTGGAGCTTGCACCGCATGTCACCAGGTTCTCGACTGTGATGCTTAAAGTCAGCGATGTGCAGCCCAGCCTTTCCACGCAGCTCCTAGAAACTGTGTGAAGCTCAGCAGACCTCACCAGAGCTGGCGGCTTCGGCAGGCAACATGGTTTGCTGCAGCTTGTGCGTGGCTGGACACGGGCGTGGCCCCCAGGGCATCCTTAGTGGACACTGTACCTCCTCAAGGCCCAGACTCGAGGGGGACCCCTTGGCACTGAGGCTCAGGCAGGTCCCATCTGCCCAGGCTCAGGGCTAAACCACCCGGGGTGTAGACTTGGAGGATCACTGGGTTCAGCATGACTGCCAGCCACACGACCAGACCACCTCCCTGTCAGACCTGTTCAAACCTATTACTGAGGTCCCAAACCTCACGTGGTCACAGACCCAGAAGAGAACATCACGTCCTCAGTCCTAAATCTTTGCATCAGAAGCAGGACTTGTTTCCTGCAGGGAAGGCGTGCCACTGCCCAGGATTGACCATTGGGAAACAGCGCTGATCCTCAGTGGGTGGAAAAGAGCAGCAGCCAGGCCCCTCTGGTCCTTAGGAGGCTTTTTCTCACTTTGGGCCTCGGAGCCAAGTGGTCCTCCCACAACCCTGAACTGAATGTTTTCCGCAGTCTTGGGGGGTTGTGTTTCCCAAGTGCCTTCAATGCAGATGACAGGCGGGTGGGGCCCTGCTAAGGTTGGGGGCCATGGCATCTTATTCCCAGCTCTGCCACCCAGCAAGGTCCTCCAGGAATGTCCCGTGAGGGCATCAGAACATCACCCTCTGAAGGCCAGACGGTGCCCGTTCTGCTTGTCACTCGCTGTGGTTGGCTGTTGGTGTCACACACGATGCGCAGTGGGTCCGTGCAGGCTCACATGAGCGCCCGCGTGTTCCTCCCCTGGGCGAGGGAGTGACCTTGCTTCACTCTGGAGGCACGTCTGCTTGTCCCTGCAGGCGTCAGAGGCAGCACCCCCACTCTGGCCCTGCGAGGGGCTGGAAACCAGCGAGTTTGAGGCAGGGTCAGCTGCTGGGGACCCTCCGGGCTCCCTCCATCCAGCGGGCCTGCTCTGTCCCCACCCTGTGGAGCAGGGAGCAGGCCGTGCGGCGGGGGCGGCCCCTCCCAGGCCCAGCTCCTCCGCCGGGTGTGGCGGGGAAGCCTTTCCGATGACTCAGGCTGCAGGGAATTCCCTAATGACTCGGAATAGTTTTACTCCTGGGCTTGCACACAATTTCCTACTGAGGAGGCCAGCGAGCTCCTGATAAGGCTGGAGCACAAAGGCCCGTTCAGGCCCGTGGCCTCCCTTCCCGTAGGGGCTGCGGCTGCGTTCCACACCCGGTGGCCTCCCAGCAGCTTTGCAGAAACAAGAACGCCAGAGGCCGGGGGCACCAGCCCCAGGCCGGGCCAGTGTGAGGAGTCAGCAGTCAGCGGGGTGGGGGCGCTGGGGAGTGTCCCGCCTGGGGGTCCCACAGGGCAGGCACCGGCCACCTTGGCTGCTGCTCCAGCCTCTTCCTGGAGCAGGACTGTGTGTGTACTTCTGACCACAGAACAGAGACTGGGCCAGGGCCCCCAGGCCGAGATGAGGGATGTGGGAGCCTTGGGCCTGTGAGCCAGACCTCAGTGGCCCGTCTGCCTCTCCCCTTTGCTCCGTGCTCATCTGTCTGTGGCTCCAGGGATCTGTGCTTTCAGACAGTGTGACAGGGCTGTGAGCCTGTGCGGGTGGCCAGCCTGGTCACCTTGTGGATCTGCTTGCAAGTGGGACCACTGGACCCCCGGCCAGCACTGGACGGGATGGTGTTGCACGGCCCACGAGGGCCTGGAGGGGAAGGCCCCTCCCGCCGTGCTTGTCCTTGCGCACGCCCACCACCCACTCCACACCCGTGTTTCCTGTGATGGCTGTTCCACCGGTGGACCTGCAGCCCATTCCCGGAAGGCTGGTCTGGTCTGTGGATCCTCCTGAAGGGTGGGCGGTGGATGCTGGGTGAAGGGGTCTGTCAACATCTTTGGACCAGAAGTGAAGCAGTTGCAAGGCTTTGCCACAGCTGTTCAGGTTTTAACACTTAACGGCTGTTTCGGGGCAACGATGGGCTTTGTCAATAAGAAAAATTGTTTTTAAAAGGCACCAAGGACGTGGGAGGCTTGGTTACAGGAAGAGTCATTTTGGTTTCCTCAAACCGGTGGGGGTGGGGGGGCCCAGTGGCGCATCCACAGCGGGTCTGGGCCACACCGCGGGAGCCGTGTCCACGGTGCTTTCCACGCATCCCAGGGACCCTCTGCCGTTTATCGCCCAAGCTGGGGGTCGGTCCTTTCCTGAGCCCTGCCCTCATGGGAGCTGTCTGCTGCTTGCGGAATGCCGGCACTTTTAAGGGCAGGGGTGTTCTTTCCGTCTCCTGTTGGTTTTTCCTAGAGGAGAGACGGATGCGGGTCCCCAGGCTCCAGCAGTGTTTGATACCCTAGTGGGTCATCTGCTGGATGCTCTGCGGGGGCACTCGGTGTCCCGAGGGGCTGGTGTGGCCTGGCACGTCCAGGCTTCTTTGTGACTCACATTTCCTCTCTGCTCCGCCCTCCGCCCCTGCCCAGCCAGCACTGTGAGGAAGAAAAAGGGGATGCTGTCTAACTTATTTATAATTTAGTATTTGTAACATACATTTCTTCTTGGAAAACAGTGAGAAAGCAAAAACTAGGCCCAGAACCATTACTAGGTGTAACGTTTCATTTGGGGAGCAACTTTATAAAAAGTGCAAAGAGGTCCATGTAGGAGATTGGTATCTCTTACTTCCAAATAATGACTAGGCCTTGTAGGCAAAGCACGCCTGCCAGAGGGGCTTCCTAGCACCGGAACGTGGCTCTGTCACCCCAGCCAGCAGGTCCTGGGCCTTGCCTCCCTCCAGGGCCTGGCCCGGGGACAATAAGCCCTTTCTTTCACGGGCACTGGAGCCTTTTCATTTTTTCAAACATGCAAACGGCCACGGGGTAAGGTTAAAAATACCTTATGTTTTGCATTTCTGTGTCCTGATGTGGCAAGGAGTAGTCTCAGAGAGGATTTTCTTATTCAGCCCCCAGTTCCCCTGAGCAGGGCAGGACCGTGGCTCTAGGGCCACACTTACTAGAATAACCCTGCTCCCAAGACCCACGAGGGCTCTTCAGGCCCTGGTAATGAAGCCCCAGCTCCCACTGTGTGCACTGCACGCAGGCTCACATCCCAGACAGTGGCCCTCCTACCTGGGTTGCCTGCGTTCCTCCTGGGTTACTCCCCCTCGGAGCGTAGACCCCTTCCAGGGCTGCTGCTAGGGATGCTCAAGGCCCTAGCTGGGGATGCTCAAGGGCTCCCTCCTGCAGAGTGGGGGTCTCCAGCCCCCCGCTCCAGACTTGCAGCCAGGTCTGTTTGAGCTTCTCCCCTGGGGGCCTGGCATCCACTCTCTGGTTGATCGGTCGCACAGGGACCCACTCCCATCAGCTGCTGCTGAGCCGGCCAGGCAAGGGTGGGTCCTCTCATTGCAGGACTCCCACCTGCCTGCGTCCAGTTGTGATTTGGAGGCCGCCCTGTTGAACAGACTTTCCGAATCCTTTCTTGCAGATGGCCACCACATCTGGGAGATGGAGGCAAAAACTGAAGGAGACCTGTGCAAGCCGGTGAGTGTGGGCCAGACGGGTGGCGGTGGGGGCGGGGGGAGTGGACGGACGGTCTAGGGGGGCCACGTGCTCTCTGGAGAGGCTCTTGACTACAGAGGGGCTCCTGGCCCAAGGCACATGGCTTCTGATTTGTTGCAATGAACCACGGATGAGCACACAGAGAGAAAGAGAGCAAGGAGTAGAAATGGTTGTGAAGTGCCTCCTGACCTAAGCGCTCTCGGCACGCGCAGCGCAGGGAGCAGACAATGTGGACGCGGGGTGACTGCAGAGAGCCAGGCAGCTCCTGGGCTGCAGGCCCCCACCAGGTAGACCATGTGCACACACATGCCCAGAGCCTGTGGTCTCCACTGGCCATTGTCACCAGGGAGCCCAGACTCGCTGCCCTCCGGGAGGACCCCTCCTCTCCAGAGCCTGAGCCCCACCCCTCACTGCCTGGCCACACGGGCCCAGGGTTTCCGCCAGCGTCCTTGGCTCCGCACGTGCTGTCCTCCCACCAGGACACAAGCTCAAGGTCAGACCTAAGTGCTGCTCCAGCTGCTTGTCGTGCTGGCCAGCAGCCGGGGGACGCGTAGATCCGCAGTCCACTGTGCACACCCATCGTCTGCAGGGCCCAGGGCCTGCAGGTGCCCATCTGTACACTTGGCCTCTGTGGTGTTTGTGGCTGCTCACACTCAAGGAAGAACCAGGAGGGGGGCCTGAGGAAGAACCAGGGGGGCCTGAGCGAGAAGCAGGAGCGGGGGACCTGAGGGAGAGCCAAGAGGGTGGCCTGAGGGAGAACCAGGAGTGAGGCCTGAGGGAGAACCAGGAGTGAGGCCTGAGGGAGAACCAGGAGTGAGGCCTGAGAGAGAACCAGGAGTGAGGCCTGAGAGAGAGCCGGGAGTGAGGCCTGAGGGAGAACAGGAGTGAGGCCTGAGAGAGAGCCAGGGGGGCCTGAAGGAGAACCAGGAGTGGGGCCTGAGAGAGAGCCAGGAGTGGGGCCTGAGGGAGAACCAGGAGTGAGGCCTGAGGGAGAACCAGGAGTGGGGCCTGAGGGAGGACCAGGAGTGGGGCCTGAGGGAGAACCAGGAGTGGGGCCTGAGGGAGAACCAGGAGTGGGGCCTGAGGGAGAACCAGGAGTGGGGCCTGAGGGAGAACCAGGAGTGAGGCCTGAGGGAGAACCAGGAGTGGGGCCTGAGGGAGAACCAGGAGTGAGGCCTGAGAGAGAACCAGGAGTGAGGCCTGAGGGAGAACCGGGAGTGGGGCCTGAGAGAGAGCCGGGAGTGAGGCCTGAGGGAGAACCAGGAGTGGGGCCTGAGGGAGAACCAGGAGTGAGGCCTGAGAGAGAGCCAGGGGAGCCTGAAGGAGAACCAGGAGTGGGGCCTGAGAGAGAGCCAGGAGTGAGGCCTGAGAGAGAACCAGGGGGGCCTGAGGGAGAACCAGGAGTGGGGCCTGAGAGAGAACCAGGGGAGCCTGAAGGAGAACCAGGAGTGGGGCCTGAGAGAGAGCCAGGAGTGAGGCCTGAG
>SJYR01000546.1:724205-734760 GCA_006410655.1 Kobus ellipsiprymnus | reverse complement strand
GGGGCCGTGGGAGACCTGCAAGACAGGACAGGAAGTCTTGGGAAACCCACACCCACAGGGCCGTGGGAGACCCACACGAAGGGGGACTTAGAGTCACAGAAAACCCGCACCCATGTAACCACGGGAGACATGTACCCATGGGAGACCCACAGGGCTACTGCAGGAACCAGGACCTGCGGGTGTTTCCCGACGTGCGATCCACCCGGGACAGCTGGCCCTTCTTGGTGTCTGCCGGCAGCCTGTGAGGCGTCCCTGAATCCTGCCCCATGGCATCTGGAGCCCCTCACACAAAGCCCTGGCCAGCTATGCCCTCAAGAGAGAAGTCTCTCGCCCAGCAAAGGACCGCCAGTGCCGCGTGGGCACCGGGCAGGCCAGGGCTGCGGGAGTCGGCCTGGCTGATGGAGACTGACCAGCACCGGGAGTGAGGATGCCTACTGTGCCCACACCTGCCATGTTGGACACATCCTGTCCAAGGATGCCAGGGACACCCCAGCTTTCCACCCGACGTGACTTTGGGGACGTGAGTGATGACCCTGGCTCTGCCTGCAGGAGGCCTCATGGTGGCCATCACCCGCTGTGCTCCTCCCCAGCCTTCCAGCTGCAGCACTGCCTGGGGACCCGGTGCCTCCCTGCCTGCACAGGCGGGAAGAACAGGAACAGGGCTGGGGAGGGGACACAGGGAGGGCAAGACTGAAGGGAACGACTCCGCCGGGCATCCCGGGTGCAAGCCGGGACCTGGCAATGCTGAGCGGGGCCACGTGCTCTCACGTCAGTGTCCCCAGGTCCCAGCTACGCAGCCACGGCGCTGCCCAGGCGCCCTGTGGACGGGCTTTGGGAAAGCCAGTCCTAGTCCTCCAGGCTGCTGTGGGTTGCAAGCACCAGCCATAACAGAGAACAGATGTGCACCCGCACTGGCTCGAGACCGTGTTACAGCAAAGCTGCATCTGAGAGAGGAGCTTTATTTACTTAAGGCGGAGGCTGGGTGCGTGGAGGCCCGCGGGCTGGGAGGAAGAGGGGCGTTCCCTCCGCACCACCCACCCCAACACCAGGAGGCCAGCCCCCCACACACGAAGAGGCGAAGACATGATCAGGAGGGTCTGATGACAGCTCGTTGTCCTTCCTCCGTCTGCATGTGGCAGCACCGGGCGTCTGTTGTGAAATCAACTATGCTCTCGCCAGTCGCTCTCCAGGGAACATGACCATCAGGGTGTCCCTTGTGAGCATGTGCATAAGGGGCAGCAACCAAGGAGAAATGAGGCACAGGAAGTGAGCCGGCAGGCGGGGTGGCCACGGTGGAGCCCAGCCCACCGCAGACCCCAGGGCATGGGGCTCAGCGCCCTCGGGGCCTGGTCAGGCCCACAGCCTGGAGGGAAGGAAGGGACCATCCAGCGCCTGTGGGGCCACTTCCCAGCCCAGCTTTCTGCACCCTGGGGGTACCCAGAAGCACTGCACAGGACCCTGTGACCACAGTCGTGCATTTTCCCCTGGGAACGAACCCGTGCGCGGGAAGGAGGACTGGCATTCTTGCTGGTGTAAAAGCATTTCCTTGTCTAACGGCTGAAGGCTTCTCTCCTGCAGCAAATGGACACTCGCCTTTTCTGTTGGATTTTTACTGAACTCTGAGCGCCATCTTACTCTCTGCTCAAGTTCACCCCACGTCAAACACTTATCAGATAGTATGTCGGTAGCAGCAGAAACGCAGTAGTACATCCAAGTTAAAATTTTCACTTTGATTGCTACAAATCCACAGGCCCTTGGGTCCAGGCTTCTGCTACAGCTCGCAGATGGGTTTTTATAGCACATTAGTGCCGCAGGAGAGTCCAAGGAAAACAGTGCTCTCGGCCTGAGAACCAGCTGCAGCTCTCCCGAGCCGATGACTCACGCCCTCGTTTTAATTGGGTGGGAGAACCAGGCAGGAGACACAGGGACTCAGTCAAAGCGCTGTTTGTTTTCGGAGGGTATCCTAGCCACAAGCCCGCCCCGGTGCTCCCATCTGCAGCTCATGTTTATTTAATTTTTTTTTTCCTTCTCGCAGTTCCAATCATAAAAACGGAGCCCAGCGATGATTACGAGCCTGCCCTCACCTGTGGACCAATGAGCCAGGGCTTGAGCCCGCTCCCCAAGCCTTGCTACGGCCAGCCGCTCGCCCTGCCGCCCGACCCGGGTGCCTGCCTCATGCCCGGCTTCCCGTCCCGTCCGCAGGGCAGTGCCAGCCCCGAGCTCCACGACCTCTCCTGTGCCCCTTACGGCTCGGCCACGGCCGGCCCAGGCCACAGCCCCCTCGGACTTCCGCGGCCAGTCGGCGGGGTCCTCGCCAGCCAGGAGGCGCTGAGACCCTCGGGCGTGCCTCCTGGGCCCCCCCAGCCGCCGCCCCCCACTCTGCTGCAGCCACAGGTGAGTCCGACGTCGAGCGGTAGCTGCTCCCCGGGGCGCCGGCCAGCGCTCTGTCCCCACAGCCCCTCCTCTCCGCTGCCGCCCGGGACCCGAGAGCCGACCCACCTGCAGCCCTGTGGCCCAGCACACCCCTGCGGGACGGGCCACCAGCAGCACCAGCCACCCGAGGTTCCGAGCAGCGAGCCCGCCGCCGCCCGGCCCCTGCCGCCGCCCGAGGTGCGTGAGGACAGTAATCGTAGTCTGGCCCCCATTCCCGTAACGGTCAAGCGAGAGCCTCAGGAGCTGGACCCGCTCGACCTGGATGACGGTAAGTGCCCACCGCAGCAGGCGCACACCCAGCCCTGGGCCGAGGGGCCCCGGCCTGGAGCGTGCCCACCACCCCAGGAGTGTGCCTGGCGTGTGTCACACCAGAAAGTCCCAGCAGTCAGCAGTGCCACCGTCAGCCAGTGGGGGACGCCATCCCCACCCAGTGGGTGCCTATGCTATGCATCCTGGGCGCACGTGGTCCCTGTGGCAATGCCAGGCGTGGTGACCACTGTCCCTGGAACACGGCCTCCACCAGCTGAGATGTCCCGTGAGGACAGGAGGCCTCCTTGGACTCAGCTGTGGGCCCAGCTTGTTGCTTAGCGTCTGAAGTGCTCTTCTAGTTGCGTGAACCGTCATTAAGTGGTCAAATAGCTAAAAGTGAGTGGCTTTCACCCTGTTCAGCTTGTGAAACTATGTGTTCTGTGCGTGTTTGCCATTGCGTCCAGCCCTTTGCAACCCTCGACTGTAACCCTCCTGGCTCCTCTGTCCATGGGATTCTCCAGCAAGAACACTGGAGTGGGTTGCCGAGATCCGGGGGTTCTTCCTGATGCAGGGATCAGGCCCGTGTGTCTCCTGCATGGGCTGGCAGGCTCTTCACCACTGTGCCGCCTGGGAGCCCAGTGATCAGATGGGGGGGGCGGCACTCCAGCGCACCCACCCAGGGCAGCACCCGCTCCGCTGGGATGAGTTTGGGTGGATGTAGGGCGTGCTTTTGGAATGCCTGCAGTTAGGTTGATGATGCAGACTTTCTGATATGAGGTCTTCCTATGAAATGATGGCAGATGGCACCTGGTCGAGAGATTTCTTTTTTTGCTTTGGGACAAAAGGCCAGGGCTCCAGGTGTTGTCACTTAGGTGACTTGGTGCTCGCCTGGGCCCCACATGGCGCATCTGTGTGGGCGTCTGGCCTGTCAGCCAGCAGCCCATCTCCCCGGTGTGAGTCACTCCCTGAGCAGGGTATGACCCAGTGCCTACCTGCCACCCAGCTCCCCAGCTGCAGGACTCGGGGAACCCGGGAACCACAGGACAGTCCTGGGCACAGCCCCACACCCCACCCCCTGTCGGCCACCTTGGCCTTTCTGCCTCCACCGTTGAGGCGCCTGGCCTTTTCCCTGAAATCGGAGCCAGACACATGGGCGTCTTCCTTCCATGACTGCCGTCTCCCCCATGCCTGTGTTCTGCCCCAGGGACCCTCCGGGGAGAGTTGCTGGGCGTGTGGTCTTAGGCGTGGGCATAGGGCCCCCAGCACCCACCCTCACCCTTGGTGCCCATTCCCACCTGAGGTGTGGGTACAGCTGGACCCGGGGCACATGGGCCTTCCTGGTGGGGACACTTGGTCACAGCCCCCAGCCCAGTGACCAGGAGGGCCCTGGGCATGGCAGGTCCTCGTCCACTCGGGTGGACCCTGGGCCTAGGAGGTCACCCTCCGATCAGGCGGCCTGGGGCTCTTCCGGTGCCTCTCTGGCTCCTTCCTCACGCAAGCTCACCAGCTCATGAGTATTCTTGTTCCTAAATGCTCGCTCCAAAGCAGGCGCCCCCTTTGCAGGCTGTGCTTGTGAGTTCCTAGAGAGGCCATCTCTGCTCACCATGGTCCCAGCTCGGGACCCACTTGCTCACGGGAGCTACCATGTAAATGCGAGTCAGCCCCTTGTCCATCCTTGGAAGACTGTCTGGTGCAGAATAAAGGCATCGTGAGCCTGGGGACCTGAGCCCCCCAGCCTGGATACCAAGGGGGTTGGGGCAGATCTCACTGGTCCTTTCTGACTGGGATGGTGGTGGGGGTACGCAGGTGTCATGGGGTGAGTGGGGCCTCGAGGGGTTTCTGTAATGCTTGGATGATTAAGAGGGCACCAGTAATCTAATCCCTCACCAGCCTCGCCTTTACACGCCATATGTGGTCGAGGTGTCTGAAAATTAATTTGTGAAGAGGGTTGGTGTCCAGGGGTATGTGCACTGCGGCCCCGAGGCCTGATCCCAGGGGTGTGTGGTGCAGCCCTGAGCCCTGCGGGGCGAGGGAATCCGTGGGCTGGGGCCGATCCCTGATTTAGAAACAGGCCCCTGTGAAAGGTCTGGAGGAGATTGGGGGAATTGGAATTCACTCCAGGCCATGTGAGTCTCTACTTATGTCTGGGTTTGAATTTGCAGCCCAGCTCAGGAAGGTATAGACAGAGAAGATGGAAACAAGGGTGAAAAACTAAATCAGAAAATTAGAAACCATTGGTTTCAAGTAGCCCTGACATTAACAAGCAGACACTCCATCCTTGCCGTTTGAGCCCAGAAGAGGCATGGTACAGACCAGGGAACTAGGACTGGGCAGAGGGTACAGGGGAGTCTCCTCCCCACAGGACAGGGGGCTAGCTCTGGTGGCACTGGGGGGCCTGCCCTGCCCTCTCCTGGGCTTTGTCCTGCAAGCCCTGGCTCCACCCCCAGGACAAGAGGGCCCGGTGTTTGCTGCGGCTCCCGTGGGGAACTCAGCCTCACACAGGCTCAGGAACAGAGCGACTGCACGTCTGACCCCATGGTGATGGTTCAGGGCACTTCTGCCAGGCTGGCCCCACGGTGATGGTTAGGGTGACTCCTGCCAGGCCGTGTGCCCTCCCCACCGGGCTCTCAGAGGCGCTGTGTTGGCCAATAGGAGTCAGGGGCCTATGGGGGCTCCTCGGGCTTGCTTGTGATGCTCATGGTGCCAGGCCTGTCAACAATGAGAGCTCATTTCATGTGTGTTCTGGTGTTTTCTTTGAAGTTTTTGTTTTCCAGAAATGTAGAGTGAAAAGGGCAATAGTAGGATAGTATGTCCAGTTCCCAGGAGCCAGGGTGTTTGGAGCACATAAGTGAATCTTTCAGAGACAGGAAAGGTGCCGTACCTTAAACAGGACGCCCATGCTCCCTGCAAAGTGAAGCCCTACGCACAGCGGGCCAGTGCTCGTGCCAAATCTCCGTTTGCTTCAACGACATGCCTCAAGTGGACCCCATTTCTTTGTTTTTCAGATGTTTCTGCTGTTGTATCAATAGTATCTGCCCCATTAGTAACTTTGGTTATAATATTCTTTGGTTCAACAACATTCATGGAATTTAAACTTTCATTTTGGATTTCTCAATCATGGCAGTATCACTAGATACCTTTTTAAAAAAAATTAGCTTTGTGGTCTTCTCTTATTTTAAATGTAGATTGAATGTGTCATAAAAGCTACAATGTTTTCTTGGTGATTTCTGTGACCTGCGCCTTGCTGGGCTGAGCTACACAACCGCCCAGCAACTCCCCCTCTGGGTGTATACATGGCAGTTCACACACACATGCACAGCGGTCTGTGTGTCCTGTACTCACTCCCCGGGTGTGCACATTGTGGTTCACACTCACATGCACAGCAGTCTGTCCTGGCTGTACACGTGGGCAGTTCACGCGCGTGCACAGTGGTCTCTATGTCCTGGACTCGCTCCCTGGGTGTGCACATGGTGGTTCCCACACGTGTGCATAGCAGTCTGTGTCCTGGCTGTACACGTGGGCAGTTCACGCGCGTGCACAGTGGTCTGTGTGTCCTGGACTCGCTCCCTGGGTGTACGCATGGTGCTTCCCACACATGTGCACAGCAGTCTCTGTCCTGAACTCACTCCTCAGGTGTACGTGTGGGTGTCCTGGACTTGCTCCCGTTGACATGGATCTGCTGGCAGTATTGTGAACGCCCCTGAAGCTCCAAGGCCTGTCCCGTCTTTTCATGGGGGGCCCTGTGTTGCTGACGTGGGACCCGCTTTGTGAGCCAGCAACGGTCTCGGGGTGTCGCTTGTTTGCTGCTGCCGACCCCGCCCACATGTCCCCCTAGCCCACCCCGCGGCCTCAGCCACAATCGGCCCTTTCAGGCCCCTCCAGGGGTCTCGGGTTTCCAGAAGTCTCGGCGTTAAAACAACAAGCAGGTGGAGCAGGCAGCCAGGCCGCGTCTGCCCGAGTCTGCTTGCACCCCCGCCCCCCGCACCCCCTTCCTTCCTGAGCTGGGGCTGCTCTGGGACCGAACGCAGACTTTCCTCATGGAAAGTTTTACTAACCTGGCCCGGGGCCCAGCTCTGAGGCCTCCCCGTTCCTAGTGATGATTGAAAGAGTCTGGATCAAACACGCTGGGTCGTTAGACGGTGGGCTCTACCCGCTGGGCAGAGAGTGCACTCGGCCCTGCACAGGTCCTGAGGGTCAGCCCTTACAGCACAGCATCCGGAGGTGGCTGGGGTGGGGACTACCATCAGTCTGCTGACCCGCAGGCCTCATCTCTCAAGACGGGAGTCCCGGGAGCAGAGCCCCGCCCCCGCACCTCCCAGAGCCGAGAGTCTGGAAGGGTGCAGAGCCCTTTCCACACTCAGCCCTGGGAGCCTCACAGGGACATGAGTCTGTCTGCAAAGGGAGCCCACACCAGGCTGCCAGGGACGCCATGCCTCCAAGAGTCAGACGGTGTGAGGCTTCGGAATATATACCCTCCTCCCTGTCTAGATGGACCTGAGTGACAGCCAGTGATGGCAGGAGCCCTGAACGCTGCCACCCCACCCCAGGCGGCCATCAGGCCTTGTGCTTCTGTGGTCCTGGCCGGTGTGTGCCTTCCTGCTGCACCCGCACTGCCGGGATCTGCCCCTCGAGAAAGGGGGGAGGCAGGGGCCGCTCTGAGTGTCCGCTGAGTAAGGGCCTTTATAAATAGGCACTGCGCCTGGTCCCTGGGACGCAGCCCGCTGGGCCGTGACGGCGAGCGTCTCCCAGCCTCCTGCAGCTCGGGTGACCTCACGGCTTCAGTGTCCGCCACTCAGGGCGCCCCTCGGGTGCCCGATGCCGACATGAGCAGCATGCGTGGGCCACCCGACTCTCATCCAGGGTTCTTCAGCCCAGTTGCTTTCTGGGCACTTGAGGGGCATCTGGTGGTTTGCTTTCAGCTAATGTTAACCTTCTGCCTTAATCCTAGGTCTTAGCTTACTTCCTTCTCTAAGTGGAGAATTGTTTGACATTACTAATTTGAGGGAAAGAAAGAGGAATCTGACGTTGGGGGAGGAAGCGGAGGGAAGAGCTTGGAAGGTTTCTTGGAGCCAGAGCCACTTAGCTCTGCTTGGGCCAGAGGCTGGTGCTAGCCTGCGATGCTGGGGCCCCGTGGGCGTGTCGCAGTTCGTGGTCCCTGTAGGCTGGCCCCGAGGAGGAGAGTGTTGGCGAGTGAGTGCGTCGGGACCGGACCGTGGTCTTCCTGGTGGATGTGCCTCTGCGGAGGGGTGGGCACCTTCCCAGGGGGCTTAGTCAGTGCCGCCCCTGTTCCAGGCCTGCTTTCCATGGCTTTGCTCTCCAATGCTGCACATTTCAAAGCTCTTCCTCACTGAGGAACAAGCAGGCCTGGCAGCTCCTCTCAGACACTTGACCCCACGCCTGGCACACGGCTGTGCTCTGTCCCCAGAGCGTGACACCAGGGGAAAGGTACTCAGAAGCCCGCTGCTGACGGGCTGTCAGGCCTGGGGTCTCTGAGGAGTGGTGACCGGGGCCGGAGGGCCCTGTCTAAATCTGCTGGATGCCTGTCTTTTCGAGAGCAGTGGGCGCGTGGCTGTGCAGGCAGAGGGCCAGCAGTGTGTGGCACTTCTGAGTGACCTTTCTGATACAGGAGTGTCCCTTCCATGTGGATTCCTGAAGGACAGTGACTGCCTGGCACAGCTATCCACCGGGTCCAGGTGAGAAGAACCCAGGTGGTTGGTGTTCGAGAAACTGTGTTCCCATCAGAGCTGTGTATGTCCTACCTGACACACTATCACCAGCACACAGAAAACCCAGACAACAGTGCCCGCACACGGGCTGGGCTCCTTCCAGAGTGACTGTACATGGGGTCTCTGTTGACGAATTCAGCCTCACAGCAGCCCTGAGCGGGCAGAACCCCTGATTCAGCCCCTGCTGTCAGAGAGGGAGGCTGAAGCTTGAGAGGGGTGTCACCGTAGCTGCTCGAAGCGCGGCGGGGACAGACCTGGGGCCCGCCATGACCCGCCCGCCAGCCCCGATGTCAGCCCTGGCTCTGGGCCCCCAAGGTCGATCTGTGTCATTAAGATGCAGTGAGCAACGATTCCTGCTCAGGAGTCTAGCTTTCATGTGTGGACTCGCCTCGAGAGCCAAAGAGAAGTGTGGAGTGTGCTATGTGTTTCCTTCATCAGAGAATCCCTGTTGTTAGTGGAGGCACTTTTTGATGACCCAGGGAGAACTGGAGGAGAGGCAGGACTGCCAAAGTGATGCAGAGAGGCCCTTGGTTAGATATCAGTCCCTAAAAGCAGTAAAAACACCGAGACAACTTTCAGATCAACTATTCCAGAACCTGACAACTACCCAGAGGCAGAGCAAACCGGGAAGCATTTATTCAGGGAAAGTGGACCTTGGGAGAGATCTATGGTGCTTTAACTCTGGGCTGTTCCCCTCCCCCTACCCCGTGGCGTGTCGCCCCATAGCCTGGTTCAGACCCTGATCAGGGAACCATGATCGTGCAAGCCGTGTGGCGTGGCCAAGAAAATAGACGAGCAGCATGCGAGATGGGTGTATTCGCAAAACAAGTGTCTGATAAAGGACTTAGACTCAGCACATGTGAAAGCTGCATATCTCAATAATAAGACAGCCTAGTCAAAAACTGGGTAAGAGATTTACGTAGACATTTCTCCAAAGAAGATACATGAATGGCTAATAAATACATGAAAAGATACTCAACATCGTTAGTCTTGGGGAATGCCAGGAAGACGCCTTTTCACACCCATGAGAGATGCTGTGAAAAATCAGAGACAGTAGCAACTTATGGAGAGCATGTGGAGAAACAGAACTCTGGCAGGTTACCAGTGGGGATATAAGGGGTGTAGTCACTTGGGCCGTGCCTTTGCCAGAAGACCTGACAATCCCACGCTCAGACGTCTACCCAGAGAAATGAACACGTATGTACATGTGAAGACTTGCACACAAATGTCCTTAGCAGCATTGTGTGTAATATCCAAACATGTGAAATAACCTGAACATCCGTGGAACAGCTTTTAAACAGTGTGCTATACCCATACCCACAAGGAGCAATGCAGTACCAATTCATGGTAGGACATGGTTGAACCTTGAAAACATGTGGCGTGAAAAAGCCAGACACAAAGGACCACATTTTACATGGGTCCCTTTATATGAAGGTGTCCAGAGAGGCAGCCTGCCTGGGGACGTTTCTAGGCCTGGCCTCTCGTGCGGCTTCACTGGCCTTACATATGGTTTTGCGAAAACACTCGATGCCAAAGGAGAGAAGTGCTTTGGAAGCGAAGGCATGTGTGCGTCGTGTGCGTTTGCTTCTGTATGCGGAACATACACAGCCCTTTTTCAGGTGCGATGGGAGAAAACTCACAAATTCTATATTCATATGACACAAAATAATGCTGATAGCAGAGTTTCTCTTGGGGAATAAAAATATGTGTGCTTCTCCATCACTTACTGTTTAGCTAAATAAAGGATTCTCTTTAAAGCGTGAGCCATGTGGGTCCTCACGCTGGCTGGACACAAAGCCTTAAGCCCCTTTACTCTTTTCAGTCTGAATTTTGACACCGGGTTCTTCCTTCCTTACAGATTACAAAGTGGACGCTTCCACACAGTTAAGAATAAAGACGGTCCATCCCCCCACTCAAAACATCCGCCCTTATCAGGCCCAGGGGACCCCGACTAATCACAGCCTGGTCCTGAGACAATGGGCTGTGCCGGCCTCCAGAGGACGTGGACAGTTATCGCCCAGAACCTGGGGCTGGCTCTCTTCTACTCTGAAGCAGAGCGCACAGTGCTGGATGCGTCCTCAGTGGGGCAGGGGGCCTTATCAGCCCCAGCCCACCCTCCCTCCCCCGGGAAGGCTTCCCCACTCGCC
>SJYR01000546.1:696969-719615 GCA_006410655.1 Kobus ellipsiprymnus | reverse complement strand
CCCCCCCACACCTGTCACTTCCACATACCTGTCACACACACACATCCGTCACCCCCACACATACCCATCACTTCCACACCCATCACTTCCACATACTTGTCACCCACACACACACCCGTCACCCACCACCACACCCGTCACCCCACACACACACCCGTCACACCCCATACACACCGGTCACTCTCACACAAACCCATCAACCCCCATACGCCCGTCACATCCCACATACCTGTCACCCCTACACACACCTGTCACACCCCACCACGCCCATCATCCCCCACACCTGCGCCTGTAACCCCCAAGCTATGACACCTCCTTCGCTCACCAAGATGGAGACAGTCGTTCCCATCAGATCCACACCAGCTCTCTGTCCTGTACGTGGCTTCCTGCCATGATGCTGCGGACTCGCGAGCTGCAGAGAAGGGTGCAGATGGAAACCCGGTGACAGGGTAACCCGATGAGCCAGGTGCGCTCCTGCAAATGGGCTGTGGCCTGGGCTCTCCAGCAGCCTCTCACAGCATCGCACCCCTGCCCTCGCCTGCCTTGCTCTCTTCTGCACTGCGTCCTGTTTCTCTCTGTGCAAGCCCAGGTTGGCTGTGAAGTTGCGATTTGTGAGCCATAAAACATGCTGATGTCCCCTGGCCACAATTGGTCGGCTCGAGGTGTCCAGTCACCACCATCACTAAGTCTTCAGAGCCAGCGCTGGGGTCACCCAGGCTGCCTGGGGTGGTGAGGTCCTCAGTGGGTTCCCTCCTGCCCCCCATCCCAGACCCGGCAACACAGAGGGCAGGAAGGGGGCCATGGGCTGCGAGCCTCACTCTTCAGATGGCATCCAGCACTTCCTAACTGGTAGAGTAAGGAGGAGACTTATAAACGCAGGACCCTTGGAGGAGGTTCCCTCACAGAGCCCTCCCTGTCCCTGGCTGCTTGGAGGACCCGTGGATTTAGAAACATGCCCTTGGATCCCAGCAATTTGTAGCCCTGCTCACCAAAAGGCTTTGCAGAAACTTGTGGGATTCCTGACCCAGGGCTTGCTGAATCTATAGAGTATTTGGATAAGACCACACTCTTGTGCAGTGAGCTTGTCCAACAATTTGTGGACCAGGGGCCGTGACCAGCAGGAAGGTGCTGAGCTCAGAGGCCAACTCCTGGCTCGAGAACTCCTGCACTTCATCTCGGGTCTCTTCACACCTTGTGATGGAAATAGGCCCCTGATTTATCCTGAAGCGCAGTCTAAATCCCACATGCAGGGCCAGCACAGCTCGGGTACAGAGACGACCCATCCAGAAGCCGCTGGAAAGCCTCAGTGATCTTCAGTCTGGGCTGACACTAACTGTGAACAAATATCCTACCTAGCTTGTTCTCCACATGCTGGTTCTTTGGTTTTGTTTTTTTGTTTTTGAAGAGCTGTATCAAGGCTTCTTCAGAAATCAGATTTAGCTAGAAGTCTCTGGTGGTAGAGTAGATTAAGAATCCGCCTGCCAGTGCAGGGGCACAGGTTGGACGCCTGAGCCAGGAAGGTTTCACAGGTCTCAGGCAGCTGCAGCACGCACACCACGACTGCTGGAGCCCGTGCTCCGAGACGAGAAGCCACCACCGTTAGAGTGCACCACAGCCCAGGCACTGCAACGAAGAGTAGCCCCCATCTCTGCGACTAGAGAAGGCCTGCCTGCCGCAACAGAGACCCAGCATGCCCAAAAATTAATTAATTAACGTTTAAAAGTGTTCTTCTGAAAGAAAAAAAGGAATCTAATTTAGATAAACAGAGAAGGAATTAATGCTAAGTTTCCAAGCTCTGCCCCACAGAAGGAAGATGCTGTGAAGTTACTGTGGCCATGGCTTCACAGCTGGAGAACAAGAGCTCTAAGGTCTGCGGGGCCCAGACTCAGCCTTGGTGAGGCTCCTGAAAGAGAGTAATCCAACTTTCAAAGAGGACAGAAATCAACCGGTGTCTGCAGATGGCTGGCTCGCAGGGTAGTCAAGGCGCCTGACCGGATCAGACCCCTCACCCCAGGGAAGTTAGAGTGCAGTCAGGGAGAGCAGGTTAAACAGTGTTTAAGATATAAATAACAATTCTGGGAGACAGAGCCGTGCTCTAGACGGCCCCCTAGCAGCTGCCCGTGAGTCACAGAGGCCGGTGAATCCAGGTTTAGGTTTGGGACACTTAGAGTCCATTTCAGGAGAAGCAGTGATGGAGCAAAGCCTCAGGGGCTGTTGCTTCTCTGCCTCAAGTGGCATCTCTGGGTCACATAGGAAGTACAGTGTCATCAGCGTGGGGGACACATTTCCAGCCTTGGTTCTACATCTGTCAAATGCAGGCAAGGTCAACTGATAGAACCTCCTCCAGAAACCAGCCCGTGAGACCCTCTGTGGGGAGGGTCCCTGGCCCCCCGTGCTGCCAGTCCTCAGTCTGGGCGACATTTCCAGGTGCCAGAAGGAAATGCAGGGGATCCCCTGCCTGCTTCCCCAAGGGGTGTGGGACCCAGCCACGCCCCTCCGCGGGCTACGACCTGAGACCTGAGACGGGGTCCGCGGGGCCGGGGTCGTACAGCGAGGCCGCTTGTTTTCGTGGCCACCAGGGGCATGGCGTCATTACAGAGTCAATTAGAGTGCGTGTGTGCCGGTCCTGTTGATTTGATTTAGAGCGAGGAAAGCTCCAGTAATGTGCAATTACAAGAAACTTAATGGCCCTTTATACTGAAGGCAACTTCCATGGCACCTAATATACTTTGATGAATTACTCATTATGTGCGGTGTTGGAATAGCTTCTATAAAGATTAATAATTGGATAATCAATACAAAAATTCAATCTTGGTTTTTGCTATTTTCCTACTCCTGGGTCAATATGTCCTGAAGATTATGGGACCTGTCTCATTTGCCCGAATTTTCTGCCTCCCTGCTTCGCTCTCTTTCCGATGTTTTCCAAATTAGGAGTTTAAGCGTCGATTACCAAGTTGGTGTTGCACTTTTTTCTTCGTGCCTTCTGTGGTTTTCTTTTTTCTTTTTTGGTCCAAATCTTTATGGATCTGATCCTTGTGGAATGAGCAGACAGGTTCTGCTATCGGTGGGTGTTGTCGGCACTCAGGTACAGTTGACCCTCCAGGTGGGCTCAATGCCGCGAGGAGGTCGGGGGTTAGTGGGTGAGGCTGGCTGCGGGACTGAGTGTCCGGGTCACCCTGTGCAAGCTGGGCCTGAGCCAGGGTGGCAACACAGGCAGACGTGACAGCTGTGGTATTCAGGACCTGCCTGGGGCCGGTGAGATTCTGGAGGGACTCCGGAGCCAGGAGGTTGGGCCTGCTGCCATGTGGCGGCCGTGCCTACACCCTCGGAGACAAGGACATCCACCCCTCCATGCCCAGCGTGGGGGGCTCGGGGCTCCAAGACCGTTAGTTGACACTGAACTAGGGGCACTGCCCAGTGAGCAGGTGAGAGGTCCATGCTGGGCCCCTGCCACCAGCCTCGCCCCGCAGTGAGCAGCCGGAAGTTCTTAGCTATCTGTCCACGGACTGCCCAGGGCCTGCGGCACAAAAACCTCTTCTCAGAGATTTGAACGATAGTTCAGAATATTCTGAAGGTGAGGGAAGCGTGCTTTTCTGTCCACAGGGACGTGGGCGTGGACTTCAGCACAGCAGCTCTAGAGACTTCTCTTCCGTGGCGCCCAAAAGGTTTCCTGTCTGCCCCCCTTCCTACCCCCCAGCCAGCCCAGGGCTCCCCGGACGTTCGTGGGTGCGAACCGAGTCCCTGGGGTCTGCTTAGCATGTCCGGTCCCTGGGATCTTGTTAGAGTGTTCGGTGGGCCTGGGTGGGGCTCAGGGTCTGCCCCTCTGAGCGCAGGCGGCACAGCGTCCCTGGGTGGCAGGAGCACCGGGCCTGGGCCGGGCGGGGCAGGTGGCCTGTCCGAGCAGGGTGGTGGGGTGATGGCCCGGCAGGGTGCAGGCCCTCGTGTTGCTGGTTGTCGTGGGGTGGCAGATGCTGGGTCTGCCTGTCCCCGGCTTCCCTCTGATCCTGGTGCTTGATCATGACATGGGACAGCAGGAGCAGGAGCCGGGTCCCTGGCCCCTCAGCAGGCTCCCTGCCGTGGGGGAGGGGAGAGCAGCAGCCACCCCGCTGCCCCGTGTTGCCACTGGACTCGGTCGTCCTCTCCTCGTCCGTGTGCGGACACAGTCACACCTGACAGGCCTACTGCTGATTCTCGGGGGACTGATGGCTTACTTCAAGGTCATGGTTAGCTTTGAGGTGGGGTTTCTCTTCCTTCGAACCCAGGTCCCCCGAGCTTCCTTCATGGGCAGCATCTTCTGACCAAAACTGGCGCCGGCTGGGAGGTCATGGATCCTCCCAGACTCGGTGTGAACCCTGGGCGGTCCCGAGAGCCCCAGACTCGGAGCAGGCACCTCTGACCTCACTGACCACCCTCCCTGCCCCACAGAGAGGGACCGGCCCCATGCTGGCTTTCGTGGGTCCAGGGGTGCCTGCAGCCGGGGAGGGGGCCCAAGCTCCCCAAGCCAGGGATGGGGCACGCCTGCCAAACCCACAGCGGCTCCTTGTCCAGGCCCATTTATTCAATTTTACTTTTTAATTAAACGAGTCTCTTAATTTTTTTTATTTTTCCAACTCTGTTAATTGTCCGAATAGGAACTTCATCACTGGGGCAATGTGTCCCCCGGCGGCACAGAGCAGGCCCTGGAAAAGTGCTTGTCGGTGGTTTAATGACCCCAGTGAGCAACGCGGAGCAAGCTTGGCACAGGTGGAATAATGGCCCGGGTCACATGGAAGGCGTCCACCGCACACACCAGCAGGAGGCCGGGGCGAGCAGGGACCCCCCTGTCACGTGGCCCCCACTCCCCACGGACGCTGCAGTTTCCACACGGGCCGTTTGCATTATTTGGAGTATTCAGGCTAAATGAGGAAGCGGCCATGGAGGCAGGACAATTATTCTGTTTTAATGGCTGGCAGCCCCGCATAACAGAGGTGCCTGTCAGGGCCAACCCACATCCAGCTGGGAGGGTCATGTTTTATTAAAACCGTGACTGTTGTCATCCAGCCCCTCCGCTGTCCCATTCTCTCCTTCCAAAAATAGCAGGCCCCGTGGCAGTGGCTTATTATGATTAAAAAGATAAAAATAAGTGAAGGCTGAAATAGGTCCAGGACACCCGAGGTAACACGAGAACTTACTTTTTAATGAAACTTGAGAAACTGTTTTATTTTCCACTGCCTCACAAAGCATCTCTGGAAAAAAAGAAAAAGTGAAGAATGATTTTAGTGCTGTTGCAACTCTGCATTTTCAGAATTACGACAGTTGTGATGTGCACGTGGCAAAATCACCATTTTCAGCTCGGAGTCTTGCAGAGCGGCCCCTCCTCAGGGAGGGACAGGGGCTACGGGTGGACCAGACATGGTCACGCTGGCCACGGAGGCCACTGGACCTGGGAGACTGACCAGTGCCCACCTGTGAGGGAGGTGGACTTGCCACGAGGTTGCCTCTTCTCAGGAAACTGAACACCCACACGAAGCCACACCTCACGCTTCCTGCACGGGGCACGCACTCCCCTGGTGCCTCTGCTCTCTGAACTGTGGCCTTAACCGTGTTGAATCATGGCTTAGCTCAAGTCCACAGAGATGCCCTTAATGACAGCTGAGTGTGCCTGCCTGTGTCCAGTGCAAACGGGGACACATCCATCCCATTGGTGATGGAATCACAGCAGTGAATGTCCTTACATCTGCGAGGACGCACAGCCACCAGCAAGGGCTTCCTTACCCAAGAATCGCTAGGTTTGCAGGCAAGCACAGCAAACAGGATCCAGAGACTTCCTAGAAGTTAGTTCCTTAAGAATAGATTTGGCTGAGAACGTTTCTGCTTCCGTCCACCTAAATTATCATCCTCTTAGGTTACATACTAACTTTAGCCAAAGGTGCATTTTCTGGGAAAGTTAGCAAATACTTTTTTAAATTATCTTTTAGTTATAGGAATGGGAAAGAATATCCTTCCTGTTTTGTTTTGCTCTTCAGAAAACTATTTTGGTTTTCTCTTAAAAATAAGAATGATTTTTGATGACTTGTCCTCTAGAAGGATGTGCGTTTTCCTGCCCCTTGGAGGAAGATGGAGTGAAGAAGTGATAGTTGCTCTTGTGCCATATATTTATTTCTGTGCTATATTTAATTTGATCATGAGCTTTGATGGAAAGTCATGGGAACTCATACAGCATGGGGTGGTGTGTTCGAGCTGGGATGGGGACAGAATTCCATGGGAACCCCTTGGGGAAGTCACCAAGACCTTCTTTTTTATATTGCTCTTGTCTAAAGGACAATGATGCTCTAAAGAACTAGTTCTCTTCATTAAAAAAGCAACATCACAGCACGTTGTAAAACCAGAAATGGAAAAAACGACAGCGTCCCTGCTGGGCTGACTAGTTTGCTAAGTAGCAGTAGGTAATATTGTTAGTTTTTAAAAATCCATAGTATAGTTTGATTCCTTATTGGAACTAACATAACTATCAAAAAAGAGATGTTTTAAAGTGTGGTGTATGTAGTTAGGTGTGTAATTTGGAGAAGGAAGTGGCAATCTACTCCAGCGTTCTTGCCTGGAGAATCCCAGGGACAGAGGGGTCTGGCAGGCTGTAGTCCATGGGGTGACAAAAAGTCGGACACGCTAAGTGACTCACACACACACAGGTATGTAATTAGGCATTATATCAACAAATACGGTTTTTTTTTAATTGACACAAAAATGTTATTTGTAAGGTATGGTCCTTCTCTGAGTAAGTTAACTTGATTTGAAGGCAAGGAGTAAACTGTGTGGTGAGGTTAACGTTGTTGAGCTAGATTCTTACTCTCTGAGCCCAAACCCAGGCCTGAGAAACCAGGGTGACAGCTGTGTGAAGACATCCGGAAGCTTCTGACACCTGCTTCTCCTGGCCCTTCCCACCCCGGGCCTGCCGGGGCCCCTGCTGCAGGAGGGCAGAGCCCGCCGCCCGCGCGAACAGGCCGCTGTCCCGCATGTCCCTGCGGCCACGTCCCGCGAGAGGCCAGCGACAGTGCAGGTGGCTGTGACCCGCTCGGGGACGTGGCGATGTCCTCGTTAACCCGAGACCTACACGGGCACTGTTCTGACGGGACAGCGATCCACGCGGGACACCAGGAGTGTGGAAACTGAGAGCGCAGGGGGCCGGTCCCGCGGCCCGTTTTGTGTCGTGGTTGAACCCAGACTTCGCAGTGGCTTTAGAGCCGGGCCGCCGCCCCTCACACAGCCGGTCGGGTCCTCTCTCACTGGCCGGCGGCCGGTGACTAAGTTCCCTGGAAGGCGCTAGTGCAGCTCTACTCCCTCTGGAGGCCGGAGGTGAGGCTGATGGGGACTCCCGAGCCGCCGTCCGCTGCGCGGACGCAGACCAGACCCGAGGCCGCCCTGCGCCCCTGGTCCCGTCCACGGCGATCGAACAGTAACCACCCTGGGGGCTGGGAGACGCCGCGTCACGCCTCGCCTGTACCCCCTCCACAGAACTCGAGTCCAGGAGCGATCTGCTTCTCCATCTGACCAGACTGAGGAGTGGGCGATTCACGGGGCAGAAAGAGCCTCAGGCACGCCCGCGTCTTCACCGCGGGACCTTCGGGCCCCGGGGGCAGGCCGCTCCCTCGGGAAGCTGGGGCCGGGCTTGGACGCCCAGTGGCCTGTGCAGCCCTGGCCCCACCGCACTTTGTGTTCTGATTCTGCCCACGTGTCGTCCTGTATCTCCCGGGGTCTCGGGGACCTGCTGGTGTCAGGACCCTGGGTTTTCCATTGTACTCATTCTTTCCTCTCTCAGAGCAAAGTGATGCTACTATCACCACGTTCAAAGTCCCGATGTTTAGAGTCAAACCCGGAAGCACACATATCGCTTCTTCACTTAGGGTAGGAAGTGGGGCACTTGGTGATAAAGTCTCAGACAGATAAGGTGCGGACGCTGGCGATGAGGAGCCACCTCGGGGCGGTGGGAGTGAGAGGTGACCATAAGCAGGAGGGACGTGTGATGGTGGGCAGCTGCCACTTGGATGTCAGACCTTAAAACTGGGTAGAGCCTGCTGGAGCTGTGAGAAGCCTGTCAGGCCAGGAGCAGCTCTCAGAGCCCCCGCCTGTTGGCGCCATGTGCAGGCACTGCTGCAGGGGCGTGGTGCTGTTTCTGAGGCCATGCTGGCGGGCCCCTCCTGGCATTGGACCCGCACCCACGGCGCCCCTTTGAAGGCACCAGGCTCAGCAGTCCGCAGTGTGGGAGCCGGGGCTGACTGACTGCCCACGTGCGGCTCCTCCAGGTCAGGGGAAATGGTCACCACACAGACCCTGTGGATTCCTTGGTCGCCTGCAACGTCTCTCCCTTAAAAAAAAAAGTTTCTAAAGCACAGAAAAGCAATACAGGAAAAACAAAAGACAAAGTCTTTCTGGCTCAAACAGTGCACCGTGTGTGTACGTGCAGTGGTGGGTGGGTGTGGATTTTTTGTTTTGAAAACATGCCGCGGAAAAGGAGACAAGAGACTGTGGCCTGTGGCCTCAGCCTCCCTGGCCTCTGTGTTCTGAGACCCTCGCGGGTGAGGACGGTGAGAGGCAGGGGCAGAGAGGGCCTGGCGGGGGCCGACCCTATAGGGGGGCGGCAAGCAGGGCCTCGCTGGTCTGGCTGCCAGGGTCCCTGCCCCTGTGTGCATCTCCCCGGCCTTTCCGACTTTCATAGTCAATACTGAGAAAGAGCAGGTCACACGGCCCCACGGAGCCCGAGGGAGCAGTCTCGAAGCTTCCAGACCCGTAGTGTGTGCAGGTGGGGAGGGGCGGCCCCAGGCTGAGGTCACCAGGTCAGGGTCTCAGCTTCTCGCCTTCTCTCAAGGGCCGGGATGGCTGAGCCTCCCCGCCTTTACCTCCATAGGATTGCTGCAGGGTCAAGAATAATACACATGCAAGGGCTTAGCAACTAACCGTAGGAGTTGGGTAAATAGTTTGTTCACTCCTTGTGATCTGTCTTGAGATCCGTAGTTGCATTCAGAAACCAAGAATTCAGAAACGTGGGAACACTTACTTAAAGGTCAGACGTTGAAAGGAGAGAAATATGTAAAAAACTACTCAGACTCGCGATTCCTTTTAGGTTTGCTCTGTTCTCAAGATAGTCACACAGAGCCCACGGGGGAAACCGCAGGGATGAGCCACGGTGTTTCAGCACAACAGGAGGCTCTGATGCCAGCTACTCTCAAAGCAGTGTCAAAAGAAAGCCAAATAGTTTACTTTAAAAGGATTTTTCACCTTATTAGTGAATTTGCACTTATGAATAGCAGAGACATCTTTCTATGGTTTCAGGAAGGATATAGTTAACATTTACGAATGTCAGTCAAGTACAGGTGAAAACTATGCCTGTGCTTTGTACATGTTAGTTTTGGTATTTAAAAATGCTAACTTGCTTTTCACTCAATCCCATATTTTACAGAGAGGTGGATTTGTGTGTGGGCATCAGATATACACATCCTGCGTCTATATCCCAGATTAAAACAACTCAAACGGCCACATTAAGTTTTAGAAAAAAAAAAAACAATTGTTTCCACCTCAGGAGCATTTTAGAGAAAAATTAAATATAAGGGAAAAAACCCTTCTTATTAAATTGTGGTATAACAGCTCACCACATCCTGTTGCAGGGACAATCTGACGTGAAACACAGCAAAGGTTCCTCTTTCAGGTCCCTCACGATCCGGGAGGGTCACATGTTACCTGCAGTTCAAAATACTTCTGTAAAGAAAAAAAAAACCTCTGTGTCGGTGGAAAAGCTGAATAAGAAGATGGAAATTATCAGTAGAGAGAAGACATTGTGGGAAACCGTAGGTGTCTTCGGCACAACCATATCAAAGAGAGAAGGCCACCCCCGAAATAACCCACACAGAGCCCTGGGGCCCGGCCTGATGCGGGCTCGGACCCATGACCTCACGGAGGGAAGATAGGAAGTCGTGGCTGGGAGGACCGGGGCTGGGACCCTATGCTCCGCTTCCCGCCCTCTGTCGGGGCCCCTCTACCTCAGCCCTACCCTGACCTGGTCTTTCTTTATCCATCTGTGAAATGGGGCCATCATGGCTTCCCTGCAGGGCTCCTACCCAGACTGTGTCTGTGGAAGGGAGTGAGGTCTGAGCAACCACCCTCAGCCTCGGGGGCCCTTGTGGGAAGCGTCATTCACTGGGGGTTGCTGGTCTTCCACCTTTACTTTGGGCAGCTTCCCGGCTGAGGCCACAGTGCTCAGGGAAGATGCAGAAGGGTGTGTGGGGGTGGGGGCTGGTTCTTGAGTCTGTTCCTAAGAGGAGTGACCCACTGTGACCCCAGCCTGCCCTTGCCAGTTGTGGGCAGCGCTGGGTCCAGCCAATGACTTGTCGACAGGAAGCTTATCAGAGGCCCCAGCCAATGGCAATGGGCAGGAGCGCTGCTCCCACCCTGGCCGCTGAGCCTCTCCTGGGGGCTCCCCATGGGACCAGGCCTCGCTCACAACAGAGCCCTGCACTGGCGTCCTCTCTGGGCCCAGAATGTCCAGGATATGCCTCTTCACTACACCCCCACCCCCACCACGGGTGCCCCCTTAAAGGTTCAGGTGCCCCGTAGCCAAAAGGGGAAGCCCACCGCTTAGGTTTCTTCCCCTTTTATCTTGTCAAACAGATGTTATTTTTCCTGTGGTCTCTCTAACCCTGAGTAAAGACTCTCAGCTATTCCGCTGGCTGCCTTACTAACCCTCAGAGCTCCCTCCCAACCCCCTCACTTTTACCCTCAGATGGGGAAAAAATGGAAACAGTGACAGGTTTTCTTGGGCTCCAGAACCACTGTGGACAGTGACCGAAGTCAGGAAGGTCATAGATGCTTGCTCCTTGGAAGAAAAGCTTTGACAAACCTAGACAGCATTAGAAAGCAGAGACACCACTTCTCAGACAAAAGTCCACATAGCCAAAGCTATGGTTTTTCCAATAATCATGTACTAATGTGAGAACTGGATCATAAAGACAGCTGAGTACCAAAGAATTGATGCTTTTGAACTGTGGTGTTAGAGAAGACTCTTAAGAGTCTTTGGACAGCAAGGAAGTCAAACCAGGCAATCCTAAAAGAAATCAACCCTGAATATTCATTGGAAGGACTAATGCTGAAGATGAAGCTCCAATACTTTGGCCATCTGATGCAAAGAGCCAACTACTGGAGAAAACCTTGATGCTGGGAAAGATTGAAGGCAGGAGGACAAGGGGACACGGAGGATGAGATGGTTGGATGGCATCAGTGACTGGATGGGCATGAGTTTGAGCAAGCTCCTGGAGTTGGTGAAGGACAGGGAAGCCTGGCATGCTGCAGTCCGTGGGTTGCAAAGAGTCGGACACGACTTAGCGACTGAACAACAACAATACTACCTCTCAGCTCTCCTTCCCAGTTCCAGTCATTATTTCCCATCAGATTTTTTTCAGCCATCTATTCCTGATCTTACTGGACTGCTCTGAGATTTCCATTTTCCTAAAACTGGGAAGGCAGAGCCAGACTCTGGGTGGTGTGACTGGCCTTCACCCCCACCCCCCTTTAGGTGGGGTCGACCACTGTTCCCACTGTGAAATCTGTGCCTTGAGGCATGACAGCTGATTTCTGTTCTGGGATGGAGCTGGCCCCACTGCCTCCGTTAGCCTTTGCAGTAGTAGCTGTCACCCAGTGGGAGAGACCCTGACCTGCGTGGCCCCAAACCTGCTTATTTTCTCGGAAAATTTAGGCAGCCCCACCAGGCCCCTGGCCTTGGGTTGCTTTAGGACAAAATGAGGTGACGGTCAGGAAACCGCCCCGTAAGCTGTCCGGTGACCGATGAGGACAGTGTGGACGGCTCTTCTGTGCCCGTGCTGCCACAGGGCGCCCTCTGGCCCCCGCACGTACGCACTCTACTACGTACGCGCTCTACTGCGTCCGCGCCTGCCTCCACCCTGCCACCTACCACTGCACGTAGGCTCTCTACCGCGTCCGTGCCCCCCGCGGCCCCCTGCACTCCCCACCTAAGCTCTCTGTGTGCTCTCTCTCGCTCTTTCATATGTTCCACGTTGCCCCGGGGCAGAGACACCCTGCGTGCAGTTGAGGCCCATCCTGACCCTGACCAAACCTCAGAGAGACTTTTGTCAGGATGACCTTGCAGGGCAGCGCTCAGGAGAGGTGGACGAGACTTAGTAGACTTAGGAGCACAGAGGCCGAACCTGGAGGAAACGGGGGAGCTGCTGGCCTGGGGGACCATGCCCCCCACGCCCTCCCTGCCCCAGGCCCTCGGGGACCCGTGAGCCAAGGCAGGGGCATGTGGCCTCGCCTGCCGAGGGTGCACTGGCCGAGGGTCGTGGAGGCAGCTGCCGCCTGTTCAGCGTTTCCCACACGAGGCCAGGGCCATCGGCAGAGGACATGTGACCGCCTGTCGGACAGCCGTGTCAGTCCGGGCGTGTCCCTATGGGCTACTGCCTGGCACCCCCACCCGCCACGTGACCCTCCTCGGGAGGAGCCCGGCTTCGGGGTCCACAGGGCCAGCAAGTTCTGTTGTCGGTTCCCGTGACACAATTCCTGGTTCCCCACTGTGCTTTATTATTGTTATTCTTAAAAATACTTGGCGGGTAGGGGGGTGTTGAAAAGCAGTTTAGGGAAGGGAGTGGGCTCGGAAACGCGCCCCACTGATTGCTCCGGGAAGCCGCCCTCGGCCTGCCGGGGCCTCGGCAGAAACATACACTTTATCTGGCAGCAGAGGGGGGCCCGGGCAGTTCCGTGACGTGAGCACGTCCCCACCTCTGAGCCCTCCGAGCGGTGCCGACAGCCTCCTGGTGACATTTCCCATCTGTGCCGTCGGGGGTGGGGGCGGACGGAGGGAGGTGGCCGGTCCCTCCCGAGGCCTCTGCCAGCTCTGCTCACTTCCTCCCTGGCTGCCAAAAATCACAGGCCGATGGTGGACACGGACAAGGGAACGGAGGTGAAGGAAGAGCCCCAAACAAAGGGAGGCTCAGGCCGGGCAGTTAGCCCTCCTTCCCGAACTGCCCTGAGCTGACTGACCACGACGCCGCTGCGAGGGGCCCATGGGGCGTGGACTTCAAGCGGTGCTTCCACGGCCGTGGTTTATCTGTCGGTTTCGCAAACGTGAATGAGCACAGACGGCTCCCTGCCCCGGGTCAGCCATCAGAACCTGATGCAGGTCCCTGGTCTCGGCTGGAGTACTGGCCCTGCGGTCACAGCCCCGGGTCTGGGGCAGCCATGTCCTGCCAGCTCAGAACTCATTCTCAGGGGACAGCTTTTCACAGGCTGAACATAACCGACTGATGAGGTTTCAGTCAGTTTCACAAGTTCATGTGGACTGGTGTGTGGAGTCCTGTCTCTCTGACGCTGTCTCTGCTTTTGTTTTCTTACAGTAAATGAGATAATCCGGAATGACCTCTCCAGCACCAACATCCACTCGTAGTCGGCAGCGTGGACTCTCAGAGGCCGCGTGGTGTCTTATCTGTTCCACGGTGATGACTCTGAGTCAACAAACTGAATCCATACCTGGTACCACTGGGAGCTTCCACCGCAGTGAAGGCTCAGGTCACTTGTGCAAAGAAGTAGCCCAAGGAAGGAAGGCCCGATCCCTCTTCTGAAGGAAAGTCACCTCAAGAAGGAAACGAAAGTGGGTGGGTGGGGGGAGCACGGAAGACAGACCTCGTGACGCTGCCCTCGTGGCCTCAACCTGACATGGCGGCCTGACCCCGAGCCGCGCCCTTCAGGCACCCTGGATTTTTCAGTGGAAGTGCCTTATTTCAGCCGACCACAGCGGCTGGGCACTGTGGAATCAAGCGCTGACGTGGCTGCCAGGAATGCATTTGTAGGAGGAGAAGCTATAGGACGTTTCATCACGAGGCTTTATCCTTTGTATAAATTAAAAGAATACTGGAGGACTGGGCATTGTGAGGAAACCCTGCCACGCTTCCTACTTTCTCACCTCTTCCTGGGCTGTAACATACAATTCTGTTGCCTTACTCAGCGCGTTTCAGAACTGCTCCAAAGTGTCATCTCAGATCTCGTGACTGCCTTCCCTCCCCTGTGTTACTCAGACCACAGGGTTGTTCATTGTAGCATGTTAGGATTTTGTTTTTAATCTGGCTTCAAACATAGCACAGGTAAGTTGAATAGCACAAGATAGGTTACTGGACAAAAAGAGAAATCTCTCTGTCTTGGGATAGGTCTCACATTTGCATGTGTGTACATATATAGGCGTATATTTATGGTGAACATAACCGACGTGGTGATATTCAGCCTCCGCCCGGCAAGGGCGTCCATGTCAGCAATAACCAGTATCCGTTTTGGAAAATACACTCGAGGCTCAAAATCCAGCTCCCCACAGCCACGTCCGTGGGGGTGCCCCCGGCCCCGGGAAGTCTGCGTCTCGGGTCTCCTGCAGTTAACCAAGCACTTTAGAACCAGGAGAGGTGCATCCATGATATCGGCTGTTACCAAATGGCAGAATTGGAAAGGAACTGTAAATAGTGTTACAGAAGGAGTGTAATATATTTGTTCCGCTGTAAGGTCATTCTTTCACAAAAGCCTTGTACCTGCTTCATCTGAGGAAACCATTACCAAAAACAGCGTTTTGCTATGTGGTGACTGTGGTGTTTCCAGACTAGTTACTATTAACATAGGTTAGTGTGAGCTTTACTACTGCATTTTGTACCCATAACAGCTTATTGCGCTTTATTGCTAGCCGTGACCTGTTGTTTCACATAACCAAAAAGCATGGTTTAATGAAAACACCTTTAACCTGATAACTGTGCCTTAGGAACTCACGCCCCCTGCTGGAACGTGGCCGAATTGCACCCTCGGGGGAGGTGACGCATCCTGTCCCCAAACTCAAGCGTTTACGTGGGGAAGGCGTTCTCCCACGGAAAGAATTATTTTTAAAATGTTGTTCTCTACAACTATGTCTTACTTGTTTTTTAAGTCACAGAAACAAAATCCTGAAAGCCATATTTGTAACATTTGCACATTACTGTGAAGAGCTGACGGTATATGGCTTCCTGTACATAGCGCCCCCCGCCACCGCCCCGCACCCCTCATCCTGCCTGGAGCCTCTTCTTGCATTTAGCCTCCTAGAAATTGCATGAGACGTTTCTCGGGAGACCGTCCTACAGAAAGGAGATGTTTGATACTGTGTTAGCTCTCTTTGTGGGTAGAAAATAGATCCAATAAAGCAATATTTTACTTTTTTTTTTTTTTTGCTGGACCATCTTAGTCAGACTGTGATTCATTCCACGCATGGAAAAATCCTCTTTGTTCTTAAGCGTTTTTCTGCTGTAGGTCCGTGTGCTTGTGTTTGCAGAAGGGTTTCCCGTCGTCCAACTGCGCGTGTGAGGTGTTTTCTCACCTCCTTACACGTCAGGAAGGCCACTCTAGGAGGCGTGGATGTGAGTGGCCTCCCCAGCGCTTAGATGGCATGTCAGAAATGCTTCTCCAGGTCCCGTGGAGAGGACCGCCACTTCTGCCAACGTTTCTGTCCAGAGGCAGAGCCGGGTGAGGCCTCCCTTACTCACACTTGACCAGCCATCACCTTCACGACGAGGCCCGTGGCTGCCCGGCTTGGCTGTCTCCTCCCCTCCCCCACACACATCCCCTGCTTTGGGCTTGGGTGGGGACTGTCAGCAAGTTGTTCTAAGACAAGGGTGACACCGGGAGCTTCCGGGGGCACTCCAGGCTCAGTGCACTGCACTGCGGAAACACTGTTCTGCATTCAGGTCTTTCAAACTCGAGGATTCCTGTTTCTCTGGCCAGAAGGTTTGCAGTGTGCATGTGTGAGTCACTCCGTCATGTCTGGCTCTGCAACCCCATGGACTGTAGCCCCGCAGGCTCCTCTGTCCATGGAATTCTCCAGGCAAGAACACTGGAGTGGGTAGCCATTCCCTTCTCCAGGGGATCTTCTAAAATCCTAGAAAAATCTCATCAACGCAGTTAGCAAGAGTCCGTCCCACCCAGTTACCATGCTGTCTGAAGGGAGCCCAGCGGTAATGTCCACAGGAGCTCAGGGAATGGAAGATTCATGGGTAGGCTGAGGTGGGGGAGCATCGTGGGAGGTGGCACTCGGCTGGCGGTCAGCACAAGGTGGCCTTGAGGCCAGGACTCGGCTGGAGAACTGGGTCCCAAGGCACATCCCAGAGGCCACAGGGCACACAGAGGTCACAGCTCACGCCCACGTCTCTGTAGGCCCAGCCCCACTCCCAGCAATGGCATTCTATATTCCAGAAATGAAAACCTTCATAACAATGGCTTCTGCAAAAGAGGCTGAAAAAGTGAAAGTGAGGTTGCTCGGTCGTGTCAGACTCTCCAACTCCGTGAACTGTAGCCCCCCAGGCTCCTCTGTCCATGGGATTCTCCAGGCAAGAATACTTGAATGGGTAGTCATTTCCTTCTCCAGGCGATCTTCCCGATCCAGGGACTGAACCCGGGTCTCCCACAGTGCAGGTGTATTCTTTACCATCTGAGCCACCAGGGAATCCCTCAAAGGAGGCTGGGCTCTGGACCATCTTAGTCAGACTGTGATTCATTCCACGCATGGAAAAATCCTCTTTGTTCTTAAGCGTTTTTCTGCTGTAGGTCCGTGTGCTTGTGTTTGCAGAAGGGTTTCCCGTCGTCCAACTGCGCGTGTGAGGTGTTTTCTCACCTCCTTACACGTCAGGAAGGCCACTCTAGGAGGCGTGGATGTGAGTGGCCTCCCCAGCGCTTAGATGGCATGTCAGAAATGCTTCTCCAGGTCCCGTGGAGAGGACCGCCACTTCTGCCAACGTTTCTGTCCAGAGGCAGAGCCGGGTGAGGCCTCCCTTACTCACACTTGACCAGCCATCACCTTCACGACGAGGCCCGTGGCTGCCCGGCTTGGCTGTCTCCTCCCCTCCCCCACACACATCCCCTGCTTTGGGCTTGGGTGGGGACTGTCAGCAAGTTGTTCTAAGACAAGGGTGACACCGGGAGCTTCCGGGGGCACTCCAGGCTCAGTGCACTGCACTGCGGAAACACTGTTCTGCATTCAGGTCTTTCAAACTCGAGGATTCCTGTTTCTCTGGCCAGAAGGTTTGCAGTGTGCATGTGTGAGTCACTCCGTCATGTCCGGCTCTGCAACCCCATGGACTGTAGCCCCGCAGGCTCCTCTGTCCATGGAATTCTCCAGGCAAGAACACTGGAGTGGGTAGCCATTCCCTTCTCCAGGGGATCTTCTAAAATCCTAGAAAAATCTCATCAACGCAGTTAGCAAGAGTCCGTCCCACCCAGTTACCATGCTGTCTGAAGGGAGCCCAGCGGTAATGTCCACAGGAGCTCAGGGAATGGAAGATTCATGGGTAGGCTGAGGTGGGGGAGCATCGTGGGAGGTGGCACTCGGCTGGCGGTCAGCACAAGGTGGCCTTGAGGCCAGGACTCGGCTGGAGAACTGGGTCCCAAGGCACATCCCAGAGGCCACAGGGCACACAGAGGTCACAGCTCACGCCCACGTCTCTGTAGGCCCAGCCCCACTCCCAGCAATGGCATTCTATATTCCAGAAATGAAAACCTTCATAACAATGGCTTCTGCAAAAGAGGCTGAAAAAGTGAAAGTGAGGTTGCTCGGTCGTGTCAGACTCTCCAACTCCGTGAACTGTAGCCCCCCAGGCTCCTCTGTCCATGGGATTCTCCAGGCAAGAATACTTGAATGGGTAGTCATTTCCTTCTCCAGGCGATCTTCCCGATCCAGGGACTGAACCCGGGTCTCCCACAGTGCAGGTGTATTCTTTACCATCTGAGCCACCAGGGAATCCCTCAAAGGAGGCTGGGCCTCTGCAAATGCCCGTGTGCTTAGTTTTCACTCCTTTCCTGTTGCTTTTGAATAAGAGGGAAAGCATCCCACCACTTGCTTCTGGCAGGCAGCTACCGTGCTTTGCTTGGCTGCGTAGACCCAGGGCCCAGGTCACCTCCCAGACGCTCCCTCACTGTCCTAGGTGACCTTGGCCCTTCAGGAACCTGGGCAGGTGCAGCCCGGGAGCCACTGATGGGACACGGAGGGCAGCCTAATGGGGGTGTCTGCTGACTTCCCCCTCCTCCCCTCGGGCTTCCCACAGTTCCAGCCTTGCCCCAGCCTGAGATGATGTGAAAAAACCTGATAGACATCCAATTTCTCCTTGTAGCCAGTGCAACCCGAGCAGAAGTCGCCATGGGAGACCCCTCTCTGTCCGAACATGTGCCCTAATCCCTGCAGCCTCCACCCTGTCACACAGACCACCCACCCCACCCCGGGACATGTGGGCCCCACCCCAGTTTCAAAGAGGGGCCATGGGGCAGCTGCTTCTGCCAATCGCCAGGGTGCAGGGCCCTGGCTGACTACAAGGAGGGGTCTCTGCACCCCTCTCATTACATATTCCTTCAGAAACAGGTTCCACATTGCTATAAATAAACTGCATTTGGGTTGTTTGGAAAGGAGAGAGAGAAAACAGGAGAGGATGAAGCTGAGGAAAACAGGGCCAGATGTAGGGAATCCACAGAAGATGATATGAGCTGCTTTCAAGCATACAACTGGGATTTAGTGCGTTCGCAGTGCCGAGTTACCTCAACTTCCTTCACCCCAAAGGAAACCCTGCGCCCATGAGCAGTCACTCCCCACCCGCTCCTCCAGCCCCTGGGAACCACGATAATTCTGCTGTGTGAATCTGTGTTCTGGACACTTCTTGTAAACCAACTTGAACAACATGGCCTCTTTCACGGGGCACAGTGACTTCAAGTTCATCCACATAATGGCCTTTATCAGAGCTTCATTCCTTATGCCTAATACTGTCCACTCTGTGGATAGACCACACCATGTGTCCATCAGGCAGCAGACATCTGGACTGTTCCCACCTTTTGGCGACTGTGAGTAACACTGTTGTGAACACTCGCATATGAGTTTTTGCTCCAATCCCTGTTTTCAGTTCTCCGGGGGAACGCCTAGGAATGGAATTCCTGGTAAATTGGCAGTTGTGTGTTTTACTTTTTGAAGAACTGCTTTCCCTTGCTTAATTTTTAGATTATCCATCCCTGAGACAGACTGTGGATCACTAACCTAATTTGGAATCACATACGTGATACACATCGTATTTATACTTCTTTATGCCAAAAAAATTAAGTTAGCGCTGAGATGACTAAGTGCTAGTTTATGCCCCAGCAGAAGGCAGCTCCGCATGTCTGCCTCCAGCCTCCGGGGTGGAGTCAACCCGCCCTGGTCCTGCCAGCAAACCGGGGCCTCGCTGTGCGTCTGAGTCATTGAGGTGGTGCCAGCCAGGCCCCAGATCACACGTGTCTGTACTTCACACGTACAGACGACAAGAGTGAGAAGAGAGCCTTGCGGAGGCCACGCCGCCGCACCCTGTTTCTGAAAGAACCGAGCTGCTGCAGGCGTCTCGCACGACAGAACTCCCTGCTGATGTGCACCAGCCTGCCAGCAGAGCTGCACACACACGCTCTCACACACACGCACACATACACATACACATACACTCACACACACACACGTATACTCCCACAAAGACATGCACACACACCCAGACGCACTCATTCACTCACACACATACTCATACCCAGACACACATACACCCAGACACACACATACACACTCATTCACTCACATACACACACTCACATATACATACCCACACACACATATACACACCACGCAGACATACTCAAACACACTCATGTCCACATACACATACCACACTCACATTCACACACACCCCGCAAAATCTTCCATTTCTAGCAGCTGCCGTCTTTTGGAGGCTGTGACCACAGGTTTTAAAGCGTCACAGCCTCCACGCTGCTGCAGGGCTGCAACTCATGGTCAAGACTTGATAACCAGGGCGTTTGTCCTCAGCAGCCATTCCTCCTTTTTTTTCCAGGGGAAAAGCACTGATGAGCATCCGTTTAGGGGACGATTAAGCCCCCTGTGGGAGGCAGGAGCTGGGGCCTCCACACCCCTGCCCTCACATGCGTGTTGGGTCTCCTGTGCTTGGGGTCAGCTGGGCTTCAGGATCTGTGGATTTACAGTTCTCATCTAAGTGGAGCAGTTCAGCCACAACCTCTTCCAGTGTCTCTGCCCCTCCGGCCACAGCTCTGATCACACACCCGAGGCTGCACACAGTCATGCACAGTTCACAGCACTCACTTCGGCAGACTTTTCCTGTTTTATGTTCCATAGTTTTTTGTGCTTCGTCCTCTTCCGCAGCATCTAATTGCTGTGACTCAGGGTGTTTTCTGCCCCGACGCTAGAGCTTTCAATACAAGTTTTCTTTGGGCATGTCACTCTGCCCTCTGACTCCTTGCGTGTGTGGGAGACAGGTATAAAAACTGCTTTTATATCCTTGTTTGATAACTCCATGATGGGTGTAATTTTTCGTTGATTTTCATTGATCAGTGTTGATCTCATCTGGGTTACATCTTCTACCGGCTGTCTCCAGGGTCAGAGATCAAACATGAATTTTTGCGTCACTGAGCATAGGTCATGTTCTGTTTCTTATGAATGCTTGCTCTGGGGAGCACTTCAGTCCCTTGGAAAGATTTGATCCTTTTGGGTCTTCCCAGCTTATAAATGTTTGATGGAACCAGAACAACACGTGGTCTGTGGCTGATTCTTCCCACTCTCAGAGCAAAGCCCTCTGAGGATACTCCCTAGTGTCCTGCAAAGTATGGGGGTGTATACACACCATGCATCGGCCTGGAGGGGGCTCCGAGTGTTTCTCCCTGTAATCCTTCAGGGCTCTGCTCTTCACCAGACCTGAGGGGACTCCCTCCTGTGCTTGTGTGCACGCAGCCTCAGCTGTGCGGGTCTCTGAGCACCACCTCTGGACAGCTCACTCCTCGGGGTAATGCCTCGACTCTTCCGGCAGCTGTGGTGGTCCCTCCAGCCCCAGCTCCTCACCCCACGAGGCTCTGCTGGGGTCGTCTCCCCACACACGGCCTGGAAGCCCCCTGCAGGCTAGGCCATCACAGGGTCCCCCATCAGGGTCACTGTTCTTCGCTGCCTGATGGCTAACGCTTAATACGTTTCATATATTTTTTCCATTTTTCACTCTTGTCAGTGGAGAGTAAATTTGGTCCCTGTTAGCCCATCTTGGCTGAAAGTAGAAGTTCTGACACTTGATTTTTCAAAGCCTCTTTGGTAGGCCAAACTTTAGTCAGAGTAGTCAATCTTCCATTTTCCCTGTGTTTTATATCATATAACAATAATGCTATTCACGTAAAAGCTGCATGTCTAGCCAAGAGTGACTTGCGATCACCAGATATGCCTTGGGGCCCCATATAATTTTAATCGGAAGGGAAAGCGTCAAACAGAGGCTGAAAAACGGCTTTCACTGCCAAATATGCTTTTTACCTGGAAGAAGAACAAAGGAATCCCAGGGAAGAGACAGAGGTTTTCATGGAACAGAGGTTCTCAAGCAACAGAGAAGAACGAGCGTGTCTGTGTTCAGGTGGTGACGTGGGCCCCGCCACGCATGGCCCCCGCCCTGCTCTCCCTGGGACAGGAGGACAGGAGCTCGCAGCCACGGCCTCACCCGGGTCAGAGCCGCTGTCGGGCTCGTCCCAAACAGCACACACCCAAGACTGACGGGGCTGTCAGAGTATCTATCCAGCATCACACGCGGAAACCATGGTTGCTGAACTGCACGGACACAGCCACCTTCTGTGTCTTCATGTTTTGTGCTGCGGCTGCTGCTAAGCCGCTTCAGTCGTGTCCAACTCTGTGTGACCCCATAGACGGTAGCCCACCAGGCTCCCCCGTCACCTGGACACATATCAGCTGAGGCGACCTTCCTGTGGGATCTGGAGCAATTAGACATTAATGATATCTGACTGGTTCAAGTTCACTTCTAGACTTTCTAGTGGGAAAGGGGTTTGCGAGCAATTTAATCCCTGAAAATAAGAATGAATGCAAGCAGTGTTAAGGTCTTTGGGAACATTTGTTGTTTGCATGCAAATAAGGCTGCTAATTATGAGATTTTTTTCCTGTTCATTGTAGTAGGCCCAGCAGGACTTAGACTTGAAAATATACTATTAGCAATCAGCCCCTGTAACTACATATACTTGAAAAGAATAAGGTAAAAAATTTTGAAGTATACCCTCTAATCCAAACTTCTCACTAACTTCTATGCACTCTATTTAATCTCGGTAATAAGCGTACATGGAAATTCCCTGGCTGTCCAGTGGCTAAGGCCCTGCACTTCCACCTCAGGGGGCGTGGGTTCAGTCCCTGGTCAGGGAACTAGGGCCCCACAAGCCTCACAGTGCGGCTGAGATAAATGAAAAAACCATAAAAAGAAACAGTGCATGGACTCTGTATGCAATTCAGACACTTTCCCAAGTGGTTTTTAAATGTGCTCTATGTCATTTGCTCCTCAAAGCCATCCTGTGAGGGCGGGGGCAAGACAGATCAAACCCCCAGTCAACAAGTAAAGTTCCTGAGGCCCCAGGGTAAAGTGCTTCTGTTACTGTGGGGCAACGGGGCTTTCTCCCTGTGCTCCTGCTTTGGGGATAAAGAACCTGGCATCCGTCCACCACCCCACCCACCCATTCATCCACTGACATCCACCCATCTATCCACACATCCACCCACCCACCCACCACTGACCCATCTACCCATCCATCTATCCACTGACCCACCCATCTAT
>SJYR01000546.1:656689-696745 GCA_006410655.1 Kobus ellipsiprymnus | reverse complement strand
TATCCACTGACCCACCCACCTATCCATGCACCCACCCATCCACCCACTGACCCATCTACCCATCCATCTGTCCCTGACCCACCCATCTATCCACACAACCACCCATCCACCCACCCACTGACCCATCCACCCATCCATCTATCCACTGACCCACCCATATATCCACACACCCACCCTTCCACCCACCCACCCAACCACTGACCCATCTACCCACCCATCTATCCGTGCACCCACCCATCCACCTACTGACCCATCTACCCATCCAACTGTCCACTGACCCATCCATCCACCCACTCACCCAATTACTGACCCATCCACCCACCCACTGACCCATCCACCCATCCATCTATCCACAGACCCACCCATCCACCCACATGCCCATCCATCCATCCATCCACTGAGCCATGCCCTGTTCGCCACCCACCCCGTGTTTGGTGACCCTCCTCTGCTGGGGTCAGGGACCATGCCTGCTGCCCCGCTCAGTGTGCCTAGATTCAGGTTCCTTTGCATCCGTTGATTGCAGTTTCCCAGTAGACCTGCATCCGGCTGGGACGGTGGCCCAGCAGTCGGTTTCCTCCAGCCATGCTCCTGTCACCAGCACTACCCCCCCCCATCCTGGATGCCACTGACAGATGGCCTGGTATTCCCCTCACGTGGGTTTCCTGGTTATTCGTGGAGTCAGAGCAAAGCAGGAGATGAAGGCCAGGCCTGTGGGTCCCGCTGGCCTCTCCGCCCCTGCCTGGACCTTCTGGATGGTGCAACCTTCTGGGGAGAGGCCCTGGGGGAGGGGTGCGCTGGTATCCAGTGACTCCATCAACTGTACACATAGGATGCGCACACGTAGGATGCGCGCGCATAGAACACGTGTGCAGTTGTGATGGGGACGCAGGTACCAGGCCGAGGGGACCATGGTGCTGGGGCTTGAGAAGGGAGGGACCGAGTCAAAGCCCAGTATTTGTAGCCCCAGGGCTGTGAGGTTGAGTTACCCAGCTGAGCGACTGAACACACACACACAGCAGCGATGGTACCTTAACTGCCTTCTAAGTTTCTGTGTTGTAGTATTTGACAGTCACAGTGACCCGGAAGCTGTTTACAGGCGTCCGAAGCCTGCCCTGCGAAGGTGAGGCGTGTTCAGAGCTGGTTCTGGAGAGGTCTGTGTGGGTCCTGCGTGGGTCCAGGGACAAGTCCACGTGTGCTAGCTGCTCTGCCGGCCTCTGTCGTGTTCTGGTCTCTCCTCCTCTCAGGCCCAAGCCCTGCCTGCAGGCTTCCCATCCGCTCTGGGGCCCCCATCCCCAGGACGGGAGTCAGGGCAGGTGGACAGATCCAGCTTCTCCCTGCTCGGCTGGCCAGGCCCGCAGGAGGTAGTGTCCAGTGGCTGCGGCAGCCACACGGGTTCTGAGTCGAGCAGATCCAACCCGATCCTTGTCCCGCAGCCTCAGCCAATGCAGCCCAGCTTCCGGTGAGTGCTGGCTGTGTGGACCCTGGGTGGGAACCCGGGGATGCCGCTTCCACCCAAAGAACACCCCCAGCGGCCGAGCGGAGCCACCACCCCCAGCCCACAGGGTGGGAGCGAGGCTGCAAGCAGCAGGCTGATCCAGAAAATGCCACCACGTCTGGTGGCAGAGCCGTGAGAGCCAGGCCTTTGTCCGTGGGTTTGATAGGAGCTGGAGGCTGAAGAAAGTCCTGTGGCGGCAGGCACTGGGGGTGGTGTCTACAGAGACATCCGAGGAGAACCTCCAACAGAAGAGTTTTAAACCCCATTAACCGGGAAACCCATTAACCAGATCATTTATTTCCCGATTATTCCATTATGCAAAAATTTCTGGATTATGTTTTGATGGGCTGTGATGAAATTCCAGGCAATGTTTCTTTAATGACGGGGGGCTCTCCCTGGAGAATGGGGGAGCCACCTGCCTCGGGACTGGACTGGGAGGGTCAGCAAGGCCCTGGCCAGGGTGGTGGGGGTGAAGCCAGATGGTGAACACAGAGCCAACTAGGCCCCGGCGGGAGTTTGGCCTCGGAGTGTGAGCAGCGGTGGACGTGCTGAGCCAGGAGGCCGCTCGGCTCTGGGGTGGGTGAGAGGTACCCCGGCTGCAGGCGGCATCGGCACAGGTCTGGTGTCTCTTGGGTCCAAGGGCGTCTCATCCCGGCTGCGTCGTGAGACGCATTCACGTTTGTGCCCAGGCCCCTCTGGGCTCCAAGGAAGAGTCTGGTCTTGTTTGGCCCATGGGACCCCTCCTCCCGGCAGGTGAAGCGTCCCCTGGCTGGCCCTTAGCGACTGCACACGGGGCTGGGAAGGGTCCCAGGGCCTAGGCTCAGTGGACAGTCATCCTACCTGTCGTTGCTGCACAGACAGCAGATCTGAGTGGCCGACAAGGGCCGGGGTGGGAAGGCGTTATCACAGAAGAAAATGTACCCGGCTCACTGAGCAGGGGAGGCGAACGGGGAGCCCAGGGGAACAGGGGACCCTTGCTCCGGGCACAACCTGATGGCTGAGGGGGTGGGAGGATGGGATCACCAGCCTCGCCCCCCAAGGCTCAGTGACTGGCCATCACCCAGTGGGCGATGCGGGTGTCTCCACAATGGGGCTCCCGTTCTGCTCCAGAAGCTTCTGTGTCAAGGCTCCAGTCCCCACCATGCATGCAACTATGATGTGGAAGATGGGGGCACGTGGCCTGACTGAGTTCACTGCCCTGGAATGAGGTGTCAGGAGCCTCAAGCTCCACATACCATCAGTCAAAGCAGCTGGAGGTGGAGGACAATGGCCCCCCAGGTAGCCAGCCTGACCCCATGCTCTTGAGGCTGATGAAACATACGTCTGTGCTGACCCATGTAGGCATCTACACCTCCTCCTCTGTACCTGAGAAGACAGGTGCAAGCCTCAAGGTCACGGAGACCATGCTCTGGCTTACAGGGACCTGGTGTGCCGGGGTCTGGCCTGCCGCTCGAGGCCCCCCTCACGTGGCCAAGGGCAGAGCTGATGCCACGCTCTCCGGGCTCTGTCCTCTGCATGGAAAGAGCAGCCCCGCAGGCAGGTGGCCCTGGGCCAGGAAGTGTCCAAGGCCACCGTGTCCTGTCTTCCTCTTCTATAGAAGAAGCTGCAGCCCTGGGGCTGCACTCACACCCTGTGCCCCCCAAGGCGGCCAGCTGCCTGTCCTCGGTCAGCAGGGCCCGCTCCGCAGCCCCAGCACTGCCGTAGGGGCCCCACACCCTGCTGAGGCTGCTGCCTAGAGGCCCCAGGGGTAAGGAAGGGGTGTTACTGACGACCAGGGGAAAGGGGAGGTCAGGCACCAGGGAGGGTGAGACAGGACAGAGGCCACCGGCAGGGATGGTTCTGGAGGCTGAGTTGGGTGAGGAGCCACGGGTGCCGGAGTGGGAAGGAAACGAAGGAGAAACCAGGGTCCCTACACAAGCTCAGCCCCAGGACCCCAGCACATCTACCGGGGCTGAGCTCCCAGGGCCCCTCAGTCCTAATGGAGCAGCCCCGGCCTCCTGTTCCTCCAGCCTTGGCCTTGAAACCGCCCGCAGGCCCCTCATAGGCAGGCACCTGTCTCCACCTGAGTCCTCCGCCTGCCTCGGCCCGGCCTATCCTTCCAGCTGCTGACCGGAGTCCCCGAGCCAGCCAACCACCCACCTGGGTATTTTTTCCCTCGAGAGGCATTGTTTATTTTATCTGCTTTTGGTTCTGCTTTGCCTGTTCCTTGTCACCTAAATATCCTGCCAATCCTTTCAGTACCTCCTGTTGGGACCTGCCCAGTAACTCTGGCAAATTGGTCCCAATTAGTACAATTGTAAACCCGTGGGCACCAGGCCCCAACCCAGGTGCCGGGCCAGGGGGAGGGGAAGTAGGAATACGGCTCAAAGCACCGGTGCAGGCTGTTAGCTCCCTGGGCTGCCTTCACCCATCCCTGTGCCGGGCAGCTTTAGCCATGCAGATCCTGCCTCACGGGTCAGCGCCGGGTGGCCTGGGCCCCGCCAAGCTGGGAGGGGGCATCCCATCCTGGCCTCTTCCCAAGCTCCTGGTGGCCACCTGAAATCCAGGGCGTCCAAGCTCTCTGTCTCTGTGGTCATACGGCCTCTTCCTGGGTGTGTCCATGTCCAAATGTGCCCTTTCCTCGAGGGCAGCCCTCATGCTGGGCGCAGGCCACCCTGCTCCAGCATGAGCTCATCTCAGTCACGTGTGCAGAAGGGCCCACTTGGGGACCCCAGGGTTGGACTTGAGTGTGTGTCTGGGAGACACCCTCACCCCTGGGGGTGCCTAACGCCACTGCCGGGCCTGCCCACTTGCTGCCCAGTCAGTCAGCCTGGCCCACGGGCCTCCATGCTGCTCCTTGCCCCCTGCCCCCGACCTGGGCCAGGCCTCCACTCCTCCTCTGTCTCCTTTTCGTCACTGAAACTGAATATAGTTGCACCTTTCTTGGTAACAGGACAGTTCACCACCGCTGAAACCACTCCAGCTACAGAGGATAACGGAGCGTGAGCGTGCTCTGCCATCTTTCTTTCAAGCCTTCGTTTAACCTCCCGAGAAAAGTGAACAGCCAGGCAGGACCTCTCCAGGAAATTACAGAAATGAAGACCAGCCACACTGATGGGCTCAGGCACGTCCCCACGCTGGGCCTGGGCCCCAGCCTCCCGTACCCCTCGAGGACGGAGCCATGCAGAATGACGGCGCACCAGGAGACTCTGGGTCGGAGGAACAGGGACTTTCTCTGACGTCCTCATCGCCCAGCTCTGCGCTCTGGCTCCAGAGCTGGCAGCCAGTCGTCCTCGATCGCCTGAGGCTGGACACTGCCCTGTTGCTCTTGTGCTAAATCCCTCTCGCGTGTCGTTCCCTGGAAGACGCAGTCTGCGTGTCCACCAGGTCCCGAGCGGGTCTGCCTGCCCTCGTCCAGAGACGTGCAGCTCCAGGGGGCCCACAAGTCCCAGGGGAGGGGAGCCGGCTCTGAGCATGTAGCAAAGCTCGAGTGCTCGAGTCTGAGACCCCAAGGACCCCACACTGGCATCCCGGGAGGTGCTGGGCCACGGCCGCCCTGAGGGCCCCTGCATCTCCCCGTCACGCCCACTGTGGGGCCGCTTTGCCCCAGAGCTCGCCGAGCCCCTGCTGCCGCGCGTGGGGCTCGACCAGCCGTGACTCAGCCCGGCAGGAATGTATTCTTTGGCACTGGCCCCAAGGAGCCGGCACTGGCATCGCCTCTGCACACGTGTGAGCCGCCCACCGCTCTGCCACCTCCCAGGGGTGGGGCGGGGGCCTCGGGCACCGTGGGGGCCCAGGTGGGCCTGGCCGGGACGGTCCTCCAGGGCCAGAGGAGCCGCTTTTATAGGATTAACAGTGACACCAGCGAAGTGGAGTGAGCAGAGAAACTCACGTCAGCTTTGCCAAAGGCCGTCCAGGCTTTTGTCTGGTGACTTCAAAATTAGGCGAACGAAGTGCTAGAAGTACCTGCAGTGTTTGGTGGGGCCAGTTTCAACGGTCACACCCAGGCGGACACCTGCAGCGCCCGGCTGGGCGGCGGCTCCGTGACTCATGTGACCGGGGGCCACCGGCTGAGTCACCGCGTCTGAGCCCCGCGCCGGCCGGGCCGTGGGAACCAGCTTCTCCCAGGTGGACCGGCCCGGCCCGCCTCCCCACGGACACAGAGGCCACGGCCGCTGCCTGCGCCGCCCCGGCCGAACCAGGTAAGGGCTTGACGTCTGCTTAAACAGCCGATGCCACGTTACTGACCTCTGAGCGAATGTGTGGATGAGTAAACCGACAGGGGCGTGAACGAACACGAGGAGCCGTGTCAGGAGCGCCCGAGGCAGGAGCGTCAGGAGGCCCCGCTCCCGCCCCTCCCTCTCTGCAGGGGCCGCGTCCTCCGTGCTAACTGGGGGGAAGGCTCGCTCCTGTAACTCCCCGCTGTGAGGTGAGGCCCTGGACGGTGGCAGATCGAGGCCCTGCACCAGGACCTGAGTCTGGCTCACTCCCCAAGCCACCTTGGGTCCCTTCTGCCCCTCGGTGCCCCAACCTCGGGCACTGTCCCCGTCCCGCCTGTCAACCCTCCCAGCAGCTGACAACTCCACAGCTGGGTCTCCAGGGCCTGTGTGCTCCCACCCCCTCCTCCCTCCATGGGGGATACCACTGCCTGATCCCGGTGGCCTTCCCCGCTGAGCCCCGTGCCCCAGGAACCACTGCCCACCCACCGCATTCAAACGCTGAGATGGGGCCTCTGCCTTCCCAACTGGAGCTAATGGCTGGAAGGTGCTGGTGGGGTTTCGAGCCTTGCTGGAGGATTGTCCATGCCAGCCTCCTTGAAACCACGCCATCCAAGAGCTGGCTTCGCCTCTGAGGAACCTTAGAAATTCCAGCATTGTCTAATGTGCTGATTCTCGCAGAGGACTCTACTGGTGACAATCAATCTTGTTCAAAAGCTGCCCCCGGCTTCCAAGGACGGTGGCCCTGTGGGCGCGGCAGCCGCCCACCGTTGGCAGAGGCCGCTCCTGCCCCAGGGTCGCTCATCAGTTTAGTGTGCTTGTGCAGAAGCTTCTCTCCGCCAGAGAAACCAAGTGAGGAATGAGCCCAAGTCCAGTGCAGCCACGGCCACGTCCAACTGCAGATCCCGGGCTGGCCAGGAAGATGCTCACCTTCATGGCCCTTCAGTGGATGATGCTAACCTCAGAAGGTTGGCCAGTGGTCCCCGGGCTAAGACCCACCCCTGAACGGCCCTGCCCAGTGGCCTGACCCCAGCCCTTGGTGAGACTCTGTGCAACGTCCCGAGTATGAACTGATGCTTAAACTACACCCTGCTTATCTCCCTAAATGCTAGCGGCAGAGGGAAAGCATATTTCAGGACACTGGGAGTCCTGCAAACGTTGAGACGAGACATTTCTTGATTTATTCCCAGCTCTTGAGTCAACAGCTGTTTGAAGCTTCCATGAGGTGGGGTCAAAGGGGCTTCCACGGGGAGCCTGCCCTTTGAGAGGGTGACTTCTTCCCCTCCCCCTCCCTCTCTCTCCTTCCCTCCCCCTCCCTCCCTCCTTTCTTCTCTATCCCTTCTTTTTTGCTGCAAAAAGACAGTGCGTCTCTGGGAGATGTTCTGTGACCAGCATGTGGGGAGACTGGCCACTCCCTGCAGGGCCTGGAAAGAGGGGGCCAAGAGGATCCTTCTTGGGGGTCTGGGGGCCCGTGGTGGTGACAGCTAGCAGCTGACCATGATAAGGGTGTCACACAGCCCTAGAAGGACGGCCCAGAGCTGCATCTGCAGGGGGGCTGAGTGTGGCCTCCAGAGACAGGTGAGACCGCTGGACGCAGGCCAGTGACTCCAGGGACCACCACTGTTCCCTGGGCACAGGGCAGATCCCACACCCGGCTAGCGCTCAGAAGGTGGGGAGGGTCCATGCCGCTGACGCTGCTGGGAAATGAGACCCAGCTTGAGAAGAGTGGGGCAGGGGCCTAGAGAGGTGCCACCACAACACGGGCTCTGTTGGGCCGCTGTCCCCGGGGCCCAGAGGGCAGCCCAGTGCACCCCACCAGGGACCAGGCACCTGCCGTTTGAGAGGAGCCCAGGAGAGGACTGAAGAGCAGCCTGCCGCTCAGGGGCGGGGCCTCGAAAGGCTTAATGGCCTCAACAGGACGTTCCTAATTGTCTGTGAAATTGAGGATCTATTTTCAGACACGATTTCAAGAAGTGATTCCTCCAGGAGCTGAAGGGGCCTCTGCTCCTCCATCCTCGGGCAGGGCGGGGCTGCTCATACCGACCCTTGCCCCAGCCGGGGCACCGGCCCTAAGGCCAACACAGCAGAGTGCGGGGTGGGGAGCCAGGGCTCGGGAAGAGCCGGCCTCAGGAAAAGCCTCGCCCAGACCGGAGGCTCCTCCGCAGGAGGGGGTCTGGCCGCGCCCGGGTCCAGCCCCAAAGCCCCAGCGTCGGCTGATCCCCACGGGGGCCTGCACCTTCTCCTGGGCCAGCCAGGGGCCTTGGGTTGGTGTCAGCACACAGCCCCCTGGGTGGGGGACCTCCCGGGGCTGAGAGCGAGGAAGGGCCTCACAGAACGAGGCACGTCATACAGCTGCTCAGGAGGCAAACTTGGCTTTACAGGCAAGTGAAGCAAAGGTATTGCCGCCCTCCTCTCCTTCCCGAGGGCTGAGCGCGGCCCCCGGTGATCGGATCCTGCTCCCGGTCCTCAGGTTCCAGCCTCTGACCTCCATGTGGGCGGTGGCCATTCAGCCTCAAACAGTTCGGTGATGTTCCTTGGAGGGCACACTGCTCTGGTGGGGGTGGGGGGCGGTGAGGACCCAGCACGTGTGGTCCCCATTGGACCCCACAGGTTGGCACCAAGGAGAAGGGGATGCAGGCTGAGCTGCATGGACAGGACGATGACCATTAGGACAAGACGTGGGGAACGAGGCGGCCACTGTAAACCTCCTCAAAGAATCCCACACTGCCGGGGAAGCCCCGAGGGTTCTCTCGTGAGTCCTGGATGGGCTGGGAACCCCTGCGGGCTGTGCCGCTCTGGGGTGGAGCCAGGCCTGCCAGAAGCCTGCAGGGAGGTGACAGCCCCTCGAGGGCAGCCAGACAGATGACCAGGCTCTGCCCACAGGGGCACCCCCAACTTCACCCAGATCCAAAGCAAGAGGGTAGTTTCGGGGCCAACTGCACATAGACAAAGCGCAGCAGAACACTCTGCCGGCTGTTATGGACAACTCTGAAAAATTTTTCTTAAGCTACATTTTCCAAGTTGTCTCCAACAGATCATGTTCCATTTAAAACCAGAGAGAAAATGAAGGTTAGGGTGAAAGCAGAATAAAGTGGGGCCACTGTGGAGCCCGCCCACATCTGCTGAGCACGCAGAGCTCTGTGCCCTTGAACTGGGCCCCCGACGCACACCCCACGGATTGAGCACAGGTCCACAGGGACACAAGCGCCCATGTTTGTAGAGTCTTTGTATCATCTGGGCAGTGGGGCGGCAGCAGCGTCCAGCCCTGATGCTGTTGCAAGTAACACAGGTCAGACTTGGGGGGCTGGGGGCCCCGGGAGCTCCGGAAGCACTGCTTCTTCAACTGCTCAACTATTCATTCTCTGCAGGGCGTCAGACTTGTTGCCATGGGTTGGCAGCTCACATTCTTCCCTGTCATATGGCCTTATGACCTCCTGTTGCACTCACATGTCCAAAACCAGGTCTTAATTAATAACGCATCTGAGAGCTTGCTTTTCTGTGCAGACTCCAGTTGCTGCCATGTATGGAGCATAAACATTGCTTAAAACCTGGTACCAGATACATCTGTGCTTCCGCCGGCTAACAGATCAAGTTGACCAAAGGGTCCCAGTAAATATTAGAAAGTGTACACAAAGCCGAGTTAAGGATGAGATTTTCATTTACAGTTTCTTGTTACGCTAATAACTTTTTCCAGTACAGCCCTGAGAAGTGTTCTAAATCTGCAAAATCAAATCATGCCCTTCTCCGAATAACCCCAAATAAATATTTCTTCAGGAATTAACAAACCAAGATTCAAGCCAACACATCTCCAAGGTCCAATCCAACTCCAAAGTTAATCAACCCAAACAGAATGACAGAAACCACGTGATTAGGGACCTGGAAGCCCTGCGGAGTCGAGGCTTCTAACTGGGTTTCCTCACGGCCCCTGACTCAGCTCCGTGCCTGCGTGGGGGGTGCATCCAGCTCACGGGGCCACACCATCCCCGCATGGTCTGTTTGTGGAATTTGCTGTGAACCTTGTGGTGTATCTTCAGGTGTGTTTTGACCAAATGGCACCAACAGGCTGGATAAGAAGCTTACCGTATTTCTGCCCCAGGAATCCCTGCAACTCTGAATTCCTTGGGGAAGGAGGTAATTACTCTGAGTCTGCTGAGGCGATATTTGTGTCTTCTGTGTAGGTGCACACATGTTGGAGGAAGAATATCTACAGTGTCCTTGTATTGGAAGCTATGGGTGAACAGATGTGAACAAGCAGTAGGCATCTTTGAGCCCCATTCGGCATCTTGATGATGTGACTTCCAGCTTTTATCTCATGGCTCCTGGGTGGCTGTCCAGGAACCACTGCAGACTCACTTAGTGGGGCACCTGGGAGGGCTCTGGGCCAGGCCATTGAGACAAGGGGACTGGGCTCGACCAGACCAGAACCAGACTCACCGAAGACACAGCAGCCCCAGCCCTCGGCAGGGACCCCAGAGTAGGGGTTAGGGTTAGGGTGGCGAGCGCCAGGCAAGATCTTCACACCAGATGCTGGAGGTTAGAAAGAGGACCTGCCATCCACCAGTCTTTACAACAGCTTCTGGAAGCCACAGCTCGTGTGAACATCACATGTTCTAGGCAGATTATGGAGAGGAGCAGTCAGAGTTGTCGCAGAATGACGCTGCAGCCCTAAATAGCAACACGGAACCCAGGAGATGGTGAGCAATGCCTGACTGTTTCTCTAGGAAAATCATCTACCTTTTTAGGAACTGCTTTATCAACCAAGCACAAAGGAAAAGCTGCTTTCAGATGTGTGTGGAAGCATGAACCTGAGAGCATGAACCATGGAAGAGGAAGCCTGGGGCCAGGAACCGGGCACCCAGCACCGGCAGGAGGCCAAGGACTCCGCGGTCCATGGGAGAGGATGTCCTGGGTAATGGATTTCCAGTGGCCATGTTCATGTGTGAGAGCAGAGTGCTCAGCTGGACATCCCCCAGGAAAACCTGGAACCAGCAAAAAGTGTGGGGTGTCTCGCTGTCTGGGGACCCAGGCCCATCCCCTGTGGTCTCACTGTCCTAAGCACTTGGGCCTCCTTTGTGGTCTGAAATGGTTGCTTCAGCCCCTGCTGCCAAGCCCACTGCCCTCCCCACCCACTCAGCAGTACACTCGGTGCCAGGGGACCCTGGAGATTTACCCACCTGCCCAGTGACTGCTGCAAAAGGTGTCTTGAGAAAAATGGAGGAAGTGGGCTGTTGAGGGTGACAGTTATCTCAGGTGGGTATGAAAGTGATGTTGGGTGATGTTGCACAAAAGCCCACGTCTCTAAGAGGCAGGAACTCAAGTACTGATGGATGAGACAACGCAATGACTGAGATATGTTTCAGACTCCAAGTGTGTTTATTTGTATTATGTAAGCTTGTTCAGTTTAAAAGTAAGTCTTAAAAAGTCCAAGAATGTCTCTTGTCTAGAAGAGGAGGATGGCAATGCCAGGGGGTGACAACCGTGCTGCCCGGCCAGGTGTCCCTGGCCAGGTGTCCCCTGTGGCATCCACGTGAACGTAACAAGGCCACACCCATGATGAGTCACGACTCGCAGTGTGGGGAACTGAGGGCTCAAACCCTGAGCCTTCACCTTCGATAGTAGGACGTCAACAGATTGCTGAAATCTTAAAAATCTTAACTTGACAGTGAATTGACAAAAAATTGACATGCCTTTTTTTAAACTGGAGGTAAAATGAAAAGGAAGTTGCAAGAAATGAAACAGGGGTTTTTAGTGAGCAAGAGTGAGGGGAATGACCATTGTACTGTGTTGCTGGGGCTATTGTCGCTCTAAGTATAAAATGCATCCAAATGTAAAAGAATGGGTCACTTTAATTAAAAAGTAAAGAAAACAATGCACTGATTTTTAAAGAATAGTCTAAAGCAAGGGGACCTTACTGTGTGTATGAGGAAGAGAAATGAACAAAACACAGGGGTGCACATAAACACCCCAACACATGCACCCAGTCCTTCCCCCCCAGGCACAGGCTCCCCAGAGTGAACCACTCTCCCTGAGCTCTCGCTGCCCTTGAGGCCGGGGGAACAAGGTGCCCTTGATCAGGGTCCTGGGCTTCCAGGCCTGCCCTTTAACACCTGCCCAGCATCCCTGCCTCAAGAAGGGCCTGTGCCTGCTTCTCCATACAGACCCGCCTGCTGGGCAATCTCCAGCCACCCATACCGAGCAGTCCCCACCACATGGAAGGAAAAAGAAGGATGAATGTTTTAACCCCTAAATGGTTAGGATCTGAAAAATAGGATCTGGTGAAAGATTAAACTAAATTGCAGACCTAATTGCCTTCACTTAAAATAATACTAAAGCAAACGCGATTCTCTGTTTAACTTGGAGGCTCGGCACCTCCGGCAGCATAGTTCTGCTCTGGCTTCTCACGGCGGGAGAAGGTGGGTCTGCCCTACAGATCGCTTGTGCAAAATACGTGAAGTGGAGTCCTCGATGTCTGTTAAGCTAAAGAAGCACTTTTAAATGAAGCAAACGGCCACTGTGGGGAATTCTTCACCCCCAAACAAACAACCCCTGCCAGTGAGAGAAGAGCCTCAGGGTTGGGGGGCGCAAACGTCACGTGGGCCCCGAAGCATGCCCAGCCTGCTGCCGCCGTGGGGCCCAGAAGCCTGGGTGTGAGGGCGGGAAACATGACTCAGGGCCTCCGGCTCCCGGGCCCCCGTCCAGAGGCACAAGTCCATGGGGGCCGAGGTGGGCCGCGGGGGCCATGGGCACCGTGCTGACTGTGAAGGCCAGAGCCTCCCTCTGGGCACGGGGCTCAGAGGCCGAGACGGGGACGCCTTCTGGAAGAATCCAAAGGGCCACAGAGCAGTTGCCATAGCCAGGCAGGCCTTTGGAAGGAACTGTGTGCAAAGGTGCAAAAACAGAGTGAGGAGTCGGGTTCTGAACCGCCTTCCCCTGCAGTCTGCAGTGTGTGAGTTCACTCCCAAAGTGACCTCCCTCAGCACTGCAGAAACAGCTGTTCACAGGGAGAGGGCGGACCCCCGCTCAGCCCTGCCTGGCCGCCCACAGCAAGGCCGAGGGGTCTCAGTCTCCCGGGTCTGCCTGGGGACGGGGCGGGGGCTGGACAAAGGGGCACCACACGCGGGTACCCAGCCCGCCAGGCGGAAGCTGCTCATTTTCAGTCATCCCAAGTCAACTGGAAGAAAGAAAAGTGAGAGACAGAGAGGGAGGCGGGGGGAGAAGGTGAAAAAACATGTTCATAAATCTGGGATCTGGTTTTATTGTTTTTATTGGTGCTTCTACTTCAGATTTTCAGTTTGGAAAAATACTCTCTTACGCATTCCAGGCACCTCAGTGCTGGCTGAGAGATGATGATAAATGCAAAAAGCTTTTAAAAAAGGAAAGTCCTGCTCAGATCCTGGAGAACAAATCGCAGTCAACTTGCCGCGGGCACTTCGTCACATTGACACCGAAAGGTTACTAGAGAGTCTCCACTGTCTCATCCTGCTCCTCTTCGGCGGGTAAGACCTGCCAAGGGAAGCCGCCCTGCCCTTCTGTTCTCCCCAGCGTGTCCGGGGCGGGTCTGTGGGGAGCTCTTGGCTGAGGATCCAGTGGGGAGCTTCCTCCACGTGGAACAATTCGGGGGAAAGGTTTCAAATGAGCGGGAGTGAAACAGCACATGCCTACGGCAGACTGGGGCTGGCCCCGGCAGGTCAGGGGAGAGGGAGGGAGGGAGGCCCCAGGAACACAGAGCTCCTTGTTCCGGGCTGATCTGAGGATCGGGCCTCAACTGGGAGGCCTTTCACACGAGGCTGTGGTTTGCCATGAAAAGACTCTTTTGGCTGTGCTGTGTGAGTCTGTGTGTATGGTGGGTGTGCGTGGCTCACGGATGCCAAGCCTGAATAGGTGGGTTTTAATTTGCTCCAGCTGTGCTGGCCGGCCTGCTCCCCCACCAGCACGGACGGCGAATAAAGTGATGGGGGGGTGGAATCCCTTTGAAGCAGCTGCAAGTCATTCGCTCACATAAACTGAAATGAGAAGAGGGTGAAAAACCCAAGCTTGCAATTCTGCCTTCTCCCCCATCTGTGCTCAACGACTCAGGGAGACAGCCGCCCAAACAGAGCTGCTCCCGGGGCTGGCCGCTGCTGGGAGGGAAGAAAGGCGATCGCTCCAAGCCCAGGTATTTGGTGAGCCGGAGCCGGCCTGGGGGACGCGGGCGCCAGCGACACCTCCAGCTGGCGGCCGCTCTTGGCAGCCATGTCCCCACGAGCACATCCTGGTGGGTCGTCAGGCCTGGACGCCAGGGAGGGGTTCGGGTCACCGAGGGGCCCAGCCCCCAAGGCCAGCAGGATGGGAATCCCCACACGGACTACTGGGCACCCTGCCCGCCCACGTGATTGCCCAGGACAGGTCCTCCCAGGACTGCCAGGCGGCCAACAGAGAGTGGGGGCGGGCGGGGCCGGCCAGAGAAAGTGACCGCCAAGGGCTCTCAGGCCAGCCTGTGGCAGAGGGGTTGGCACCCCTGCACCCAGCCTGGGTGGAACCCCTCCTGCCCACCCCATCCACATCCCAAGTCTGGCCAACTCCAGCATCTGCAGGACCGCCAGAAGGCCCAGGGCTGAGGGCACTGGTCCACACATCTGGCCACATGCTCCCCTACTGGCCTGAGTGCTCACTCCAGGGGCAGTGAGGCCCACTCTTGCAGGACAGGGCTTTGAAGGATGTTGAAGAGTTTTCCATGGGAGAAGCATTCTCCAACATAATGTGAGCACCAAGTGGTCAAGCATCTGACTTCTAAAAATCACGAGACTCTCCATGGCTGAAGAGCACATGTGTGAAGACAGGCAAGAGTAGAGTGGGAACACAGCCTGGGTCCAACCTCTTTCCCGGATGGGCCATGTTGCGGTCGGTCTCTGGAGGCTGGGAGAGCGGTCTGGGGGCAGGATGTGGGGCACTTCCCAGGTCTGGCAAAGCTGCCAACATCTGCTCTTAGGGTCTCAGGGGTTACAGATCTGGGTGAGGGTCCTGGCTGCTCAGTGCCTGGGGGGCAGCCCTGGAACTTGGCGGAGAATCGCCCTTGAGACCGTCTGGTGACTGTCTTTAGTCTCTTTCTGCTGAAAACTGTTAAAGTGATTTAGCTTCCAAGACTTAGCCGTGGGCCACCGGGGAGGAGCTCGCCAGGGGAGGAGCAGGCTGGGTGCAGGGGCTGCAGTCACTCCGCTCACAGATGTGGACTGAGGACGCTGCCGGCATGGCAGGTGCTCAAGGCACACCAGGCGAAAGGGAAAGACGGACACGCGCATGTTGCCACAGCTGGGGGTAGACTGGAGCTGAGGGCCAGGGATGGGAGGACCAGGGGAAAAAACTGAGGAACCGGCAGAAAGGGGCAGAGGGCCCCTCTAGCTTGGGATGGACGTGTGCTGACTGGTGGGCTGGGACGTGAGAGAGGTCGGCGTGTGGAGGTAGGACAGTCGCACGTCTGCAGCAGAGGGCACAGGACAGACCCCGCACCCGGGGGACACGCTTTCAGGTGGGGGTTCCTGGGAGGGAGGCCTGGGGGTGGGGCTCCAAGGCCTCGGCTCCCCAGATGGCTGCTCCCCGAGCTGCGTCATGCTCAGTGCTAAACTCCCTGCTCCAACAGCCCTCAAGAGCCCTCAGTTCCTGCCACCTTCTCTTGGGTGTGCATGGGGCAGGTGAGGGTCAGAGCTAGGCTACCGCAAGGGCGGATGGAGGCTGACTTCATCCCTCTTCCAGGGCCTGCCCCCTGAAATTTCCATGTAAGGCCCTAGGAATACAGCCAATTAGAAATGTATTTGGGTAAACACAATTCTATTCTAAAAATGCAAATTGTGCGGACTATTAAAAAGCCATCAGTCATTCACAAAATAGTGTGAATGAGGCCAGGGAGTTACAATGCTGGTCTGAGCTCTTGAGTAGGCTCTGCTGAAGAGGTCAGGCATGGGGTTGAGAGCTGGACAACCCCCCCCACCCCCTGCCTCCTGCTTCAGGGGGCACCCATGTGGCTGTGGGTGGAGCCCGAGAAGGGGCAACAAGGGAAGTTTGGAACCAAGAAGCTTTAGTTGGAGAACTTCCTGTCCACTTTTAAAAAACATTCCCCGGCCACAGTCCTAGCTCCTCCAAAGAAACAGCTTTGTACACAAATCAGACGGATGGAGCCGAAAGCCTAGGAGTCCCTGCTCTGGGGGCTCCCCCGGCCCCAGCTCCAGCCCCCTACTAGCCCAGCCCTCCTGGTCAGAGCAAAGACCAGCACAAAAAAGATGATCCCTTTGCAGTCCAAGTCCTGCCTCAAAGTTTCCAAAAGTGAAAGTGAAAGTGAAGTCGTGTCCGACTCTTTGCGACCCCGTGGACTGTAGCGGACAATGTCAGTTTCTTTCAAATAACTCATAATACACACAATGATATTACCGGAAAAGGCAAGCAGAACTATGAAATTTCGACATGTGTAAAAACTTGTAAAACATTACATTTATATCTTCTCAAGACTGTAAATATGTCAACAACAACAAAAAAGTCAAGAGCAACTGCTTTTTTTACACAGGTTATTTCCCCTCATCTAAAAATTTGTTTTAAAAGACATTAAATCTACCACCACCTCCATTTTTGGAGCGCAGTTCGGGGGAATTAAGTACTTTCACGTTTCTGTGCAGCCAGCACCGCCTTTTGTCCCCACGACTCTCTTCATCTCATAAACCTGAAACTCTGCACCCACCACGCGCTCCCTACCACCCCACCCCCAGCCCTGTGTCACCATTCTACTTTCTGTCTACAGACTGGACGACTGAGTGCCTCGTACAGGTGGAATCAGGCAGTATTTGTGCTTTCGTGGCTGGCTGGCTTCACAGAGCACAGCGTCCCCCAGGTTCACCCATGTTGTGGCCTGAGTCAGAATTTCCTCCTCCTTTTTTGAATATTTATTTTTATCTGTTCGTTTGACTGTGCTGGTCTTTAGTTTCGGTGTGAGAACTTTTAGTCGCAGCCCCTGGGATCTAGTTCCCTGACCAGGGATTGAACCCAGGCCCTGCACTGGGAACGTGGAGTCTCAGCACCTGGTCCACCAAGAAAGTCCCGTCCTCCTCGTTTTAGGCTGAATATTCCACTGTGTCTGTTACCACGTCTTGTTTATCCGTTCACCTGTTGATGGACACTTGGTTTGCTTCCACAAGTGAGTAATGCTGTTGTGAGTAATGCTGCCATGAACACGGGTATACAGTATGTGCTCAAGACCCTGCTTTCAATTCTTCTGAGCATAACCCAGAAGCGGGATTTCCGGGTCATATGGAAATTCTACGTTTAATTTTTTGAGGAACTGCCCTTCTGTCTGCACAGCAGCCACACCATTTTACACTTCCGCCAACAGCACACAGGTTCCATCTCTCCACACCCCTGCCAGCACTGGCTTCTGGCTCTAGGATAATAGCCATTTTAACGGGTGTGAAGCAGTGTCTCACCCTGATGAGATGTTGAGCGTCTTTTCATGTGCTTATTGCCAGCTGTGTGACTTCTTTGGAGAAGAATCTGTTCAGGTCCTTCTCCCCTTTTGAATCCAGTTGCTTGTTTTTGTTGGTGAGTTTGAGGAGTTGTCTCTATGTCCTGGATACGAATCCTTTTTCAGATGTATGATTTTCAAATGTTTTCTCCCATTCAGTGGATTGCCTTTTTATTCTGTTAATATTCTTTTGATGCACTTTTAAAAAAATTTTTCTTGTTCAATTTGTCCATTTTCCTCTGTTGCCTGTGCCTTTGGTGTCATATCTAAGAATTACAGCCAAACCCAATGTCATGAAGTTTTCGTATTGTTTTCTTCCAAGATTTTTGTGATTTTAGGTCTGATTGTTTTGTGCTAATTTCTGTATATGGTGTGAGGTGAGGTAGGGGTTCAGCTTTGTTCTTTTCCATGTGGATGTCGTTTTCCCAGCACCGTTTGTTGAAAAGCCTGTCCTCCCCATGGAATGGCCTCAGCTTCCTTGTTGAGAATCGTATGGCCTCACACATGAGGGTTTATTTCTGGGCTCTCAGTTCTGTCCTCAGGTTGTCATGGCTGGCTGTGTGCCAGGACCACTTTGTTTTGACAACTGTAGCTTCAGGATGCATTTGGGAAACAGGAAGTCACATAGTCATTTGTAAAGCCATGGTGGGACTATTGTCTCAGAAACTGAGATGTGACCTTGGCATGCAGGTTGAGTCCACCTCCTGAGGGAACAGAGCTGGGGGGCATATTGAGCGCAGTGTCCAGGGTTGGGCAGTCCTCCAGGTAGGCTGGGAAAGGCACGTGGAGAAGCTGACTCGAGGGCAGTGTGGTGACGGGGCTGCGGGGGCCGCTGGGCCTCTGGTCTGCTGGTGACAGGAGCCCCAGCAGCTCTAACCAGAGCCCCTCAGCCAGGCTCCAAGAGCCAGCACTGCCCCCGTGGCTTTGATTTTCCTGAGCTGCGAGAGAGCAGGCAGGCAGGTGGGCCCCCGCCAAGGTCTTTGACCACCCCTACGGGTGACCCGTCACCAGGCTCCCATTCCCCTTCCGCAGGGCCTCCAGGCCTTACCCCAGCAGCCTGTGAGAAATTCAGGGTTGTTCCCACTTCTCTGCTGTCAGGGTCAGACTTCTTAACGGGCTCCCACCACGGCGCTCATGAAGCTTACTTTGCTCCGAGATGCCATGAAATTTCTCTTTCCTGCATCTGTAGAAAATCAATGTAAAGATCACACGTGTTCAGGACACGCTTTGGCCACAAAACACCCGCAGCTGAGATCATACCCGCCCTGGAGCTGAGGCGTAGGGCAAGAAGGCTCGGGAGTGCTGCCTCCGCCCTCCGCACGCACGGCGCCGTCTGTGTCTAGTGTCTCTTCCCTTCTGGATGGTCCACAGAGTCTGGCCAGTTGGTGCCACTGCCAGGATGAGGCTGCCCCACGCACGCTTCACGCGCCAGCTTTGTTCTAGTGAAGCAGCACCTTTTCCAGCAAAACAAGGCCAGTCTTTCTTCAGTTTCCACTTTTAAAGGCAGAAGCCCATCCCAGTGGAAACACTGGAGTGTCTGCAGGGTACGTGCGTCCATCTGAATGGCCAGATGGTCCGAGGGGTGGCCAGACTATGTGTCCATGGGAGGCTTGCAGCTGTCTTCCCGAAGCTTCGTCCTCTGCCGTCCACGTCTCCGGCCCCAGGGAATCCTGGGGTGAATGCCCACTAGCCCTAGTCCGAAAAGCCCTGACCCTCGAGCCTTGGGTTCAGGAGGCATCAGTCATGCTCCAGTTCTGCCAAGGCGAGCGTTTGCCTGTGGAGCTGATTCTCCTCTGGCCTCGGAGCTCCGGAAGCGGCTGCTCTCGAAGGCCTGGGAGGGAAAGAGCATTCCAGGCTGGTGTGCAGAGGCCCAGGACAGGCCTGGCGGCCACCCGACCTTCTCTCCATCTCCCTGGCCTGCCCGCCTCCCTCTTCACGTCTCGGGTACACTCAGGGGTCCTGCTGGCGGGAGGCGAGCTCTGGCTTCCGGCCGCCCTGTGGCTTTTGGATGCAGCAGGCTTGAAATTAGTTCATGACGATCCAGACACACATGGCAGCTCGGAAACCGCAGAGCAGCCCCGCCGGTGGAGGAGCCCCGTCGCCAGGCAGCCAGACTGAAATTTACGGCGGTGACCTGGGCCTCGTCAGGCCGGTGACAGGGCGGCCGCGGAACCGCTGCTTAGTCACCCATTTGCTTGGCAAGACGGGCAGATGAGGAAACACGGGAAAGGTCAGACAGTAGGAGTTTGTCTAGACGCTCTATTTTGGATTCTCCGCGCCGTGTGTCCTGTAGCAACCTCTGCAAACACCGTCTTTCAGCGACATCTTGAACGCATTGTTCTCCTGCGACAGGGCCCCTCTGTCTGTGCGCCAACCTGCCCGCCCCGCGCTCGACTGCAGGCTGCCTGGGCTTCAGTTTAGAAGCTGAAGGGAGACCCTTGGGAGGCCCCGCTCCCGCCCGGCTCCCGCCCGGAAAGGACGCACCACTTGGGAGGAGGCCAGGCCCTCCAGAAGCGTGTCCAAGGCTCCGAGGCAAACACGCCAAGAAGCAGGAGCGGCTGTTCTCCCTCCAGGCCTAATGCGAGGCTGTTTCTGGCCCCTCCTTAGTCATCTCTCAGATTCGGAGCAGATCTTCTGAGAGCTGAGGACAAGAAACCTCACATGGGACCCGGCCTCTAACTGCCCGAGTCCTGTCCTGAGCTGAGGACAGTGGGAGAATGAAGAGGAGTCCAGGAAAATGGGTAGGCGTGGGCTGCACTGCCCGCCCCGTCCCCAGCCCACGCTCTGGGAGGCCTGATCTCACCCTGCCCCGTGGCCCTCAACCCCTCGGACACAGGCACCTCTGCAGGCCAGTGTCTAGAGGGTGCCGCCCAGCACGTTCAAGGGCACGGACGCACACTGCAGAGTCATCAGCCCGAGGGCCGTGGAGCGAGGGTCAGAGGCGCTGCTCGGGAGCGTCAGGCCAGGCGATGAGAGAGAACCGTCCCACAGGCTGCCGCTGTTGCCGCCTCGTTCCTGTCTCTCCTCTGCCCCTGGAAGCCTTCCTCAGGGCAGCAAGGAGGCCTGGCACGGCCGCACCCGCCCGCTGACAGCTGAGGGCAGGCTGGCGGGCACTGGACTGTGGTCAAGGCGCGAGCAAGCCGGGCGCCAGCGCCTGTGCCCCACGCCTCCCTGGGCTTCCTCTCCAGGCTCCTCCCACGGGCCCCGTGGGGCTGGTACAAGCTGGTTGCTTTCGCTCCTCAGTGTCCGGCTTTCTGACCGCATGGACCAGGCTGCTCTCTGGAGGTTCCCCAAGTGGCCGGGCCACACTGTTTCTTTCAGACAGCTCCCTAGACATCTCCAGGCAGGGCTGCATGCATCCTTCTTACTTTGGAGACCTCAGAGCAGTGCCCCAATCCACCTGGCCTCTGCCTCTCATGGCCACCACGTCCTCCTTTTCACCGCCTGTGGGTCCAATGTCACGGGGCTACGGGGCCTGGAATTCAGGTTCTGAACAACTGCTCATATCACTTGAGGCCGCCAAACAGGTCAACACCAAGCTCATCCCCTGTACCTGGCGGGGATCTGTCCACCTCAGAAGGAACAAACCCACAAAACGCCTGTGATCTGGACCCCACAGACTGGACCGTGAGACCAAGTTCGAACCAAAGTGGATTTGGGAGACCACCCCACAGAGCACGGGAAGGGCAAGGAACTGAGCAGAGAGTGCACGTTGATTGGGTCAGCCACCACCACGGGAAGTGGAACTTGACCCAAACAGCAGCTCAGGGAGACGATGCAAAAATAGCACAAACTCAGAGTCCCTGACGGAGGGACTGGGGTGTGCACACTGCCCTGTGCACTGGTCACATCAGAGTCCCCCAGTGTCCACTCTTTTGCCCAAACAGGTTTCTCTCATTTGAGCATTTTGTACAGACCATGCAGATTCTATTAACAACCATGGAATTCATGTCATAGACTGAATTAGACATAAATTGGTAACTGCTGAAAAAACTTAGACACTGACTTTCAGCTTAAAACAGAGAGTAAAAGGTCTCAGTTGTTTGTCCTCACTGAAGTCACTTGGAAACAAGGAAAACAAGGACAAAATACAAATACCGTGTTTGACCAAACTGCAAGCACTGGGAATCTTAAACCTTCTGCATGGGGAGACACCACCATAGAGACTGTACCAGGATTGCAAACAGGCTCCGAAGAGACCTGGGTTGCTCAGGCAGAGAATGCAGGACACTGAATTCCACACGTAAGAAGATACCCTGACACCAAAGCTCATGATCCTGGGATGGAAAATGGAACCAGGGCCATGGGCTGGCTAAGGGACCATCCCGGACCGTATTTAGTGCCAGGGGACGGGGATGTGGGGCTGACAAGGAAACCCGTGCAGGGGCCTGTCGGTGAGGTCAGCAGGGAGGAGCTTGCACAGTGATTCCCCTGCAGGACTAATCTCTGTTGCTGGTGGGCAGAAGTCCAGGTAAAGCCAGGCGAGTGGTCCAGCCAGGTGCACAGACGTGAGGCCATGCCTGATTCATGGCTGAGAATCAGGCCATGCCCATCAGTCCTAGGACACTGCTTTGACCCCCTCTCACCTGGACCTCTTGCAAATGGACAGTCTGCAGAGAACTCACCATGTTCAGTGAGGACTAATGATCCAAATGGATCCATTCAAAGATACTGCAGGAAGCAAGGGAAAAGGGATTTAAAAAAAAATGGCAAGGAACACATACTATCAAAGAATACCCAGGGTGGGTGAAATCATGTTGACTTAGGGACATAAATGCAAAGAAATGAGGGCTACACTCAACTTTAAATAAGAGCTCAAGCAGAGATACAAGAGCTTGTGAACTGCTGAGACACTGAAGGAAAGGAAAAATTAAGTAGCAGAATTTAGGAAAGACATGCAAAAAGAAAATAAAACTGTCACAGGGTTAGAACCCAGAGAAGCTGAAAATAGGAAACTAGGCTGATGAAAACATGGAAAAGTCAGCAAAACAAACCCGCCATGAAAGGAGATGAAAAGATCAGAGAGAAAATATGAAAATAGAAGACAAACCCTAAAGAACAGTGAACAGAACCTGTCTTGTCTGTGATGTCCCAGTCTCTCTGAGGCGCCNTGAAAACATGGAAAAGTCAGCAAAACAAACCCGCCATGAAAGGAGATGAAAAGATCAGAGAGAAAATATGAAAATAGAAGACAAACCCTAAAGAACAGTGAACAGAACCTGTCTTGTCTGTGATGTCCCAGTCTCTCTGAGGCGCCTGTGACCCCTGACCCCCACCGAGGGCTCCTCTGGCTGCTTCCTGGGTTTGTGGCCTGGCTCAGGAAGGAGTTGGAAGGGGGCTCAGCCACCTGCTCAGGGTGGAAATGAGACCCACTTCCAACCGTGTTTGCAGTGAAGCAGGGCATCTGCGAGCCAGCCACAGAGGGACAGAGAGCACCACGGGGACGCCCCAGATGCCTCACTGGCCCCCACTGTACCCTAGTACCCCAGCACCCACTACACCCTGCACTCCGATGCACCCCTGCTGGACCCCACCATACCCACTGCACCCCACAGCACCCTGTCCCCCACTGCACTCCCACTGAACCCGATTGGACCCCCTCTTCGGGAGGTCACAGCCAGGACCCCATGGGACTCTGGCATCCTCCTGCCTTTGACGACAAGCACGCCCAGAGCCGGCTTCACCCCGCCCGCCTCCCATGTGATGCCCGTGTCCATCCCATCCTGGAGAATCCAAGACTAAAGCCTATCTCCCCACTCACTTGTTAAAGGCCCTGGACTAAAGCCACTCTGAAATTTGTTTGCTGAAGGTCAGGACGAAGGGAGACGGTCCGACTTTATGACGCCACAGCCCAAGGCAAGGGGCCACAGCCCAGGGCGAGGGGTCACAGCCTGGGGTGGGGGCCACAGCTTGGGCGGGGCCACAGCTTGGGGGCAGGCTTGCTGCCCAAGGCAGTTGGGGTTCTGTCATGAGCAGACCCGTGCTGACAGGTGCAAGGGCCACTCCGGGTGGCCAGGCTCCGAGGCAGGTCCTCGTTCAGCCACCACCTTCCCTGGGCCCGGGGGTGGGAGCCCTGTAACAGCTCCCCCAGCGGGTCCCCGTGCCCCACGTCCACAGGGCCCTACCTGTCTGTCCTCATCCTTGGCCAAACTAAGGACTCAGGCCCCACGACAGAGCTGGGCATCTGTTGAGCGACCCAGGTTCTCATCTCAAACCATTTCATGAGAAACCGGCCTGGGTCGGGGAGGATGTACAGCAAGAGAAGCCAGGGCGGCTGACCATCCCACCCCCCAGGGCCCTCCCTCATCCCTGTGCCCCCAGGCGGGCACGAGGTCAGCTCCAGGCAAGCCGTCAGCAGCCCCCGAGGCCCTGCCCCGCAGCCGCACAAAGGCAGCTCTGTAGGCCCCGTTGGCATGGGGTGTCAGCCTGGCAGCTGGGCTCCAGGAGGCTGCCCCCTGCCCCGCAGACACCCTCTGAGAGGTCTGGGGTGGAGCGGGCCTGGGTGGGGCCTGCCTCACCTTGGAGGCCCTGCCTGCCCCACACCTCTGCAGGGCCCAGCTGGGTGGCTTCCCTCGAGTCGGTGGTGCCGGCGGGCCTGGCCACCCCCAGAGCATGAGACCCTGCATGCTTGCCTGCATTCACGCCCCCTCAGGTACCTCTGCCAGGAGAAGCGAGGAGCCCCCACCCTGACGCCTCTGAAAGGGAGCACTGAGGGGCTGGGGCCCCTCGAGACCAGGGTGGGCGAGTGGTAACCAGCCCGGGACAGGACACAGCCCTCAAACGTGTAGCCAGGGCCCAGAAATGCCGGGAAGCCCGCACCTGGCGGGGAACAAGGGAGGTGGGAGGCACATCTGAGCGGTGCCGGCGGGGCCTCGGGCGAGCTGTCCAATTACTGTCCGTGTGGGAGGCAGGTGTCGTAATGGAACCCGGCAGTCGTGCTCAGCCGCTAATTAGCTGTGACCTTGGGCAACTTCCCCAGGCCTCAGTTCCCCACTAAGGGGGTGGGTGACAGGGTGGCCCGCTCGGAGCACCCAGGTGTGGGGGTCGGAAGCTAGCCCCCAGGACCCTGGGCCCAGGAGGACGGGGACATGCTGATGGACACACGCACGCGGCCGCCGGACACATCTTGCAGAGCTGCTCATGCAAATGGTGGCCCCAAGCCAGCCACCAGGGGCCAGTGAGGCCGGCAGACCCCTGGCCAGACTCAGACCTGAGGCCCCAGAAGCTGTGTTCAGACAGGACCCAGTGCTCCCAGCTCCAGACTCACCTGCCTGTCCCGCCCACAGACCCCGATACACCTTCGTGGGGACCTTGACTCCCCTTCTTTGCCTCAAGTTTGTCCTCGAAGAAGCAGTGCCTCTGCCCTGGCCTCAGGCCACCAAAATCGGTGCCCCAGACCCTCAGCGGACAGCAGGCTGGGGATGGGGGTGGGGGGTCACATCACCTGCCGTCCTGCCCCCAGTGCCCCAGTGCCACGCGTGCGGAGCCCACTCTGTTCCCAAGATGTCCTTCGGAATTAATGTTTGGGGTCTGGCACAGCCCATGGATGTGGCATCCGGTGGCATCAAGGTCAGGGTGGACAAGGGCTGAGGGCCTTGTGTGCAGTGTGTCTGCCACATCCAGAGCCTGGGTAGGCAGCTCTCAGGGATGCACCCCACGCCCACCAGGTCCTTTCACGGAGCAGAGAGCAGGGACCCTCCTTGTTCACAGGTGGGAACATTCCAGGAGCAGATTGGCCAGGTCAGTGATCCCGGGTTCTCCCAGGAAGGGTCCTGCTCCATCATCAGTGAGTGGACTGTGCACCCAGCCCTCCCTGCCTCCCCGCCCCACTTCGGGCCAGTGTCTAGGGTCCAGCGAGGACCAGCGAGGCCTGGCTTCCTAAGATAGAAAAACTGTACGGACAACATGTCCACAGCGTGATGGACTAAACACTAGTAACCACACGTCCCACCCGTGAACTTGACATTCTTCCTACGGAACATCACGGGGTGGACACTCACGGCCATTGCTCCAACCCCAGAACCTGCCTCGGATGCCACCATTACCTCTTGCAGAGCCAGGGCCGCCCAGGTGGGCCCTGTCCACAGGCTTCCAGCTGCCCAGGGACAGATGGAGGGTCATGAATTGAGCTACGAGCACGGGGGTGGCCAGGGGACATGTGGTCCACACCCATCAGCAGGAGCAGGGCAGGGATCTCCAGAGGAGGATGATCCACTCATCTGCCGACCATTAGAGTTGGATTTTTAGAACTGGGACCCCGGCAAAGGTAATCAACTGCTCAGGCCGGCAGCGGCCAAGGCCGACAGACACTCACACAAGGCAGCATGTTGTGGCCCCTTTTTACAGATGGGGAGGCTGAGTCCCAGAGGAACCCAGTGCCTGCTTGAAGCGGAGAAGAAAAGAGGGCTTTGTCAGGTGTGAAAGGTCTGTGCTGTAACCTCACCCAGCTGTCTTATCCACTTATTTCTTTGCTCTAAAGGCCATGCTGATGAGAGAGGCGGCTGCTCTCCGGCCACAGTGTCCACAACGCCCGCAGCTGCAAGCGGGGTGGAGAGCGTCTGGCTTCTTTAGGCCGGGGGTCAGGGCACAGCTGGCCCTGGGAACTCACGGTTCAGAGGCCTCGCTTCTCCACCCTGACCCCCAGGAGAGCCCCCGCCTACCAAGGATGCCAGAGAGCGGGTAGGGTGTGCATAGTTTTGTGGATTTTTGTTTGTTTGTTTGTTTTTAACCATTGGGCAGATTCTACAGTCAGACTGAAGGGTTCAAACCAGCAGAGTGAGCCCAGCACAGTTCCTGGAATGTCCCCTCCATGAATTCACCAGGAGGAACACCTAGAGATTCCATAGTCATGTCTATAATTGGCCAGGCAAATCAACCCCTATAAAGCCAGTGTTTTGTTTGAACTGTGCCTTATTCCATAAGAATTTCATTAAAGCAATTACACATTAATCAGTGTGGCCAGGGTTATGGATGGCACCTCACCTCACAACAGACCCTGTGTACCGCAGCAATTAGCAGGCAGCAAACGAGCAGGACACAGCCAAATGCAAGGCCTGCGTAATGTTTTCATTACAGGAGTTGCTAATAATCTATTAATCTCCCTCTAAACACCCAGCAACATGTACACATTCCTCACCTCCAAGTCGGTTCCCTGAAATGGCTTTAGGTAAACAAAATGGGATGCAGGAGGTGGCATGTCAGTGGATGATTTATGGCGTGAATTGAACACCTTTGTGTGAATAAAGCCATAACTAACCCCCAGGAGCAAATTGTCATATCATCAAACAGCTTCCCTCGAGGCGGGCCCTGCAGCACCTGTCCATGGCCAACGCTGCCTGCCCAGATCCATCCCTGTGTCAGGAAGGTCCATGCTCCCAGGGTCGTCCACCCATCCAGGCCTGTCTTCCTTGAGTCCCAGCGGACAGGAACTTGTCTCCTCAGCGCCTGGATGACCCCCAACTGCAAGTGAATCCCCAGCTGGATGCCCACAGAACTCAGGAAGACATACACGAGGGGTTCACTGTCCAACATCCTCGGGGGTGGGAAGTCCTGTGGTCAAACCCGTCAACATCTCTGCAATGAAGCAGTTTCGTTACAAGCAGGACATGAATAAAGACTCAACAGGCCACACTCATCTCTGGACGCTTGTCCCACCTGGACTAGTCATGGCCGCTGACTTCTGGGCAAGGTCCCTGGGCCTCTGTGGCAGGTGGGCTTTCAGGCCAGGAGCTGCCCCATCGGATGACAGCAAATTAAATCTCATCTGTGGGACTGCCCTCTTCCTCTGTGAGGTCTGAGGCCTTCTGGTCCTTGGTCTGCAGCAGCCTATACTGTCCACATCCCAGCCTGGTCTATACGGAAGCCAGGACCCCAAGAGCGTGGGCAGCCTAGCCCTAAACGGTCCTGGCCACTCCAGGTGCTTCAGGAAAGCCAAGCTGGCCCGTGAACAGAGAAAACCCCCGCCCCTTCCCCTAACTCGGGTCACAGAGTGACCCTTCATGTCCTCGCTCAGTCCTAGGGTCCTGACCAGCTCACTGCAGGACACTGAGTCCTCACATGTCCTCGGCTTATCTGGGCAGAGACGATTTCTGAGACATCCCGTTTTCGATGACCCATTGGCCTCAGGGAGAGTTGGCCAGCTGTCTGGTACAGTGTCCCTCTCTTGGGACCTGGCTGTTGTTTTCCTTGCGATGACACTGGGCTGATGGGTTTGGGGAAAAGTACTCGTCAGACTGTATCAAAGGTGAGGCTCCCTGGGTCACCTGACTACGGCGTTTGTCAGGCATCTCTGGGAGCAGTGAGCAGGTGGGCGTAACACTCTCCTTTCTGAGAGGGTGTGGGGAGAATCCACGGAAATTCTTTGGAATTCTTCTGCACAGGAGATGTGTCTGTTCTCTCCCTAAATTTACTTTTTGGCTTAATAATAAGTTTTTAAGAAAGTGATTGTGTAGTCTTCACTAGAAACATAGAGCTAATTTATCTTTTTCTACCAGAAAATGCAGAAAAACGAGTTCTCCTTAGGTGTGCTACTCACTGAAGTGGGGTCACCGGTCACCGCGCGCTCCGTCCCAGGCACCCTTGCCAGGATCCCGAGGACTTAGAGCCTGCGGAGTGAGGAGCCTGTCCTACAAGGGACATGGGTGACCCCGGGGAGCTGTGCCTTCACTCCCCACGGGGACAGGAGCTGCAACCTGTGATGGGGCCACCCGCTGAGCACACCCTGAGGGAAGGGGGCCCCACCAGGACCCAGATGTCGGAGGGCGGGGCCTCCCCGGGCTCTGCCCGCTCCCTCGGGGCATCTCCCCAGAAGCCCTGATAGGAGAACGGCTGGAGGCTCCAGCAGGTCCAGAGTGGAGGGTGGGGGCCTGCTCACCCCAAGGGCCTCAGCCCAGGGACACCCCACATGCCCGCCTACAAAGGAGTTCCTGCTCAGATAAGCAGGCCCAGGGCTGACCCAGGGAAGGCAAGCAAGCCTCCCCCATCCCCGCCCCCGCCCCCACCCAGGCTTCCCAGCTGGGAGGCCCAGCTCCCAGGGACCCTCCAAGAGTCACCAGTGAGGTGGGCTCAGGCAGAGGGAGGGAGCCTACCCAGTGGTGCCTGGTGGACACTGGCCTCGGGACCTCTGGCCCACGGAGCCCAGAGAGGGGTCACTCGGGGTCGATGCTCGGCCTCGCGGGGTCCAGGAGCAGCTGTGGGCGGGAGCGAGCGGACACCGTAATCTAATATTTCCCTTCTGGCTGCAGCCATCGCACGCTAAGAGCCGCTCTCTCTTAATTAAGCTCAGCTCCCAAATCCTTTTAACCACGCAACTTTAAAAGAAGACTGCATCTTTCCAAATTAGCCTTGTATCTACGAATAATAAGACAGCAAGAGAGTGTTAATGAACTTAGACGAGCTCCGAGGGCCCATCTGCAGGGGGTTTATTTGCTTCAGAGGAAACCAGCATCCATTACACTGAGAGGAGCTCGGGCCGCCGGGCACGCCTCCCACGTCCTCACCTACTTTGCAGCTCAGACAGAGGTTCAGAGAGCTGGCCGCAGGCTATGGCGGCCTGGGGTCTAGGATGCCTGTCGGTGCTCAGTTGCTCAATCATGTCCAACTCTTTGTGAGCCCATGGGCTGCAGCACACCAGGCTTCCCTGTCCTTCACTATCTCCCAGAGTTTGCTCAAACTCATGTCTATTGAATCGGTGATGTCATCCGACAATCTCATCCTCTGTCGTCCCCTTCTCTTCCTGTCTTCAGTCTTTCCCAGCATCAGGGTCTTTTCCAAAGAGTTGGCTTTTCACATCAGGTGGCCTGAGTCTGCCCTAAATAGTCTCCAGTATATTCCAAATGACATGAAGGTTTTTTCCCCAACATGTGCTAAAGTCACATGCAGACTCTGTCTAGAATAAGTGCCTTTAATTGAAAAAGTCAGGAGAGAATCTTGTCCAAAGAGTGGGATTTTCAAGGTACAGGAACTGACTCTGGGCCTTTCAAGGGCCACTCCTGGCTCCCGCCTCGGACCTGAGACCCAAAGCCTGTGTCCTGCCTGGGCCAGGGGCAGGCCTGGGACCAGCAGGTTTCCTGAAACAGGTGGCAGGTTGTGTCCCAGACCACCGGGCGCAGGGGTGTTTGGAGTGCCCTCTCCCCACCCCGCCCCTGCAGTGAGCGCCACCACCCAGCTCCTCCGCTTTCTGCCCACAGAGCTGAGCAGGTCAGCCACCTTATTCTGAGAATCTGAGCGCCATGAACAGACTAGAATCAAAGCGGGAAACTTGGAAGAGGAAGAGGCCGCGAGCTGAGCAGTCAGAAGTCACCTCCCGTCTCCCTGGTGACGCTGGGTAACCATGACACTGGTCTCAGTCTTGAGAGAAAACTCTAGATTCTCCTTATAATCCTCCAGTGGAGGAAACACATAGACACCCCCTCCCCCACCTCCTGGAGGCCAGGGATGTCTTAGGTCCTCAGTCATGCCCAGATGGGGGGAAGCCAGGCGGCCCTCTGGAAGGAGCGCCAGGCCGCCAGGGAGGAGCATGAAGGACCAGGCTTGCAGGCCGCTGGTGCCGACCAGGGTGACCGGACAGACGGACTGAGAAAGCGAGAAGACCAGCCTCAGCCTGCATCTGGACACCGCGGGATCTGGGTGTTTGCACCCTGGGCTGCAGCTCCCACCGCCCGGCTCCTGAGCGGGCAGTGGCCCCAGGAGGGGCCGTGTGTCCCGCAGCCTCCAGGCCCAGCAGATGGGCCCCTCCTCAGGCACAGGAGACGGACGCGGCTGTGGGAATGAAAGGAAAGAGAGGATGCTGAGGGGAGGAAGATGCAAGATCAGCCAGGAGATGGGCCGGCTGGGGAGGGGTGGGTGCGAGGGGCGCAGCTGGGCCAGGAGGAGCAGGCAGACGGTGAGCTGACCGGAGCCGGGAGGCAGACGGCGGGAGAACAGCCCCCCAGCAGGGAGCGGCCCTGGACTGGTGTGGATCAACACAGCGGCCCGGGGAGCAGACGGGACCCTCTCCTGAAAGTCTCAGCCTCTTGAGAGCACAGGGCGTTTGCAGTGTTTCACACCCAGCTCTGACAGTGCCCCTGGTTCTCAGTGCCTGCTGTCCCAGGAAAGTGGGGGCGCGGGGCCTGGGCCAGCGACAGAAAGGGGGCCAACCCCGAGAGAGCCGAGGGTTTCTACACATCACGGGGCTTTGGGGCTCCCCCAGCACTGACCGGTGTCGTGTTTCATGAACAAGGAACGAGGGTCCAGGAATGTTAAGCCACTCACCCAAACGGCCGTAGGGGTAGCTACCAGGGCCGAGCCCTGTGACCCCTGACCCCTGACCCCGGGGCCATGGCCTGTCCTCCGTTCCGCTCTGAGTGTTTTAGACCACTGACAGCAGAGCGGCAGGGGCCGGCCACGGTCAGGGGTCTGGCGGTAGGGCCGTCCGCACAGAGCTCCAGGGGTCGCCGTCCTCCCTGAGCGGGCCAGGAAGCCACACCTGCACAGCGGCGGGGCCAGGGTCCCCACCAGGGTCTCAGACGCGAGGGGAAAGGCCTGCCGGGGCGTTTGCACTCGGCTTTGATGGAGGAGAGGCTGCGGGGTGTGGCTGGTCTTCCTGAGAGAGGAGTTATTCATATTTCCCAAATGGGTCAAAGTAAATAATCTATTGTTGGCTCCCTCTGTCAACAAAGGCGAGCCTGCTCACCACCCAGGCCCTCCCTTTGGGGTCAAGCGTCAGCGGGGACGTTACGTGCCAGCACCTCGGGGACCAGGGTGCGAGGATCAGGGCTCGAGACCACGGAGCAGGCCCGTCTGGGGGACCCAGAGCCCAAGCAGCCCGGCATCCAGCCTCCAGCCACTCTGTCACCACATAGGGTCAAGCGTGCCCTTTAGAAGGGGGCCTGCAGTCAGCGAGCGGGGCGCAGGGGGCAAGCCCGTGAGAGCCTTGTCCCCCATTACCTCCACGACGGGACTTGGCCTTGGCGTTGCCGGCGTTGGAGGAGGACCCGCGTAATGTGGAAAATCTTACGTGGATCAATATGAGTGCGGCCCTCTCCACTCCAGCTGCCAGCGACTTTCTGATGACACCGCAGCTGACGGGACTCGTCTGGAACATGAATCCTCTGGCTGTAAGGCAGAGTGCTTTCCATAACCTGGAAAAAAATTTTAAGTTGACGAGTAGATGGGACCCCATCTTGCGGTGGAATGCAATGCCAACGAGAATCCGAAACCTGCACCATTATCAGAACTTCCACAGGAAGGATGCCGACAGGAGCCCCACTGCTGGTCTTAAACACTCTCGTAACTGGAAGGACTGCTTTCATAACCAGAAGACAGACACCTACCTGGTGACACCAGTTAAATTTAACATCAGTTAGATTTGGTTTTCGTTGCCTGATAAGATTTCATTTTAAGGAAGTCTCATACTCAAAAATCTCGGTGAGTGGAACATAGAGAATTTCATTGTTTTCCTAACACATCCATCCTTCCTCCCAGAGTCTCTGGTGTAGTTAGACTGCAACTAAATGAAACAATCTAGCAAACTTCTACTTCTGAACTGCTTTTAAAAGACACTGCTACAGTGTAAATTCAGGAACATTTTTATTTATTTTAAGCAAAGGTTGATAACCACAATTGTCATTGCAATGACTGATATGCTTGATTTTATGATTTTGTCTTTTGGCAGTGGGAGGGGAGGGGAGGCGGTGCTGACGGGGGTGCTGGTCCAGGAGCCCCATCTCTCTTCGTGGGGCTTCTCAGTGACCTTCAGCAGCACCAAGTGCCCCCACCTCGTCCACATGCAGATGAACCTAGCCCTGGGGGTGGGCAGACACTGGCTTCTGAAATTTTCCAGAATCACCTGTGTTCATAGGAGAAAGGTGTCCTGTTCCCGGCCTGTGTCCCTGTCAGCCTATTGGCTCTGAGAGCAGACCCCTGCCTGGGGCTGAGAATGAGACCTGGGCGTGAAGGATCCTGAGGGAACAGTGAGTCCAGCACCATCACCTTCCACAGTAGGAAATGAAGAATTGGTCCAGACTCTGTGCCCACAGGATAGGTTGGCCTGGCCTGGCCCTGTCCCTAGGCAGGGAGGCAGCCCAGTGCACAAGCTCCCCTTCCATCAGTGAGGCTCCACGTGGAACCTCTTCCAGGAGAGTGCCTACTAGCTCTCTCCACTACCGGGAGACTCGCACTCTCAAGGCCAGGTGCTGTCAGAAGCCCCCCTCATGATGGCAAGTGGAACCAGCCTCAGAATGAGGCAGAATCCAGAGGCCTGAAAAAAGCACGTTTGGTGTCACCATTGAGCTGCTGGATCAAGCCATCCCTGAAGCCTGATCCCCTGGACCTGTCAGCTGCAGGGGCTGATCAAACTCCTTAATGATATTATTATAAAAATGAGCTTGAATTGACAGCAATCTAACTGACGCAGTGGGTATACATCGGAAGGTAGAGCTCGGTTTCACAGAGCGTTGAAGAGCCTGCCCAGCCAAGTGACGCCTAGGTGGAGTCGAGTCAGGGAAGCCCTCCCCTAGAGCCCCCTAAAGATGTGCTGCTCCGCGGTCACGGGAGGACGGCTGTTACAGGGAGGCCGCGGCAGCGCCACCTTCCTTCTCCACGGTAGAGATTACGGACTTCAGGACAATAGGTCCACCATAGGAAACCCCTCTTTTATGAGATTCTTATCCACAGCCTCAGTCTTAGTATTACAGAGAATGTTTAGGATATTAAAAGCAACAACATCGTGCTTTGGGGAGCAGACAGGTGCCAGAGGCCAACAGCATGTTTGGTAAATGTTGAATCCGCACACTTGTGAAGGAGCTTTTAATTAAAATGTGGAACTCCAGGAGGCCTGGGGTCCCAGGGGACTTTCCAGGGTGCGTATCCACTCTGCTAACATGTCTCATCAGCGGAGAGCTGCTTCTGGGGAGAGAACAAACAATAAACCAACCGAAAATAGTCATGATTGATCCAAGCTTCCCCTTTCAGAGAAAAACCGGAAGTCCCCCTTCCGCATTCCTGTGGAAACCCTGGCAGGTGGGGGGCACGGGGCCGGGGTCTGGGGAGCAGAGGCCCCACGGAGGCCCTGCTGCCCTTGACTCACAGCCCGGTCCCCGAGAGGACCCTGCACGTGCACCCTGGGGAGACGGTGATTAAACCCTGACTCAGCCCAACCCTCTGTGCTGGAACTTGAGAATGTTCGTCTTTCCTCTTGGAAAAGTACAAGAAAGGCAAAGCGAGATTAAGAAAAAACCCGTGTTTATAGGCCTGCTTGGTTCTGCCAACACATTTGGAGATTTACACAGATGCAGCACATGAAGGGGGCTTCCCAGGTGGAGCTGGTGGTAAAGAGCCCGCCTGCCAATGCAGGAGACGCAAGAGACGCAGGTTTGAACCCTGGGTCAGGAAGATCCCCTGGAGGAGGGCATGGCAGCCCACTCCAGTATTCTTGCCTGGAGAATCCCGTGGACAGAGAAGCCTGGTGGGCTACAGTCCATGGGGTCGCACAGAGTCAGACATGACTGAGCCTGCACGCAGCCCGTGAAGGAGTAAGGGCCCAGCCCAGGCCTGGACAGATGACCTACCTTCGGCCCTCTCTGGGACTAGGTCAAGCTTCCCCTTTCAGAGAAAAACCGGAAGTCCCCCTTCCGCATTCCTGTGGAAACCCTGGCAGGTGGGGGGCACGGGGCCGGGGTCTGGGGAGCAGAGGCCCCACGGAGGCCCTGCTGCCCTTGACTCACAGCCCGGTCCCCGAGAGGACCCTGCACGTGCACCCTGGGGAGACGGTGATTAAACCCTGACTCAGCCCAACCCTCTGTGCTGGAACTTGAGAATGTTCGTCTTTCCTCTTGGAAAAGTACAAGAAAGGCAAAGCGAGATTAAGAAAAAACCCGTGTTTATAGGCCTGCTTGGTTCTGCCAACACATTTGGAGATTTACACAGATGCAGCACATGAAGGGGGCTTCCCAGGTGGAGCTGGTGGTAAAGAGCCCGCCTGCCAATGCAGGAGACGCAAGAGACGCAGGTTTGAACCCTGGGTCAGGAAGATCCCCTGGAGGAGGGCATGGCAGCCCACTCCAGTATTCTTGCCTGGAGAATCCCGTGGACAGAGAAGCCTGGTGGGCTACAGTCCATGGGGTCGCACAGAGTCAGACATGACTGAGCCTGCACGCAGCCCGTGAAGGAGTAAGGGCCCAGCCCAGGCCTGGACAGATGACCTACCTTCGGCCCTCTCTGGGATTAGGCAGGATTTAAATCAGTCAACAAGCCTGCCTCTTTAAAATCTGGTCCGTTTCACCTTCTGAAAGGCCTCTTCAGGTGGACTGAGCTCCCGGTCACAGAGGCCTGGGGACAGACTCCAGAGAGTTCTCGGAGCTCTTTCATCTCATGACATAACCTCAAAGGCACACCAGTCCCTCAGGGGCTCCGCTGTGGCAGCTGGTCCCCATTAGCACTCACTCGACCCGGGGAGGGAGCTGTCAGCCCTCAGCTAAGTATAACTGCCCCGCGGCCTGGGGCCACAGGCATCAGAGAATCACTGTAGTTTTCCACCACTTTCGGGATCTGCATTTGAGAGAAGCCTGTGTTTAAAGGCCCCTAACAGACAGCTGGCAGCATGGATGTCCCCGGGCCGGCCTAACGCGAAGCCAGCTTGACAGGCTTGTTGGGTCCGGCACTGGCCATCTGGCCATGCAGAGCGGATCCGCCGCTCGGGGTGACGGCCAATTTGTGAGGAGCCAGTGCAGTGACCAGTCAGTGAAGCTGCTGTTTCTAACGCCCAAATAAGCAGGTGTCAGGCATCCACTGGAATTCTAAACCGGAGATTTAACCTCCTGTCTTATAAAGAAGGCTGAGTAATGAAGAATTGATGCTTTCAAACTGTGGTGCTAGAGAAGACTCTTGAGACTGAGAGTCCCTTGGACAGCAAGGAAATCAAACCAGTCAATTCTAAAGGAAATCAACCCTGAACACTCATTGGAAGGACTGATGCTAAAGCTGAAGCTCCAATACTTTGGACACCTGATAAGAAGAGCCAACTCATTGGAAAAGACCCTGATACTGGGAAAGATTGAAAGCAGGAGGAGAAGGGGGTGACAGAGGATGAGAAGACTGGATGGCATCACCGACTCAACAGACATGAGTTTGAGTAAACTCCAGAAGATGGTGAAGCCTGGAGTGCTGCAGTCCATGGGGTCGCAAAGAGTCGCATAACTGAGCGACTGAACAACAACTTCTGCATGAAATCAGCTCCCAGGGATGCAGAGCCAGGCTGGGGTTCAGGGGAGGTCAGGTGGCTCGGACCTCAGAGGATGAAAGCCTCGCAGTGAGAGGAGAGGCCGAGCCAGCAGAACACCCTCCAGGGAAACTGGTGAGTCCAGCCCAGCAGGAGGAGCCCAGACTGGAGAAAGCAGGCGGGGGCCGGGGCCTCTGTGCTGGGACGGTGCTCGCAGGGGACACTCCGATGGCCCTGGGCCTTGAGAACGGCTCCTGGGGCAGACAGACAGTGGCTACTGCAGACCTTGGGGGTTCCAGCAGAGCCTGTCCACACAGTCCTGGCCTCACCCTCACTGCATCCCTGGGCTTCAGACAAAGTGAAGTAAAGGTGCATTCTTTCCTGTCGGGGCCCCTGAGTGTGGTGAAGGCCCTGGTAACTGCCCCATCACTTCCCACTGGACGGTGCTGTCCTGCGGGTCTTGTGTCCGCCCACTGGGGCTCTGGCCTGCACTCTGGACCGAGGTCAGAGAGGTGGAGCCAGAGGAGCCACTCGGTTCTCTCTGACCCTGGTTCCCCACTTTATCCTGGCACCTCTACCCAGGAGCACCTGGCAGTCAGTCTGGAAATCTCGGCTTAGCAAGTGGGACACAGGACCGAGACCCGTGAGGGACCCGTGTCTCCAGGCCCGGCCACCCTGACTGTCACCAACAGGGAAGCTCACAGCAAGCACACCCCCCATCACGCCTCCGGATTCCTCCTCTTCAAACAGAATCAGACAAACAGCAGAGCAAACGCTGTAATGTGAGAAACAAACTTCCAGTAACAGCTTGTGCAGACAAATAGACACCGTGCAGAAAGGAAAGCTTACCGTCATTTCCTCAGAAGGCGGGAGATGTAACCCAAATAGCATTTACAACAGAAAACACACAGCAAACACAAGGAGGCCTAGAAATGAGAAATGTGGTGACGAATGTCAAGAAAATCTACTAGAAATTACAGCTGAAAGAAGACAAGATCAAAACTGGGAAAGCGAGGATCAGAAAGCCACCGCGCACGTCCGGAGGGCCGACACTGGCCACCCGGAGCCCGGAAGGAGGAGCAGTTCAGATGGAAAGAAATCAGCCCGTAGTGGAGAAGGCTTCCCAGACCTGAGGGCACGAGTTTCCAGGCGGAGACCCTGAGGGTCCTGCATAGACCGTCCCTGCCGATCCCCCATGAACTCTGCACTCAGCCAGAAGGAATGGACCCGGGGACCAGGAGGATGCAGGGGGCTGTTGGGCCCCAGAGCAACCACAGGGGCTGGAAGCCAATGCAGCACCCCAGGACTGGGGCTCGGGGGGTCCAGCCATAAGTGTCAATTCTCAAGGGGTGGACACTGAGGGCAAGCGGTCAGTTTGCTCAGGCTGAGGTGGCGTGATGCTATTCACCTGACCAGTAGGGAGCATGCCACGAGGTGAGGGCCCAGGGCTGAATGGAGGGGCCAACAATTAGTGCCTAAAAGACAGTGATAGTAGCCAGTGGCTAAGAGGCCGGGGAACCACTGAAGGTCAGCTCAGAGATCAGGGAGCAAGTGCCCCGGAGAGGAGGAGGGTGGGGGGTGCGTTCCGGAGCTGCTGCTCCAGAACACACTTAATAAAACTAGGCAAATGCTGACCTGGGGGCATTGCCTCGGACAGAGTCTTCCCTTGAACTTCACGGAGCTGGAACGGTGGTGCCGCCACGTAACTCAATAAAGGCGCCCTTTGTTATCATTACTGTTATCATCAGGGAGCCTTCGCCACAAATTAGTATATTAATAATTAATATCAAATTGTCCTTCTGTGCATCTCCCAGGGACGAGAAGATGCTGGTGAGGATATGGAAAGTTCATCTGTCACTGCAAGTCTAATCGCCTCCCAAGTCTCGGTCCAGGAAAACACCATCCATCTGCTGCATCCCTGAGCTCTGTCTCCCGGGAACCCAGGGACAGTAGGGTGTGCAGACATCCGGGGCACGCAGGCTGCCCACCGTCGGCTGGGTCTGTGGGCAGAGCAGCTCGGGTCCCATGGGAGACACACAGCAGAGGGGTGTTGACACCTGTGCACAGCCAGCATGCCCCGCGTGCACCGCGCCGGGACCCATCCTGGCCGGCCCAGGTCCCGGTCCCACAGCAGCCCCTCAGTGAGCTGCGGGCCCCCTGATCCCTTGTCCTCGTGAGGACAGGCAGCTAAGCTGATGGAATAAAAAGTGCCCGGGAAGAGGGGAGTGTGGCCTGTGAGCCCACCCCGAGAGGTCAGTCCTGTGACTACACGGGCTCTCGACACACGGTTGGGAGTCACACAGCTGCTACACGTGTGTGCGCTTGTGCATGTGTGTGTCGCATCATGGTGACACACAGACAGCTAGAGTGAAAGCTGACTGTTTCGGGCCATAGTCTGAGGCCAGGCCCGGACCACTGCGGACCCCAGAGGCGCTCGGGGGTCTCCCCTGCACGGCTGTCACCTTGGGGCTGGACCGAGGCAGAACTACCAAGTAGGGTGGGACCCGGAGGGGCCTCAGGCAGAAGCCCAGCTCCTTCTGCTCACCTCGCTCAGCACGTCGGCTCTCTGTGAGTGTGTCCCAGGAATGCGGTCCTGCGGGTGCACTGTTCCTGGCAACACCTGACCTACCGGAGGAGAGCCGAGGGAGGAGAAGGACCCAGAGCCCACCAGCGGTGGCCGCGGGCCAGGTTGGGGAGGCGAGGCCGTGGCCTCCACGCCCAGCTCATGTCCTCCCCAGGCAGATTCCTCAGCCTGCGAGCAGCAGGGGACCGTCACATCGAGCTGGACATCCTCATCTTCGGGGGCTTCAAAAGGCATCTGCTGGAGCCTTGGTGGCCCGTCACCACCCTGCAGGGGGCCTGTGGTCTCAGCCTGGAAGCCGTTCGGAAAGGAAGACTGGAAACACAGGGACCCCTGGTGACCTGACGGTGACGAGGTCCCTGACTGGCCTCACCGGGAAGGACGCAAGCTGGGGGGCAGGAGACTCGACCAGATGAGGCCCGAGGTCGCGGCCCACCTGGCCAGTGCAGTGGGGGACCCTCGGGCCTTGTCCCAGGGCCATCCTTGCGGTGAGAGACGAGAACCGCACACACATCCGCCAGCACAGCTGGCTCCTCCAGACCAACAGAGGCCGCGGGGCCGCGGGGCCGCGAGACCAGCTGGGGCAGGACCGTGGGTGCTCCTCCCGCTGCTGCGCCCCGCTGTCCGGGCTCAGCTGTCCCAGCTGCCTTGGTGGAACCCTTGGTTGTTGACTTTTCATGCAAGAGAATACTGAGTTACAGTCATTTAGGGAGAAAAAGAATTAGCTTTTATGAATGTCCATGTCCTCAATCACTGAACACAAAATTAAGAAACAAAAGCTGAGGACTACAGACCATCCCAGCTTGAGAACAAGGTCACATTAGTGACAAACCACAGCCTCTGGGGCCTTCCCATCCGGTGGCCCAGTGGTTTCCCGGGCCTGAGGGGGCCCCGGTCCTAGCTGGGGACGTGGGTGACAGAGAGGCGGTGGGGTGCTAGGGGTGGGCCAGGCCCCTGTGCCTTGGGAAACCTTCGTGGTGACCCACTGATCACTCCAACCCGAGCGCTGACCCCAAAAGCTTAGCTGAACCAGAAGCCGCTGGCGAGACGTCCCTGGAGCCGAGTGCCCAGACATGAGGTCAAGAGACCTCTCAATGTCCAACCCAAGTGCTCACTGAAGTCTTTGTTAAAATACTGGGTTTTTTTCTCAGAAAAAAGGAAGGCAAACTCATTATAGAAACACGGGAAAGTATAGAAAAACGGAAGGAACTAGGGATCACCAAGAGCCTCACTTCGGAGAGGACCGGGGTTAATGCCCCTGCATGATTCCTCTCAATTGTGCGTGTGTGTGTGTGTGTGTGCGCAAATGTACATGCATGTGTGCATGTATGTGTGCACATGTGTGCGTTTATATGCATGACTGTGTGTGTGAGTGTGCATGTATGCAGGCAGGCGTGTGTGTGTGTGTGTGTGGAGGCAGGACAACCACTCAGTGCAGCCCGGGCCGAAATCCAGCCCCAAACAAGGGGGCGTCCGTCGCGGGTCTGGAGTGCTGGCTCCCAGACCCTCTTGCAGAGGCACTCTTTCCCACAGCAAGCCCGTCCTCTGAAACTGTGGTTCTTATGAGGTTATGGACGCCACTGCAGAGAACACCTCACGGGGTCAACGAGAAGGTGGCTGACCTTTCCCGGGAGTCAGTCCTGGATGCAGAATTATTGACCAGAGGGCAAAGACATTTCAGGGCTTGTGGCACACGGGGCCAGCAGAGCGACCCCCCTTAGGATCCGACTGTAGGGCTGCGCCCTCTCATTTCAAGGGACCCCTGAGCATCTCAGGCACCCTGGGCCCCAAGGGGCCTAAACAGCCCCCAGACCACTGAGTTGTCTTTTGACCCTGCCCAAGGTGGCAGGACACAGGAAGTGACCCTAGGACGGCCAGCACAGTGACCCTTGATCCAGGCCTTCCCGGGGCCTGGACCACAGCGGGAGTGGGCGAGGTGCGCCTCTGCTGGAGGAGGAGGGTCAGCCTCAGGCCTTTCCCGGTTTCCAAGGACTGTGAGTGCATCCCGGGCCTGCTTGCAGCATTGCCCCCTACAGCCCTCGAGCATCTCCAACCCGTGGATCATCCTCATGGGGCCCCCACCCTGCACCCACCCATCCCCATAGC
>SJYR01000546.1:618686-639358 GCA_006410655.1 Kobus ellipsiprymnus | reverse complement strand
GGAAGGGAGGGGAGGGGAGGGGGAGGGGAGTGGGGGGAGGGATCACTTCTGCCATGTGATCCAGTTAGAAATAGAGAAGAAAATCTAAGAGGTTTCCACTTTGGGTGGGACAGCAGTCTGGAGACTCTAGGGGCCCCACACTAAGAACACTTAGATTTCTGTCTAGGACATGAATTTCCATGCCAGCACCAGGTTTGAAGGAAGCAAGGGACATCCTGAAAGTGAGAGTTGCTCAGTCATGTCCGACTCTGCAACACACAGACTATACAGTCCACTGAACTCCAGGCCAGAATACTGGAGTGGGTAGCCTTTCCCTTCTCCAGGGGATCTTCCCAACCCAGGGATCGAACCCAGGTCTCTAGCATTGCTGGCAGATTCTTTACCAGGGACATCCTGAAGTCTCTCAAACCAAGGAAATCCTAATGAGCTTGACCCAGGGAGGGAAGTCCAGTAAGAAAATACAAGAGGCAGAGTGGCCCTCAGGGAGCTTGCCAATATCACAACTACTGATTATATATTATGCCAATATTTCAGATATCCACCATGTGGGTGGACCAGTTTCTTTTCATTGGAATGTAGCTCTTTCATAATAATTACCCAAAAAAGGAAGCTATGAAATGTAAAAAAATGGTGGGAAACAAATTGGTTAATATGGTGGTAGTTTAGTCACTAAGTTGGGTCCGACTTTAGTGACCCCATGGACTGCAGCCCACCAGGCTCCTCTGTCCACGGGATTTCCCAGGCAAGAATACTGGGGTGGGTTGCCATTTCCTTCTCCAGAGGATCTTCCTGACCCAGGGATTGAGCCTGCATCTCCTGCATTGCAGGCAGATTCTCTACCGACTGAACCATCAGTTGGTAAACACAGGTTAAAGAAAAACAGTCTATAAAACAATGACTAATTTGGGAGTTGTAAAAAATGCAGAATTAAAATATTAGATAATTATAGTGTGTAAGTCTGAAGAAGAACAGAGGTATAGTGTATTGAGATCTATATGTTGTTTGGAAGGAAAGTGGAAAATTAACTTTACATTTATTAAGTAAGGAATGCAGGTTCTTTGGGTTCCTGAACCCAGTTCCAAGGTGTGTGTGGGTGTGCAGGCTTCCCTAATCAACAGGCAATTCTTCGATGCCAGCAGGATATCCAGGAATCCAACTCAGTCCTGATACTGTCTCCCTAGAGACAAAATCAGACTCAACAGCTTAAAGGGCTCAGTCCCACAAGACAGCCCTCCACTTCAGACTCCAGTCGAAAGCCCTGGTTCTGTCCTCCTTACAGACTCAAGATGCCGAGGACCCCTCCAACTCAGGATGTCAATCACAAGGCCAGTTGTCGCGTGTGCTTCTGACCAGCTGGCTAGAATCAGAGGTTCCCACAGCCCCCTCCTCAGGTTGGGTTAATTTGCTTGAACAGCTCACAGCACCTGGGAAAACCCATTTTCTTACTGGATTGCCAGTTTATTTCAGAAGGATGTGGCATCGGATGGAAAAGAGACACAGGGTGACGCATGGCGGGGAAGGGAGGGGTGTGAAGCTTGCATGTGCCCTGCAAGTATTAATAGAAAACTTGGAAAGGAAGTAATTAAACAATTATTTGTAAGTGATATGAAAACTCCAAAGAATCTACTGATATACTACTTAAAATAATTAAAGTAAATGGATCATTGCACAAAAATCCATTGCATTTTTATATACCACCAGCAGTCAATTAGAAAGTATCAATTTTTAAAAGTATCATGCAATGAGAAAAGTATCAACAATGAAAAATAATGGACAAAAGTGTCAACAACAAAAAATAAAGTAACTAGGAATAAATGTAAAGTGAAAGAAAGTGAAGTTGCTCAGTCATGACCCCGTGGACTGTAGCCCGCCAGGCTCCTCTGTCCATGGGATTCTCCAGGCAAGAATACTGGAGTGGGTTGCCATTTCCTTCTCCAGGGGATCTTCCCTACCCAGGGATCGAACCTGGGTCTCCTGCATTGCAGGCAGACGCTTTATCCTCTGAGCCACCAGGGAAGCCCCAAAATAAGTGTAACCAATATAAAAATCCTACATGCAGAAAATCATAAACTCTTATTGGAAGACTTTAAAGGGGGCCTAAATAACTTGAGTGATATACTGTTTACAGATGGGGAGATTCAAATCACAAAGATATCTCTTCTCCCCAACCTGAATTATAGATTCCATGTAGTTCTGAGCAAAACTCTTAACAGGTATAATCAATAAATTTGACATATTAATTTAAAAATTTATGAAGCAATGGCCAAGAATAGCCACAAAACTTCTTCCTAAATAAGTAAACTACTACGGGCAATTGCCCTCACAAATAATATGTCTTATTATGATGCTATAGCAATGAAAGACAAGGCAAGAACCCAAAATAGAAAGTCCAAAATAAGCCCATGTATTTATAGAGACTTACTGAGTATCAGAGGTGGCACCGCAGCTCAGTGGGAACAAGATAAGCCTTTCAACAGCAGTAAGCTAGTAGTAATAACCAGTAGAGCTAGGATAACTGGTAACCCATGTGGGAAAGAAGTCATATCCCTGCCTTACATCAGGTACAGAAATCCATTTCTTATTAAAGACTGAGCTGTGAAAGGCAAACTCGTATGAAATTAAGGAGCAAAAAAGGAAGCTATCTTTATACTCTCAGGTTAGGGGATACATTCTTAAAGACTTCTGTTCTCAAATGACCATGAAAAATACAAGTCAAACACTGGTGGATGATATAGGTAATATAAACAATCAAAGATCTGATTCAGGAACCACAAGGAACTACCACTGCTCAACAAGAAAAAGACAAACCACCCAACGTAAAAATGAGCAACAAACTTGAATAGACATTTTGCAAAAAACACAAAAGGCAAATTTAAAAAAAAATAGGAAAAGATACTAAGTCAAAATGGCTAGCAGACGAATACAGATTAAAATCACAACTTCATTTTAACAATTTTCATTTAGATTGGCAAAGATTAAGTAGGATAATAGCAAGTCATTGAGAATGTGGTGAGACTATAAGCTGAGACAATTTTGACATATCTCATAAATCTGAACACTTGCATATCCTGATTCAGCAACTCCACATTTATGTACATATCCTCAGATTTCAACTCATTATACTAAGAAACATGCAGAAATATGTTCCTTGTAGCAACTTCCATATTACCAAAAAGGGAAAACAATCTAAATGTCCTTCTATAAAATAATGGATAAATAAATCCTGTCATATTCCCCCAATGAGCTATTATATAGAAGTCACCATAAACTGTACCCATATAAAATTTGGATACATAGTGATGAATGAAAAAACCATTCACAGATTTAAAAACTTAAGACGCATTTTGATAAACGTCAATAAATAGTATCTTTGTGCATACATTTATACAAATGCAGTAAAAATCATACAACAGGAAAAAGACAAACATGAATTTGAGGATGGCTGATACCTCCGGTGGGGAATCGAGGGGATGAGATGGGATTGTAAGGAGCACGAACGTAACTATAACAATATTGGTCATATTCAACATTTTCAGACCACAGACAGGTTCATTTTAGGATTATATCGTCTTTGGTGTGTACATAATTTACAGTTTTTAAATGAGGGGAGGGAAGAACAAAGGGTGAGAGAAATCCAGTTAAAGACCATGACAGGTCTACCTTGGAGATATGAAGGGTTTGGTTCCAGACCACTGCAGTAAAAGTGAATATTGCCAAGTCTCACAAATTTTGGGCTTCCCAATACATATAAACATTATTTCTATATTATACTGTAGTCCATTACATGTGTCTATAAAAAAAGTGTAAATTCCTTAACTTAAAAATGCTTTGTTGTTAAAAAATGCTAACCATCATCTGAACCTTCAGTGAGTCGTAATCTTTTTGCTGGTGGAGGGTCTTGCCTGGATGTTGATGGCTGCTGACTGATGAGGGTGCTGGTTGCTGAAGGCTGGAGTTGGTGTGGCAATTTCTTAAAATAAGACAACAAGGATGTTTGCCACATCAATTGACTCTTCCTTTCATGAACAATATCTCTGTAGCATGCAATGCTGTTTGATAGCATTTTACCCACAGTAGAACTTCTTTCAAAATTGGAGTCAATCCTCTCAAATCCTGCCGCTGCTTTATCAACTAAGTTTATGTAATATTCTAAGTCTTTTGTGGTCATTTCCACAATCTTTACAGCTTCCTCACCAGTAGATTCTGTCTCAAGAAACCACTTTCTTTGCTCATCCATAAGAAGCAACTCCTCATCTGTTAAAGTTTTATCATGTGACTGCAGCAACTCAGCCACATCTTCAGGTTCCACTTCTAATTCTAGTTCTCTTGCTATTTCCACCACATCTGCAGCTACTTCCTCCACTGAAGTCTTGAACCCCTCACAGTTATCTATGAGGGTTGGAATCAACTTCTGCCAAACTCCTATTAATGTTGATATTTGGACCTCTTCCCATGAGTCACGAATGTTCTTAATGGCATCTAGAATGGTGAATCCTTTCCAGAAGGTTTTTAGTTTACTGTGCCCAGATCCATCTGAGGGATCACTATCTATGGCAGCTAGAGCCTTTCGAAATGTATTTCTTAAATAATACGACTTGAAAGTTGAAATTACTCCTTGATCCATGGGCTGCAGAATGGACGTTGTGTCAGAAGGTAGGAAAACAACATTAATCTCATTGTACATCTCCATTAGAGCTCTTGGGTGACCAGGTGAATTGTCAATAAGCAGCAATATTTTGAAAGGAATCTTTTTTTCTAAGCAGTAGTTCTCAACAGTGGGCTTAAAATATTCAGTAAACCATGTCATAAAAAGATGTGTTGTCATCCAGGCTTTGTGGTTCCATTTATACAGCACAGGCAGAGTAGATTTTGCATAATCCTTAAGGGCTCTAGGATTTTCGGAATGGTAAATGAGCATTGGCTTCAACTTCAAGTCACCAGCCGCATTAGCCCCTAACAATAGAGTCAGCCTGTCCTTTGAAGCTTTGAACCCAAGCATTGACTTCTCCTCTCTAGCTATGAAAGTCCTAGATGGCATTTTCTTCCAATATAAGGCTGTTTCATCAACATTGAAAATCTGTTGTGTAGTGTAGCCACCTTCCTTAATCATCTTAGCTAGATCTGGGTAACTTGTAGCTTCTGCATCAGCACTCACTGCTTCACCTTGCACTTTCACATTATGGAGACGGCTTCTTTCCTTAAACCTCATAAACCAACCTCTACTAGCTTCAAACTTTTCTTCTGCAGCTTCCGCACCTCTCTCAGCCTTCATAGAGTTAAAGAGAGTCAGGGCCTTGCTCCGGATCAGGCTTTGGCTTAAGGGCATGTTGTGGCTGGTCTGATCTTCTATCCAGACCACCAAAACTTTCTCCATATCAGCAATAAGGCTATTTCGCTTCCTTATCATTCGTGTGTTCACTGGAGTAGCACTTTTAACCTCCTGCAAGAACTTCTCCTTTGCGTTCACAACGTGGCTAACTGTTTGGCGCAAGAGGCCTAGCTTTCGGCCTATCTCAGCTTTCGACATGCCTTCCTCACTCAGCTTAATCATTTCTAGCTTTTGATTTAAAGTGAGAGATGTGCGACTCTTCCTTTCACCTGAACACTTAGAGGCCATTGTAAAGTTATTAATTGGCCTAATATCAATACTGTTGTGGCTTAGGGAACAGGGAGGCCAGAGGAACAGAGACAGGGTACACAGGTTGGTAGAGCAGTCAGAACACACACAACCGTTTATCAGTTAAATTCCCTGTCTTACCTTGGCGCAGCTGCCAGCACCCCAAAACAATTACAACTGCAACATCAAAGGCCATGAATCACAGACAATTGTAATAAATAAAACAAATGTTTGAAATATTGTGAGAATTACCAAAATGTGACATTCAGACACAAAGTGAGCAAATGCTGTTGCAAAAATTGGTACTGTTAGACTTGCTCCATGCAGGCTTGCTACAAACCTCCAAGTGGTAAAACAAACAAACAAAAACCACGATCTGGGAAGCATAATAAAATGAAGCAAAAGTATGCGAACACTGAGTTGTCTGCCTTCCTTAATTCTGTCAGTTTTTGCTTCATGCACCTGGGGTAGGGATGGGGGGGCTCTTGCTGTTGGGACAGGTGCTTCTGTTCAAATATCAGCAGAGAATAAGCAGCTCTTCATAAATCATATCAAGAAAAGACCTAGAAGGCGTCCGCAGACGACCTCGCCCACTGCTCCCGGACTGGATCAGCTCTTCTCCGCGGCGGCTCCCGCTGTCTGCGGGCAGTGCACCAGGTCTCCCAAGGCGGAGTCAAGGCGAGGCGGACAGTACAATGAAGGTCCAGCCGGAAAAGACCCCAGAACACGCACTCCGGGGCAAGGGGACCTGGCGACCAAGCCCCAACCCTGCGCCGCACGGGATACGCTGGGCCAGAGGTTCACGACGCCCGCTCCGCACGCCGGGGTTCACAATGCAGCCCGGTATTCCCGGGGCAGCAGGACGCCGGGCCTCGGAGTCCAGGACGACCGGCCTCCGAGGGTGATGGGAGGGGTCGTGGGACGACGGCCGCTGCAGCGTGCCGGTACCCGCGGCGCCAGACGGGGCGAGTGCCGAGTGCCGAGTCTCCGGCCCCGCCGTCCTGAGATGCCAGCCAGCCTTCAGCGCGGAAAGGGCGGGGGCGCGCGCTGCATACTGGTACTTGTAGTTCTCCTGGCACCGGCCCCGAGGCGGCGATCGGGGCTGCGGGACAGACACCCCTGTTGCATGCCGGGACTCCCGGCGCCAGACAGGGACTCGTGATCCCGTGGGGCGCGCTGGACGCCGGGACTCGTAGTTCCAGGACTTCCAGCCGCAGCGCCTGACGCGGTTTGCGGCCCGGGGACCCCGCTTTGCCTGCCGTCGCCAGTCCAGGATGCTGGTGCTCACAAGGTGGAAACGACGAAAGAGCCCCATCCCCAGCGGGCCCAGCCCCGCCCGCGCCGTACAGGCAGCGGCCGGTTCCGGGGACCAGCCTGGCCTCTCAGGCCCCGCGTCGCGTGCGTCCGCCAAGGCCCTCGACGCATGCGCGCGCGCGGCGACACGTGACTCCGCACGCTGTCCCGGAAGTCGGCGCGGGACGGGCGGCGGGTCGAAGCCGGTGCGGGGCTGAGGATCGCAGCGTTACCGCCGTTGTACCCTCCTGGGCCGGGGTCGCCCGCCCGCGGCGAGGGGCGCCGGGCCCTGAGCGTCTGCCGGCGCCCTTCCGCAGCGTCTCCGCCTGGCTGCGATGGAGGCGCCGCCCGGCGGCCGCCTTCCCGCCGAGGGCTCCCAGCCGCCGGCCGTAGCCGAGGTGCGCTGCCCCGGCCCCGGGCCGCTGCGCCTGCTCGAGTGGAGAGTAGCGGCTGGCGCTGCCGTGCGCATCGGCTCCGTGCTGGCTGTGTGCGAGGCCGCCGCCTCCACGCAGCCCTCCGGGCCCGCCCCTGTCCGCACCGGCTCCGGAGGCTGCGTGCGCGCGGAGCGCAGGCTGAGGTCGGAGCGCGCGGGCGTGGTGCGAGAGCTGTGCGCGCAGCCGGGCCAGGTGGTGGCCCCCGGGTGAGTGGTAACGGGGGAGGAAGCCAGGTCTGGAGGAAGCTCTGGGCCTGGGCCGGGAGCGGGTCCTGGGCTGGGCACTGGGTGGGAGAGGGTCTCCCGGGCTGCCGCTGAAGGGGCTGCGCTCGGGGAGAAGTTTGCAAGGTAGGGCGCACAGCTGTGCCTCTGCCTGTTTTTCTAAGGCTGGATGACAGTCCCTGCTAGTCATTTACTGATCGGAGGCAACAAACTTCAAAAAAAAAAAAGCCCTGTGTCACCGAAATTGCACTCTTTGAAAGACAATTGCGTTCTTTTCTCTCTGACAGGTGTCTCCACCCAAGACGTCACGTTTGTAAGTTAGGAAAGCTAGGGGTCATAGCACGTACAGGAAGAAGCAGGCGTGCTCCTTGCTTGTTGTCGCAGCGTTAATTGTTGGGAGGCGTGCAGTTGTTCAGGTCCTAGTAAACCTTGTGAAGCGCGGTTGTAAAACCTGGCAGTTCTGCTTCATAGCTCAGGAAGGGGGTGCGGCTCTGGCATAGGTAGGTCAGGGCAAGCAGTAGTGTATCCTCCTACCATGGGCTCTTGCTGTCACACCCCTGTTTTAACCTTATGAAGGGATTTTTTTGTTTGTTTATAAGTTGACAAGTGTTGTGCACAAAGTTGTGTACACAGGACTCGTGTGGTTGTTTTCCATTGCAGGGACGGAAACCTGGGGCAGGTGAGCATCCCTGCCTCCTGTTCAGTGGCTGGGGTGCAGTTTCCCTCTGTGGGGGCCCCAGTGCCCTGGGCGCTCAGTTTCCTTTCTCCCCACCCTGGCCCTCCCCTGGAGAGGTGGGCACCAGCCCCTGCTCCTCTCCTGGTGGCGCAAGTTCATCCTCTGGCTGTTGAACATTTTCCACCTGGTTCCACATGGCTAGAGCCTGCCTGCCTCGCAGTCCTGGGTGCCTCATCTCTCATCCAGTTCTCTTCTCTCATCTTTGGAGGCAGAGCCAGGTCTTCAGTCTTCTCTACCTGCCACAGAGTGCAGGGGAGGTGGCTGGGCTGCACTCTGATCTGCCACTGCCAGAGCCATCCGCCTGGCCTTATGAGGGAGATGCTCGCTGTGTGTGACACCCCGGTGTGCTTTCAGCGTTGCTTTGAAGTCAGGTCTTCCTTGACCATTGCTTGGGCCCTAAGGAGCCTGTAAACCCACCACCTGGACAATGGACATGCTGCTTGATGCTGTCGTTTCACTGGGTAGAAAACCCCTGAGGGAAAGACCTCTGCTCCATGTTGTTCTGTTACTCTGACTGCACAGAAACGACCTCAAGGCCCAGGCAGGCTGGTTACTGGTCACAGCAGCTAGTGTGCCTTCACGTCCTGCAAAGCAGAGGAGCCTAGTCAGGTAATGCTGCCAGTCAGCCCAGCATCTGGCCTAGTGACGAGTTCCCAGCTGTGGGTAATTTTCTGGGTGTTTTTGGTGTTTCAGGTCTTGGGGTATCGTACTGCAGTGGTTTTTCCTGGGGCCTTTTGAGACTCTGAGCAGTGGTAGCATTTCTCCTGGAATGCAGGTGTGAGAGGGTGTGTAAAGCACCAGCCCAGAGCCAGGCTCTATGGCCGGAGTTGTCCTTGGGTCCATCATCGCTGTCATCAGCTGGCCTCATCCTGACCACACCAGAGGTGTTCTCTGGCAGTGAACAGTTCCAGGGACTTAGAGACCTTGCCTCTGGATGTAGTGGAAATGGCAGACGCTCTTGTGACCTGTGATGGGATTGCGTGTTTTTGTAGCGCTCACACTGTCGGGGAGAGCGAGGATTGTTCTGACCTTTTAGACAGAGGAGGGGACAGGGTCCCAGCAGGTTCTGACACACCAGCCCGGTCTCTGCTGAGCTTCCCTGGGTTTCCTCCGCACTGCTGTCTGCTTAGGCCACATTTCACCCAGAGCATCTCCGTGGGGGAAGTAGAGGAAAGAAGAGTCTGTTTCTGTCCTCGTATTGTGTATGTGGATTGAAATTATTTTGATTTGGAAATATTCTGACAAGGCACTGTTAGCAGAAAGTATTTCTGTTAATTATTTGTGCTTTCTTTTCACTTGTCTACTTTTTTTTTCAATTCATGTGGATACATTGAAGTCTCCAAAGGAAAGGAAAATATACACATAAAATAATCAGAAAACAAGCCTGGTGATGGATAAGGACCGGCACAGGAGGAGGCTGTGTAGGTGCGTGCTTGCGTCTTTTCTTGACGTCCAACTAGCACTATCTGTGCCTGGTAGCCTGTCTGTCTGAATCTGTTTGTATCAGGATTGTACAGTGGTGATGTTTTTAATTCCTTCATTTCTTCTTCCTTTCTTGGTTGGCTTTCTACTGTAAGAAAAACTAACTTACTGGCGTGGACTCGTGGGTTCTTATTCAGTGGATTATAGTCCATTTCCAGTCGTTTTCTCAACACTCAGATTATCCTGGACTGGGCAGCAGGCACCATTCCAGGTCCTGTTTCCTGACACAGCCCTGGAATCAGCCTTTCTCAAAGACGTCCTGCTTCCTTTCAGTGCAGCCGTGGTCTGGACATCTTGCCCCCCAGTGCTCTTCAGTAGTCAGACGTTTACTGCTCTAAAGAGATCCCTTCGCCCCTCACCCGTCCGACTCTCCCAGATCCAGCACCTGGCAGCACCCCGGGACCTGCTTCTGACACAGCCGGTGCGCTCTGAGCTCCCCGTTAGAGCAGACACAGATGCTCCTGAGCACAGAAGCCTCCAGAGAGCTTGGTCCTTGCATGTTGAGGGGAATACCTTGTGTGGGGACTGCACTGATGCCTGTCCAGCGGCCTCTCTTCAGGCACTGGCGGGGGAGGTGGGCCTGTGTTGGTGGCTGGCTTGCCATTCTGAGGCTCGTCTCCTTGGTTGAAGTGTTTCTGGAGTTCACAGCACGTCATTCCCTTGACTGAGCGGTGGATTGAGGGTAAAACGACCCTGCCCGTGGCAAGGTCTGCAGAGCTGAAGAGGGAGGGCATCTCATGCCAAAAGGCCATGACTGTTGCTCCTGTCTGACCCCCTTTCCCTCTCTGGGGACTGCATCTCTTTGGGTGGATATTTTCTAAGCCCAATCAGAGATGCCGAAGTCAGCTGGACAGTATCACACCCAGCTCTGACCCTGGGGGGCAGATCTGAGTGGTCCTGTAATTTACAGAAAATGCAGTCGGCCCTCCCTGTCCATGAGTTTTCCCACCTGTGTGTTCAGCTGACTTTGGGTCAGAACATCTGAGCAGTGAGAGTAGGGATTCAGAAAGTTCCGAAAAGCAAAGCTTGAATTTGCCACATACCAGCAACTGTGATAGTGCTGACCTTGTGGTGGGTATCACTGGTGACTGGGAGATGGCCAGTGTACACAGGAGGATGTGTGCACACACCGGGCCGTTTTCTGTAAGGGGCTAGAGCATCCTCCGACTCTGGTACCAGTGGGTCCTGGGAGCAGCTCTGTGCGGATGCACACAGGTGACTGTCAGGTCGGCTTCCCTCTGATGTGGGCTGGGCATTCTTGCTGCTTACCTGGCAAGTGTCAGCCCAAGCCGCGCCTGCCGAGAGCAGCGGCGTGTGGGGGCCCCGGCCCGGGAGCCCACCGGCCGCTGTGTCCCTGTCGCCTCACGGGCAGCAGGTCTGCGGGGCCTGTGACCGCAGCGTGAGTGGCGTCGGCAAGATGGTGGATGAGCGGTCGCTGTTTCTCCCCCGCCTGCCACCCGCGGGTGTCCCAGGCGGCAGGCTGTGCGCAGCTGCCACAGGGCCCACAGCTCGCTGACCCATGAGCAGATGCTGGAGAGCACCCTTGACGTGGAGCGGAGCGCCTCCGTCCGCCTGCCAGCTCCACTGCACGGTCTCAGGCGCGTCCTGGGTCCGTTCCCCCCTCGCGCGCAGGAGGGTCCCTGGCAGGAAGGGATCCGGGAAGGTGGGCCGTGGCAGCAGTGGCCTCACCCCAGAACTGAGGACTGAAGCAGGCGAGACCCCACACCGGCACTGCTGACGGGCAGGGTCACCATGGGGGAGCTGCATGTGCTTGGGGCAGGGGCTCCTCCACTCCCCCAGCCTGTCTAGTGTCAGGGCGAGGAGCAGTTTCTGGGAGGGGTTGAGATGGTGCTGTCGGTAGGCTCTCAGGGAAGGGACCGCGCCACCCGCCTGGTGCAGGCCTTGGGGGCCCCCGGCCAGGGGCATGGGGAGCCAGGTCGTGAACGGCAGGGATAGAGCGCTGCCTGGGAGGCGGGAGAGGCCTGAGTCTGTGAGGAGTCAACCGAGGGCCCCCCACGCTGGGCGCCCAGGCCCTTGTCTACCGGGTCGGGAGGTGGGACCACGCTGACCTGCCTGGCACGCTGACCCACAGCTATCAGGTTGCGGAGCTGAAAGCCCCCCTTCAGAGACTGCTGCCAGGCCACCAGGGTTTGAGGTGAATGTACAAAGAAAACAGCGATTTCTGTGTTTATGAAAACTAGGAATATTAGTCCTGTCAGAAAAATTTAGATTAATCATAGCCTTTTTCCAGACTGGGAATGACTACGGGAAACAAGAATCATTTATTACTTGTCTGTATTTTAACGAGTTGTTCCTTGTCTTATTAACGTTTGAGTTTTTCTGAGCTGTTTATCAGAATCCATAGGAGAATCCCATGTAAGCTTCTCATGCATTTTGAGACCGCTTTCTGTTACTGGCAGGACATCCTGAGTCCTTTCTGTTGTTCCCTAGGTAGTTTTGCTGTGTTTCACGTGAAGGACACGCGGAAGGGAAAGCCCTTCACTTTATCGCCAGAGAGATGGCCTGGGGGCGGCGTGACCCCCTGCAGTCCTGGGGCATCGGATAAGCCCGGGGTTGCAGCTCTTGCTGACGTGCTTGTTCTCCCCCGTTTCCAGGGCGGTCCTGGTGCGCTTAGAAGGATGCAGTCACCCCGTCGTCATGAAGGGCCTGTGTGCCGAGTGTGGCCAGGACCTGACCCAGTAAGTGCTGGCGGCTCGGGAGCGGCGGGGCCTGTGGGGGCGAGGGCTGGGGGCTGGAGTGCAGGCGGCGGTGCCGCTGTCCACCACATGCCACGGGCCGGGCTGCCTCCTCGGGAGGCGCGCACCCCGGTGTGGTGGGAGCAGCTGTGACGAGCCCTCCTCCTCGTCCCTTTGGGACAGGCGTCCCAGACCTGGCCTGGACTTCCCGCCCAGGCGTGTCTCACCTTGGGCAGGTTTGCCCCCGTGGTCGAGGGTGTCCCTGGTTCGCGCGTGTGGAGCAGTGTGGACCCTTCTGTTTCTCACGCTGTGGGCCTCTGGGACCATCTTTATTTTCAGAGGGAACTTTGTGAGTGTGATTTAGTTTCTTCCTCAGTGCTCCTGTGTTTCCAGATGGGGAGGACACTTCAGCACTAGGCCCGCAGTGCACGTCCACTAGAATTAGACCAAGCTGAAGTCCCCGTGAGTTAGCGAGCTAGAGCCCTGGCCTTAGCGCCCCTCTCTCCGCAGGCTTCAGAGCAAGAACGGGCGGCAGCAGGTGCCGCTGTCCACGGCCACCGTGTCCATGGTGCACAGCGTCCCCGAGCTCATGGTGAGCTCCGAGGTGGGTGTCCTGGGGGGCCGGGGCTGGGAAGGTGGTCCTGGGGGCACTCCTCAGTCAGGGCAGGGCTGGGGGCGGAGAGGGCAGGCCTGTTCTTGTCACTGTCCCAAGTGACCATAGTGCGCAGATGGTCGGTGTGAAGCAAGCAGCCTGCCCACGGGACAGGGGCTGTGCCTCTCCTGTTATCTCCCTGCCTTTGGGGTGGGAGCTCTCTGGGATGCTGCCTCTGGAGCCTGGGCTCAGAGGGGAAGACAGCCTTGGGCAGGGAGTCCTGGCCAGGTGGGGTCATGAGCTGGGGGCACCGGAAGGCCCCTGCCTGGGAGCAGGGCTGTGTAGGAAGTAAGTGGTGTCGGCTGAGTGGTGCTGGCCACGGGGGTGTGGGGGCCCAGTGCATGCTTTCACTAGCAGATGTGCGTGTGCTGCGGGGAGGTTTGGGAACAGAAAGCTTGCTCTTACACATTGCGAGAGTCACATGGCTGTGCTGGCCAGAGGCCTCCTGATGCTGGGTCAGGGCCCACACGGGCGCAAGCCTCGCCAGGACAGGGCGCCAGCACAGGCCTCGTGAGGACTGGCTTCTTGTCTTGCTGAGGGAGCCCTGGAGCGCTGTGTCTCTGTAAGCTGTCAGTCAAAGCACTGTGTTTGTAAACGACATACGCCTACTTTGTGTTTCGTGGAAAAGACAATGCCAGAGACGTGATTCTGACTTCTCTGAAATACTGAAATCTAAGCATAAGTACGTAAGTATGTTTAAGACAAAACAAGGAAGTCTGAGGTGGAAAAGAGAAGGAAGTGTTCCCGCTGTTTCTGTTGTAACAGAGTAGCTCTTGGCCTTTCTGCATAAACTCTTTCGGGAGCACAAGGTGGGATTCCTGTCACTCATTCCACACGGGCGCAAGCCTCGCCAGGACAGGGCGCCAGCACAGGCCTCGTGAGGACTGGCTTCTTGTCTTGCTGAGGGAGCCCTGGAGCGCTGTGTCTCTGTAAGCTGTCAGTCAAAGCACTGTGTTTGTAAACGACATACGCCTACTTTGTGTTTCGTGGAAAAGACAATGCCAGAGACGTGATTCTGACTTCTCTGAAATACTGAAATCTAAGCATAAGTACGTAAGTATGTTTAAGACAAAACAAGGAAGTCTGAGGTGGAAAAGAGAAGGAAGTGTTCCCGCTGTTTCTGTTGTAACAGAGTAGCTCTTGGCCTTTCTGCATAAACTCTTTCGGGAGCACAAGGTGGGATTCCTGTCACTCATCAGGACGGCCGCAGCCGCCCCACGGCTCACAGCGTCTCAGTCGTCCCGCGCCCTGCCCTGAGCGAGTCTGCGTAGACTCAGCCTCTTGCCTCTCCGCCCGCAGTCACTGGTCCACACGCAACTAGAAGCGGTCACGGTCAGACTGGCTTGAGGACATTCGAGCAAACGGAACGGGCTTCAGGCACCAGGGCATCGACTCTGGGCCGCTGGGCGCATGGGTGCAGCGGGCGCCCCCAGCTTCCGGTTCTGTTTCCTGGGAAGACCGAGCATCACCTTGTCTCCACATGGCCTTCCTCAGTCACTTCTCTTTGCTTCCCCGGCTGTAGCAAGCGGAAAAGCTGGGGAGGGAAGACCAGCAGCGGCTGCACCGCAACCGGAAGCTGGTGCTCATGGTGGACTTGGACCAGACGCTGATCCACACCACGGAGCAGCACTGCCAGCAGATGTCCAACAAGGTGCGCGCGGGCGGGCGCAGGCAGGGGCGGGCGCAGGCAGGGGCGGGCGCGGGCGCGGCCAGGGGCGGGCGCAGGCAGGAGTGCTGTCTCTTATACACATCTCGGCCAGGGCAGGGCGCAGGCAGGGGTGGGCGCGGCCGTCCTCGGAAGGGGCCTAGGTGGTCGGCTTCGGAAGTGAACAGGCTCTGCCCCTGAGCTCATGGCCACGCTGGGGGGACGGTGGAGAGCTGGTGGGGGCTGGAGTGGACCCTCTCCCGCAGAGCAGTGCAGGTTTTCACATGGCTAGTGTTTCTGTGTTGTGCGATCTTCTGTCCCGTGACAGCTCTCTGTGCCGTCTGTGCCATCACCTGTGGACATGACTCAGGGTTTCCTGCATCACGACCACCGCATTCACGGGCGGCAGAGCGGGGTGGGCAGGGGTGGGGCATCGCGGTGGCGACTGCAGCCACTCGGGGCTTGTCCACTGCGGAGCCGGACATTTCCATTCGTTTCATAAGAGATCCCAATTCCCCACCACCGCAGCTCCCAGATCTGCAGGCAGCACTTAGAGAGGCAGGTTGAACCCTTATCCTCGGATACCCTCACTTGGGATTTGAGGATTTTTCTGTTGTAGTGTCCAGACGATTTACTGATGAGCGTGGGGCTGGGGTGGGGATGGGTGGTTGTACCATCTCGACTCCCAAGTGGTTTTATCGGAGTAGCCCCATCGTGAACAGTGTGACAGATTTATAGCCAATGAAAATTTGACAATGCCTCAGATCATTTCCTTTTCGAGTTTATATTACGGGAAAATGAATGATAACAGAATTAAAAGGATCAGAGTTTAACTTTCTAAGGAGAGTAGATTTACGTGCATGTTGATCACGTGTGAGCAGGTTGGAGTTACCCATCTCATCTCTCTCCTAAAGATGAACCTGTTTTTGTGCTGTAAGTCAGTGGAGTTGCATTTTATAACCGTAAGGAAGTTAGGCTGAGTTGTGTGGGGCTCTTAGCTTACCTTCCTCTCTGGCTCCGGGAGGCACTGTGGATAGACCCTGGAATCTGTGGTGGTTGGCTGCCTGCCCAGGGTGCTCGTGAAATGGTTGGGATGTGAGCGTCCACCGGAGTCCTGAGACTTCTTGAGGCCCTTGGTGCCCAGTCCTCAGACAGCTAAGGCGCCATAGTTGTCACAGGAAGCTATCACTGGTCACCTGGCTTCTGGGCAGTCACTGAGATTAGCCGGAGTGCTCACCCGGGCGGTTACTGCAGGAAAAGGCTGAGCCCCCTTACAGAGTGTGAGAGAGGAAGGCATTTGTGTGTCGTGGCAGGCTGTGCTGCCGTGACTCCCCCCCATAACCCCTGGCGGCTGTCACCTGCCGCATGTCGGTGCCACCCTCTGACCGGGCCTGCTCTCTGCAGGGCATCTTCCACTTCCAGCTGGGCCGAGGCGAGCCCATGCTGCACACACGCCTTCGTCCCCACTGCAAGGAGTTCCTGGAGAAGGTGGCCCGGCTGTACGAGTTGCACGTGTTCACATTCGGCAGCCGGCTGTATGCGCACACCATCGCAGGTGAGCAGCCATGGGGTTCTGTCCCGCTCTGGACACTGAACAGCTGGCGTGTGGGTTTGGCTCCTCTCTTTCTCAACGGTGGGTCCTGCAGATCGAGGGAAAGTCAGAGGCTCTGCCTGCCTCAGCCTTGGCCCCACAGTGGTGGCTAGGGGGGCAGGCTGGTCCTCCAGAACCTCCTCTCCACTCGGCAGCAGTTGCGCTCCAGTCCTGAGTGCAAGCCCCTGCCCCTCTGTCAGCTGCATGCTGCTGGCCCCTGGAGAGGCTGGTTAGGATCATGGACGCGTGGGGAAGTAGGGCTCTCTGTAAGGGCTTTCTTATACAGGCAGAGACCCTCAGGGCTGCCAGCCTGGTCACCGGGGACTTGTCTGTCTCAGCTGATAGACAGTCAGTAGACAGCAGTCGGCATGGGTGTCTAGTCTGTGACCTCGGGGTCCTGTCACAGAGGGCGAGGGCTCTGGTGGGCGCTCAGTGAGCCCGGGAACAGCTGAGCACTGTCGCCGTGCGCTGCTGGGCAGGTGCTTCCTCATCCATGTCCACGTGGTTCTGCTGTCGGGGCAAGTTTCAAAGCGCTGCCCGGACGCCCTGCTCTCCCCTCCGCTGTACAAACACGACAGCCCAGGGACGTACACAGGCCACAGGCCCCTCCCGGGAGCCATGGCATGTGTGGGGTCCCTGTGCTGGTTACTGGCAGGCCCTGGGCTCCTGGGGCAGCACTGAGCTGTGCTCACCCTGCCTGCTGAGCCAGCAGGATCCGGGTGGGGGCCGCCGTCGGCATCTGGACCGATCCCCTTCCCCTAAGGGGGGTGGGCTCCGTGTCTCCCCATCTCACATGTAGTGGGACGGCAGCGCGTCTCTGACACATGACCGTGTCCTGTTTTCTTTTTAAAGGTTTTTTAGATCCTGAGAAGAAGCTATTTTCTCATCGAATATTATCGAGGGACGAGTGTATTGACCCGTTTTCCAAAACAGGGAACCTCAGGTAGGTGCCTGGCTGTGCACCTGCCGTTGTAAAGTCTGCGTCTGGAGCGTCAGCTGCTAGTTCCGTATCCGCTCCCGGTCCCCGGCATCCACTCTGGCATGTGGAAGACCACTGACTTCCACCTAGACCCTTCCCTTCCCTGCTTTCTCTGAATGTCCAGGCAGCGGTGGCTCCTGGGGGGCTCGGGCCGGAGCCCGGGATCACACTGGTGGGAGTGAGCGCAGGGCAAGGGCACGTGGCAAGCGCCTGGGGTGGAGCGCCTGCAGACCCCGGCCGGCCCCAGGGCCTTGTTCCTTCAGGGCCTCGCGTGTGCTGGCCCTGCCCCGTCAGTGTCCTGCCTCCTTCCACCCCACAGGCCCCTCCCGTCCTGGCCTCCAACTCCTCACTGAAGGCCTGTTTTATATTGCGAATTTCTTGCTCAACTTGCATAAGGAATTTCCCCGTTTTCTACCTAGAGGGAGGCAGCCTCTCCCCGATAAGGGCTGCATACCCGTCTCGGGTGTGGTCTTTTGGTGGGCGTTGGCCACGCTTAGCTGACATTTCGAGTTTCAGGTTGAGGATGTCCTGTTCACATCTGTAGTACATAAGAGAGCCTGGGAGCACTCGTCCGGAAACAGCGCTCATGTTTACAGGCTGAGCATCTGGATGAGCAGATACAGGCGTGAGGGAAGGTGTGATGTTTGTCAAGGGAGAAGCTGCACGAGGACGGGGCGTCCAGGGACAGGGCTCCTGGCAGCTCCAGGCGGGGGTGTTTGGTGAGGCAGGTTTCTGGCCGCGAGCTCTTCCCTGGTCTCGCTGGAGTCAGAGCTGCTGAAAGCATCACCAGTGTAAGTCATCGTAGGTACCTTGTGCCCATGGAAACAGACTCACAGAAAATCATTTCGGACATGTGAACGTTTTTCCTGCCTTTAGTGGCAGCTGGAAAACCTGAGCAGTGGCAGGCGCTTCTGCTGCGTTTGTTCCTCAGGCCTGGGAGACGGGCAGGAAGCACCATCCTCTGACTCTCTGTCTTTGCACTTGCTTGTCTGAATGTCGGCCTTGGGGGCAGAAACCAGGTGACGAGACCTCAGAGCGGGCCCGTGTCCCTCGGGCTTTCTGGACCCTTGCTCCCCTGGCACCCCAGCATGACTGTTCTGTCCTGACGTCACGTACGTGCCCAGCTGAGACGCGAGTGGGGCTCTGTCTCCTGCCCAGAGCCGGTAGCTCTCACAGGGTGCGGGCCTTGGCCGGGCCTGTCAGTCCACGCCAGCTCCCCCAGGCAGGGCTCTCCAGAGCCCTGCCGCCTCACTCTGTCCTGCTCCTGCTCCTGCTCCGAGGAGCGCCAGACAGGGGAGGAGTATTAGCAACCTTAGTGTCTCTCTGGAAATCTTGAGAGTCTTGTTTTTTAAACAAGCCCTCCTGTGCATCTCATGCTCGGTTCTGGTTAGTCTGCTCTCCGTTGGTTCCACGTGAGAGGCAGTGTAGACATTTGGTGGGGGCTGACTTCCATAAAGGGTACTAGTAATGCATATTTACTTCCAGAAATCTCTTTCCCTGTGGAGACTCCATGGTTTGCATCATCGACGACCGAGAAGACGTCTGGAAGTTCGCCCCCAACCTGATAACCGTGAAGAAGTACGTCTACTTCCAGGGCATTGGGGACATCCACGCCCCATCTGCGCCCCGGGAGCCCCCAGCGAGGAAGAGAGGTGGGTGGTCCCCAGCCGTCGGGGAGTGCGCCAGCCTTGGTCCCGCCTCAGCTGGGGCTACTGCTCCTTCAGGGTTGGGTTTGGTTTTGTTCAGTTTGTTTGTGTTTCAGCTTCAGAAAGGTTGGTGGGTTTGTTACACTGATACTATTTGGTTTCAGTGTAACAGTATTAGCCTGAGCGTTTTTTCCTGTTGAGTCCAGTGAAGAATGCTGCTTGACTTAATGCACCTGAATGCTCCCTTTCCTCCTGGTTCTCCCTTGAAAGAACAGCCAGGCCCAGGGGTGTGGTGTGGGGGCTCCCGCAGAGGCAGGGCCACTGCACCCTGCCCAGACCTGCATGGAGCCCCTCCAGCCAGTAGAGCCCAAAGTCTGGAGAAAGTTTGACGTTTCGGTTTAAAGTGTCTGATAATCTTTAGCTTTTAAATTATTTTGAGAATACAGTTACTGCTGCAGTGGTTGAAGCAGAACTTTGAGGCCTGGCGGTGGGGAGGGAGGGGCGTTCTGACCACAGCCTGGGAGCCAAGAGTGGTCCACACATCTCGGGCCCTGTGGAGCCCCTAACACAGTGACCGACGAGGCGGCCAGCCTGGAGCAGTCACCTGCTGGCCGCCTCCTGGTGTGTGCCAACGTCCAGAGGTGGCTGGAACCTCAGGTGCGGGCAGGTGGGCAGCGAGTCCACAGGAGGCTTCCTGTCGCTCACTGAGTAATTGTGGCCTTGTCTCCTGTGTCCTCACCTGGTCCATTGTCCTGAAGGAGCCGATGCCGCAGAGCAGCCTCTGTCCATCAGGGACCCCGAGGAAGGAAGGCCAGCCTCCGCAGTGGAGAGTAACGGCCTTGGGAGGCCCACCCGGGAGCTCAACGGGGGCCCGGGCCCTCGGGGATGCTGGCCTTGCCAGGAGGAGGAGAGGGGCGCCCGGTCCACTGCCCGCACCCCCTCCGCTGACAGCCGTGGGACTTTGGCGGGTACCCAGCCACGCGGAAAGACTCCACCAGAGAAGAGGCCTGTGCGGGGTCCAGCCGGCCCTGACCCGGACCCGGACGTGCCCAGTGACAGCGGGAGCAGCAGCGAGTCCGAGGGCCAGCCCTCGCCCGCCCCCTCCGACGGGGAGAGCGGGGAGAGGCGGACCTGGAGGAAGCCCCGCGACGCCGGGAAGGCCACGCCGCAGGGAGGCCCCCCAGGCCTGGCTGGGGAGCGGCTCGCGGGCGCCAACCACTGCGGGGAGCCCGGCCCCGGGGTGCCGGCAGATGCGCAGGAGGACGGAGAGCGGGACGGGCTGTGCGTGCTGGGCGGCGGCTGCGCCGACCGCAAGGAGGCCGAGACCGAGTCCCAGAACAGCGAGCAGTCGGGCATCACGGTGGGCGAGTCCCTGGACCAGAGCATGGAGGAGGAGGAGGAGGAGGACGCGGACGACGACGACCACCTGGTGCACCTGGAGGAGATCCTCGCCCGTGTGCACTCCGACTACTACGCCAAGTACGACCGCTTCCTCAGCGGCGAGAGCCCCGAGGCGCCCGACATCCGGAAGATCGTCCCCGAGCTGCGCAGCAAGGTGCTGGCGGACGTGGCCATCATCTTCAGCGGGCTGCACCCCACCAACTTCCCCGTGGAGCGCACGCGGGAGCACTACCACGCCCGGGCGCTGGGCGCGCGCATCCTCACCCAGCTGGTGCTCGA
>SJYR01000546.1:600703-617819 GCA_006410655.1 Kobus ellipsiprymnus | reverse complement strand
CCGAGCGGGTTGTCACCGAGAGCCCCTCTCCCCGGTACCACCTGGAGAAGGAGCAGAATCGCTGCTTCTAAGACACGAGACGGCATTGCACCGTGATTCCTGGTTTGCAGGTGTTTCGAGGCTGGGAATGCTGCTGTGAAGTCACGGGGTCTCTGCAGAGTCCAGCGTGGAGGGAGGTGGTGGCCAGGGAGGGCGGGTGCAGAGGTGCGTGGGCCGCGGTTTGGGGAGAGCGGGCTCACGGACGCCCCTCTGCATGAGAGCAGGCGCTGGGTTTACAGGCAGGGCTGCAGACAGCCTGAGAGACAGTGCGAGAGTGCTGCTCTGTGTCCGAGGCTGCAGCAGAGCCCCAGGCCTGACCAGGAACTGCGTGCCCCCTGCAGAGTCACGTCCTGGCGGGAGGGGTTGCCGGGGTCCCCTGGGTTCCAGCTCCTCTCACAGCCCTCCTTCTCGCCCGTAGGGAGGACGGCCCCGCATCCTTCCCCGACAGGCAGAGCTTGCTCCCTGCCGCCCTGTTCCACCCGACACCCGTGCACCCCAAGGCCCCGCCTGGTCCTGAAGTCCGGATCTACGATGCCAGCACGGGCAAGCTCATCCGCACGGCCACCTCGGGCCCTGGGCCACCTGGCGCCCTGCCCCACGCGGGGCTCTCCTCCTTCAGGTACTCCACCCGCTCGTGGGGAGGTACCCTGAGCCATGGCCGGCTTCGAGGAGCAGGCTGCGTGTGGGGCAGGCCTTGTGCACGGTCTCCTATCTGGTGTGGGGCTGGGCCTGACGAGGTGTGGTTCCGCCTGGATGGGCACATGGCCCTCCTCTGCCCAGGGTTAGCGAGGAAGCAGGAGGCAGCCCTGGCCCTCCTGCTTGCCCTGCCGGCTGCATCCCTGGGACACAGGGCGGGCCTGTCAGGAACAGCTCCCGCCCTGCGCAGGCACATGGGCCCTGGAGACTGTAGGCTGTATACTGTCCTGCTGCTGGGCTCCAGCTGTGGACAGACAGATGTACTTGCTGGTTGAGGCCAGTTTCAGTTAGGTGTTGGTTGGTGGTTTTGTTATTTGAGACTAAGAGCGTGGTCACTGATAGAGCTTCAATTTTTTTTTTATGACGACGTGATATTTAGTCATTTAACTAGATGCGTTGTGAGCCCGTGTGCTGCTTTTGTTCCCGTGGAGTTGCTTTTTAGCTGGGTTAAAGGTCGTGGACCTCTTTGACTCTGATAAATGGGGTAGTTGCTGTTTCGCCCAAGGCTCGTTGAGCCCCGTGGTCCTGCCCGGCAGCCTCCCGGCCCTGGCCCATCTCGGACACACGACTGCGCTGTGACCCATCTCCGGCCTCTGCAGCCCTGTGGACCCGCCTCCACCTCACTGGCTGTCGTCTTGCGTCCTGAGTCGATGCTTCTTCCTGGCTGGCTTCTGGGAGCTCTGCCCTGGTCCTCCTGGGTGGCGGTCGCTGTGAGAGGGCTGCGTCACTGCCTGGGTCGGGAGACGCTGGCCCCGTGCTGCCGGCCGAGCAGTGCTGGCTCCTCGGCTGTGTGGACATGTGGCCTGCTGGGGTTTTCTTTGCGGTAATCGTCGTGTTTTCTGTCAGGTCCTTCCTGACGGAGAGCAGGTGTTCGGGTGGTGGGTCGAGGGCCCCGGAGCTGCGCTGGCCTCGGTGTGTGTCTGTGGAGGGTGCGCCATTTAGACAAAAGCGGCCCAGTGTTTCTAGAGTAGCTTGTGCAGCTTATCCTAAACAGCGTTTGGGTTTTGGGGTGCAGCTCTGTATTCTGTCATCCCAGAGCTTCACAGCTCTCATTCTGTGGAGCTGGTCTTGTCGCTCCTCGCTCTCCGCGCGTGTGTGGCATGTCCTGCTTGTCGCAGCGTGGCACGTGCTCACTGTGCACTCATCCTTACACCAAGCTGTTCTCCGAAGTGTTGCAGTGAGCTCCATCTCTGAGGTTCCTCCTTGTGAGGGTGAGTCTGACGGGGTGCAGGGCTCGCCTCCGAGCGTCCAGCCCAGGCCACCCCCGGGCCATCCACCCTTTCCGGTCCTGTTGCCTGGACGTGGCACCTCGCCCACGCGTGTGCGGAGGGCAAGGTGGGCTGCGCTCCCGGGGGCAGCGTGCTGGCGTGTTCTGATCCGGAACCCCAGGGCAGACCCGGTTGTGACCGGCCACCACAGCTGTTGGGCGGTTGCTTCCGTCTGATACTTGTTTGGGAGTCGTAAGTCTCGGGAGCTCCTGTTTGATGTTCTGGTTCTGGGCTAAGGTGCCAGCCCTGACAAAAGCGGCCCAGTGTTTCTAGAGTAGCTTGTGCAGCTTATCCTAAACAGCGTTTGGGTTTTGGGGTGCAGCTCTGTATTCTGTCATCCCAGAGCTTCACAGCTCTCATTCTGTGGAGCTGGTCTTGTCGCTCCTCGCTCTCCGCGCGTGTGTGGCATGTCCTGCTTGTCGCAGCGTGGCACGTGCTCACTGTGCACTCATCCTTACACCAAGCTGTTCTCCGAAGTGTTGCAGTGAGCTCCATCTCTGAGGTTCCTCCTTGTGAGGGTGAGTCTGACGGGGTGCAGGGCTCGCCTCCGAGCGTCCAGCCCAGGCCACCCCCGGTCCATCCACCCTTTCCGGTCCTGTTGCCTGGACGTGGCACCTCGCCCACGCGTGTGCGGAGGGCAAGGTGGGCTGCGCTCCCGGGGGCAGCGTGCTGGCGTGTTCTGATCCGGAACCCCAGGGCAGACCCGGTTGTGACCGGCCACCACAGCTGTTGGGCGGTTGCTTCCGTCTGATACTTGTTTGGGAGTCGTAAGTCTCGGGAGCTCCTGTTTGATGTTCTGGTTCTGGGCTAAGGTGCCAGCCCGCGAGGGGCCTGGAGTCAGAGGTCCTTGGGGAGCATGGGTGGAGCGCCTCTCACGCGGGATCTCCATGCGCAGGTCGCTGCTGGGACCATGGAGGAGAGAGCAGCTGCCGTTCAGAGCCGCCGGGGTGGGGCCCGGGTCCAGGCTGTCGGTGTGGCAGGCGTGGCTCCACGGTGTCGCTGGGCCAGGGCCGTGTCTGGAGATCAGGGTGCGAGGTCGGGGCCACGGCAGCATGCCTCACACGCGTCTCCCAGTGGGTCAGCCACTGAAACAGCTTTTTCTATGCCCCTTCATAGCTGAATACTGCAGGTAGTGAATGTCTTGTTTTTTTTAGTATAGGTTTTCTTTGGAGATGATTGTGGGGGAATAGGCAGCTAACAGAAATGACAGACAGCCCAGGGACCCTTTAACCATCTCCCCGCAGTGTCCACATCTCCAGACCTGCAGCCTGCATCAAGCTGAGATGCCTGCCCCGACAGTCCAGACTTGCCCGTCCCTGTCCTGTCGTCCGAGAGTGCAGGCTGGTGGGCTGGCGCGCAGCTCCGCCCAGCTCGGCTCCCTGGAGACGCTGCCCCAGCATCTCTGTGTTGACTGCTCAGAGGGCGTCGTGGTGTGAGGTGCGGCAGTTTCTGTGACTGTCCACCCACTGAGGACATCGGGGCCATGTCCAGCTCTGGAATCTGAGCGACAGGGCTGCTGTAAACGTGTGCGTGTCTCTGTTTCTCCCGGGTCGGCCATGGGGGCTGCTATGGGCTTGCTAACACCGGGGCGGGGAGTGGTCTGTGGCCGTCTGACCCCCCAGTCTCTGTAGGTGGCGCAGGTGTTCCTGCCTGGGGAGCCGTGCAGGCAGCATGGGATGCTGAGAGCCGGCGGGAGCGGTGGGGCTTCGGCAACTGGCGGTCGCCGTGTTAGGAGACAGAGTGGAGACGTCTTTAAAATACCTACTTCTCATTCTTCTTAACACAGCAAACCTCTGCGTGTTAACACCTTTTTAATGAAGAGCAACTATTTTCCAGTTCCCTGGTGCTTCAGATAGTAAAGAATCTGCCTGCAGTGTTGGAGACCCAGGTTCTAACCCTGGGTCGGGGAGATCCCCTGGAGAAGGAAATGGCTACCCACTCTAGTGTTCTTGCCTGGAGAATCCCATGGACAGAGGAGCCTGGAGGGAGGGCTGCAGTCCATGGGGTCACACACGACTGTTTTCCAAGTAGAAAAAAAACGTATGGAGAAAGTGAAAGTGAAGTTGCTCAGTCGTGTCCGATTCTTTGCGACCCCACGGACTGTAGCCTATCAGGCCCCTCGGTCCATGGGATTTTCCAGGCAAGAGTGCTGGAGAAGCGTGGCTTGTTTGCGTTTCGGGGAATCTCTGGCTGATGGAGGGCGGGTGTCTACCTGCCGCTCGCCTGCCTGGTGTGACTGCCGTCTGGCAGGGGAGGCCACGAGGGGGAGTGGTGGCCAAGCCCGTCCTGTCCCTGGAGGAGGGAGCCTCTTGGTGGTGCCTGCAGGGTCCCTGGAGCCCCAGCCCGAGGCAGCGAGGGGCAGGCATGCGTGTGCGCCCGGCGGAGTCTGCACCCGAGGGAGCCGCCCCAGCGGAACCCCGGGCCTCCGCCTCTGGTGGAGGGCGCTCCTGTTCCTCCTTTGGTCCATGGGATTTTCCAGGCAAGAGTGCTGGAGAAGCGTGGCTTGTTTGCGTTTTGGGGAATCTCTGGCTGATGGAGGGCGGGTGTCTACCTGCCGCTCGCCTGCCTGGTGTGACTGCCGTCTGGCAGGGGAGGCCACGAGGGGGAGTGGTGGCCAAGCCCGTCCTGTCCCTGGAGGAGGGAGCCTCTTGGTGGTGCCTGCAGGGTCCCTGGAGCCCCAGCCCGAGGCAGCGAGGGGCAGGCATGCGTGTGCGCCCGGCGGAGTCTGCACCCGAGGGAGCCGCCCCAGCGGAACCCCGGGCCTCCGCCTCTGGTGGAGGGCGCTCCTGTTCCTCCTTTGCCTTTCTGGATCTGGAGGGAGGCTGTAACAGGTGTGTTTTTGGTAAAAAGATGCCGCTGCCGTTTTCCACGCTCATAAGAGCTGTGGCTGTTGATGTGGCCTGATGTGGGGCCGTATGGAGATCCTGTGGCTGCTTGACCTCACGTGGAGGGCAGATCCCCCGTGCTGGCTTCTGGGCGAGTGTTCACCCTCCCTGCCCACCCCGCCAGACCGGCGCTGAGCAGTGTGGTTTGTTGGTGAGAGAGGAGGTCAGTGTCTGCCTTCAGCCCGAGGACAGGAGAGCCTGACCTGCTGCATTCTGGCTGGACCTGCTGGGCTTTGGCTTCGTAAATAAAGACTGATGAAACCTGAGCAGGCACCACCCATGAGGCAGCATGTGTCTTCACAGCTCAGGTTTCCCGCGTGTGTGCTCTGTATGTGTACTCCGGGTGTGTATATGTGCTGTGTATGCTGTGTGGGTGGGGGTGTGTGTACCTCAGGTATGTTTATATACTGTGTGTGTGTATCCTGAGGGTGTGTGTGTGTATATCTCGGGTATATGTATGTTCTCTGTGTGTACGTGCACCCGATGTGTGTATGCCGTGTGTGTGTGTGTGTATGTGTACCCCGGGTGTGTGTGTGTACTCTGGGAACATGTATACTGTCTGTGTGTGTATGTGCACGCCCTGGGGGTGTGTGTGGGTTTACCCTGGGTGTGTTTATAACCTGTGTGTATATGTATACCGTGTATGTATGTGTGTGAGCCCTGTGTGTGTATACCCAGGTGGGTGTGTGTGCACCCTGGGTGTATGTATCACCCTGTGTGTGTGTATGTGTACCCTGGGTGTGTGTGTACCCCAGGTGGGTGTGTGTACCCTGGGTGTATATATACTGTGTATGTGTGTGTGTCTGTGTGTGTGTGTGCACGTGTATACCTGTCCTGAGAGTCGGGCTCGGGCCAGCTGTCCTCACGGGCTGTGACTTCCCTTCCAGGGCAGTGCAGCCACGCCCCCAGCAGGTGTTTGGTGACGACCTGCCCGACAGTCAGGATGGGGAGCAGCCTGGTCCTTCCCGGAGGAAGCGCCAGCCCAGCATGTCGGAAACCATGCCGCTGTACACGCTGTGTAAGGAGGACTTAGAGAGCATGGACAAGGAGGTGAGCCCGCACTGCCCTCTGTCCACCGGGGGGCGGCTTGGCAGGACATGACTGGTCAGTGTCTGGGCGGCGCAGGAGGCAGCTTTCCGAGCTCACCTGGGGACCCTGGTGCCCTGCCTGTGGACTGTGGGCAGCCCCTCAGAGGAGACTGTAGACTCTCTTACAGTTCGGATGCTTCGTGTCTGTGGACCTCTGGTTCTGTCTGGAGCAGGGAGTGCTGTCTGGCAGCACAAGAGTCTTGTCTTGCCTCCCTTCGTGGGCATTCTCAGGTTTCATGGGAGCAATGGAGGCCTTCAGCTTAGTTGAAGAGGGTGTGTTATGTGTGAAGGCCTTGTGAAAGTGGTAGTCACTCAGTTGTGTCTGACTCTTTGTGACCTGTGGACTTTAGCCCACCAGGCTCCTCTGTCCCTGGAATCCTCCAGGCAAGCATACTGGAGTGGGTAGCCATTCCCTTCTCCAGGGGATCTTCCTAACCCAGGGATCAAACCCAGCTCTCCTGCGTTGAGGCAGGTTCTTTACGATCTGCATTACCAGGGGTACCTGGAAGACCTTGTGGGCCCAACAACAAAGCCAGCCCTTGAACTGTCGACGCAGCGTGTGTGTGCTTTAACTCGTGGATGCGTGTGCCTTGTCCTTTCTCAGCTGCACGTGTAGGTTTGCAGCTGGAGATATCGCTGGTCTGAGCCCTCTGCCGTGGCTGTGGTCCCTGCTCAGAGCTGCTCTATTTGGGGGCGGGGATGTTCCCCCTCACCCTCATCGCCTAAATTTCATCAGAGGGTTTTTAATCCTGGCCACGCCGGGTTCCAGGGCCTTCCTCCAAGGCGTCCCCACTGTCCACTGTGCGTCCACGACTTCTGTGGGGACGTGGACCCCGTAGAGCCGTGGTGTGCACAGGTGTGCGGGGCACACACCCGGGACGGGGCTCCAAGGGCACCGGCCGTTGTCCTGGGCGCTGGGCCTCCCTGACTCGGGGCTCCGGCAGAAATGGTGATTTGTCGGGCGTTGGAGTTCTCGGTGGGGGAGGGAGCACAGCGCGGGCCGCCCCTTCCCGCCCGGGCAGACCCCTCATCGGGGCTGCAGCAGCTGCTGCGTGTCCTGGAGCAGGTGGCCCTGAGACCCCCCTGGGGAAGGGCCGCAGGTCGAGTTCCTCGGGATGGTGCTCCGTCCGTGCTGACACTCAGCCCTTGTCAGGTGGACGACATCCTGGGCGAGGGCAGCGACGACAGCGACAGCGAGAAGAAACCACGGGAGGAGGAGGAGCCTCCGGAGGAGGAGCCGGGGCGCGGCCCACCCGAGGCCCTGGGGGCGCCAAGGGGGCGCCGGCTGGAGAGGAGTGCCGCAGACGGCCGGGGGCTCAGGTGAGCGTGGGCTGGGCACCTCCCGCGTGGTGAGCGAGCACCATCTTGTTGGGTCTTCCCGGCATTAAGGACCCTGATGGGAGGGGTGGGAACCCTGAGAGGGTCCCCAGAGGGCAGAGGCCTGCCCGCTTTCTGAGCAGGCGGCCGGGTCTGGCTTCGCTACATGAGTGCCTATGGGTGTCTGCATCTGTGTCTTCCCAGCCGTCTGGTCTGACTTGCAGGCCGTCCTGTAGGTGAACTGACCTGCGGAGAAAGTGCGGCCCTTCAGGCAGGCACAGGCCAGTGGCCCGCAGCAGGCGGAGGCGGCACCGCACCCTCCGCTGCTGGAGCCCCCTCGGCGCACTGTGCTTCCCTGCTTCGTAGCAGCGCTGTTCCGTGGGTCGAGGAGAGAACTGTGAACTCTGCTCTGGGTGATCGGCCACACACAATGGTTTGACTCCGTGTTCTCACACGTGGGGTGTCCCGCCGTCAGGGTGGAGGCTATGAGGGGTACAGGCGTCGTGGATCCCACATCTATGCTGGGCGTCAGGGCCAGGGGAGCCCTGTGCTCCATCCCACAAGGGCTCAGAAAGCTGCTTTTGTCGTGAAATGCGCTCAGGCTTTTCAGAAACGTTAGCACAGATGAGGTCTGGATAAGCTTTTCTTGAAGCGTGCCCTCTCATCCTGTGGTCCTGACCCAGATCGCATGCCCTGGGCCCCGGTGCCATGGTACGCTCCCCACATGTGCGTCTCTGAAGACACGCAGAGCCTCCGCTGTGGCCAGGCTGGGTGGGAGCCCACCCGCGAGGCGGCATCCGCTCAGCCTCGGGGCCCCAATGGCCTTCCATACCGCAGGGCAGGCACTCCTGGGGTGCTCAGCTCAGGGTTTGCCAAAACTGCTTCATCAGATCAGGTGTTTCCTCATTTTTGTAATAATGGCCCATGTTTCCAATGAGAGACATTCTTTTCAGGTCCTTTTGTGTCCTGGTAGCACCAGGCTGCACTTCCCTCCTGGTGCCCTATTCCTGGCTCACTCCCCTGCCCCCCCCACCCCACGTCATAATCTCCACTTAATGCCCACGTGCATGGAAATAACCATCTCCTCCACTGTGAGTGCAGCTGGGACAGCAGCGGAATACAGACCTGTCCATGCAAACACACGCGTGCACACACATGCGCCCGACGTGGCCTTGATGGGTGAACTAGTGACCTTACCAGGTGCAGTGCTGCCCTTTTCTTTTTGCCAAAAACGCCCAGCGGGTTGTAACCAGCAGTTCAAACATACGTGCTTTATGGATTTTGTTTAATCGGGGTTAGGTGTTGATACAAAACAACAGTTTCTTATTTAGTGTTTACTAAACAGCAGACTTCAGGTGTGGGTCTACATGCCTTTCTACAGCAAAGTACTCAGACACTGGACCCTGGGGGAGAAAATTTGAACGCGTGTTTGTGTTCCTGTTCACGTTGTTGCTTTATTCTACACCAAATCTGAGATGACTCCCGGGCCTTAAATTTTCTCCAAATTAAATCTGTTAGCGTTTCCCTAGGGAACTGTGCAGCTGGTTGTGGAAACAAAACACAAATATTGCTTGTTCTGCTGGGAGGAGAGGAAGCTGGTCTCAATTACAGGCCTTTATTAACCATGGCTTGCAGCTGTTTCCAGCCTTTGAGGTAATTTAAGCACTAAAACTCAATTGTGTTGGATGTGAGATTATTCCAAACATTGTGTAACCGGGACTGAGGGCTTGCCTGTTCCACCAGCGGGCACTGCCTCTGTGGCCTCTGACTTTCGTCCCTGGCAAGCCCGCCTGTTGGACCCCAAGGTCCCAGAGCCTTCCTCCTGTGGAACCCCCAGGGTTCAGCAAGTTGACGTCCGTCTCTGAGTGGAGGCTGTAGTAGGCTGTGGGGCCCCCCTCCTGGCTGGCTGCTGGCGTCTCCCTGGGGCTCGCGTCTTCCCGGCTCTGAGGTCCATGGCGGCCGTTGCCCTGAGAGTAGAGGGGCTGGCGCCCCTGCAGCAGTGTCTCCAGATGCAGTTGAGAAGGTCTTATCGACAAGTAGCCGGAGTGACCCTCGTGGGGACCTGTGCTTCTGCCCTGGGGCCCTGCCTGGCCCCATCCCCACCCCTGGGGGCTCACTGCTGATGGTCTCAGCTCCTCTTCGAAACACCTTGGGGCACATGAGGGTCTCTGCACCTCATGTTTCTTACTTCCAGAAAGGTTGCCAGCCCCCACCCCACCCCCCACCCCGGTGACTCACTGGGGGTCTCCCAGCACGCAGAGTGGAAGGTGGCCGAGGAGGAGCTGGAGGGACAGCTCATAACCCCAGGGTCTTGCTGTGGCCAAGGCCGTGCAGCTGGGGGTGGGGCCTGGGTCACCCCCTGTCTGGTAGCCAGCATCCACAGTTGAACAGGACCTGCCTGGGGCCGTGTGTTCATTGCACATGTATTATTGCTGTGCACACGTGTGCACACACACGATCTCCAGTTCTGTCCCTGGGAGGTGGTACCCCTGTGAGGAATGTGGTTATTGGGGTTGTGTGCAGTGGTTTGAACGATAAAGGAGTAAGCAGTCTGTCAAAACTTTCTACGTGTCATTTCTAAATGTATCTGCATGTTCACCACTCGACAAAGGGAAATAATCTGGGTGCTTCAGATTAATCACACTTAGTAACACCTTCTGTTCGAGCATCTCTGCACATCCAGAGTCAGCCTGCAGTGTTGGGGCCAGCCCGGGGCCCTGCGTCTGCTCTGATTTGGTTTGAGAGCTGCAGCCCCGCATCCACGCCTACCCCCGCCTGGCGCCCGACCCCAGCTTGGCTGGCGCCTTCCTGGAAGCATCGCAGGGACCCACTCGGCCCCATCCTTGTGTCCAGGCCCTGGCACCCTCCCCTCTTCCCAGCCCAGCCTCCTCAAGGTGCGAACGGGGCCTGAGAGAACGGGTTCTTTCCAGTTGACTTTCTCCTCCCTCGCCCGCGCTGCGGGGCCCAGCACCCAGCTCCAGCTGTGGGCACTGATTGGAAAGGCGGCTATGGCCTGTGGCTGTGCCCTGTCCTGTGTCAGTCTGTCTGAGGCGGGTGCGGCTGCCGCAGGGCTGTTTCCAGGATGAGGCAGGACGCTCTGGGGGCCCGCTGCCCTCCCAGACCCGGCTGCTCCGTGAGGCCTCTGAGCTCAGGCTCCAGAGACCCACAGTTCACGTGTCTCCTCATCCCACCACCTCACGTTTCTCTGTAAGTGACAGCGTAAAACGGAGTGGTTTTTTAAACAGAGATGTGCTTCACCCCAGGGCTGCCCTGCCTGCAGCTCTTCTCGTAACCAGGACGACACTAGAGCACCCAGAGTGACGCTTTGCTTACCTGGTGCAGGTGAAAGTCCGTGACTTAGACACACGTGTCCGCTGCCCGCTCCTTTTCTGGGTTGTGTCCCTCTGGGTGGGGCTGGAGGCGCAGGATGTGGGGGACCCTCAGCCTCTGAGCTCAGTGTTGGGGAGTGTAACCTTGGGGTGGGGGGCGGTTCCGGGTGCCAGGCTGTGGGCGCGTCAGCCGAGGAGCTGAGGGTACCGAGCTCCTGTCCAGCGCCCACCCCGCAGCACCTCGCTGGACGTAGTTGGGAGGCTGTCCAGGGACGTATCTCCTCACGGGGAGATGTCTCAGCTCCGGAACTTGCTTCCCAGGGCCAGTCCCACTCCCATGCAAGGCCCAGGGCCTCCCCCTGTTCCTGCCAGCCTGAGAGGTGAGGTGCTTCCGAACTGCACCTCCATTTCACTTTCCAATTAAGTCGCGCTATTTTTTCAGTGTTTATTGTCCTTTTTGAATTTTCTATTTTGAGGGGGTCGGTTGCTGTTTTCTGTTTGGGGAGTGTTGCTCACGATTAGATCGTTATTGTCTGTTTTAGAAGCATCTTTGTGAGAGCTTGAGTAACAGACGACATCGTCCTGTGTGTGTGGCTGCTGACAGTGCCTTTTGTGGCTCTAAGAGATGCACTTTGGGAGGTTTTCTTCTTTCTGGAACGTTTTCCCAAACCAGAGGTGTGTGTCAGGGAATGTACGTACTCTCATAAAACTGAAGTTTCCTTTTCGGTAAATGGTGCTGCAACAATTAGATGTCAAGTGCAAGATAATCTTGGCCACAGTCAGAAATTTATCCAGAAATTGACTCAAAATAGATTATAGGCCTTGACCATGAACCTGTCTGCTGGCGACTGTCCCCATGCCCCTTTCCGGCGGCTGGTCCCACCCTGCCCTCTCCTGTCCTCATGCGGCACAGTCACTGTGTCATCTGCCATGGGCCCTCGCCATCAGGGCTGGGTGCAGCTCACGGCACGTCTGCTTCTGTTGCAGGGGCCACAAGAGGAAGCTGAACGAAGAGGACGCAGCCAGCGAGTCCAGCGGGGCGTCCAGCTGTGAGGACGAGGAGGGGGGCAGCTCGGAAGCAGACGAGATGGCGGCCGCACTGGAGGCCGAGCTGGGTGACCTCATGTGACCTGGGATGGCCTGCAGCTCACCCATGGAAGGACGTGTCTGTTTGCAGAGCTCCCCCTGCAGAAACATTATTTTGCAGAAATAGGTGTTTTTAGAAGTTTTACCACAGGAAGGCCGACTTGTTAAGGACAGCATCGTGGGGAGTGTGGGCCACGCCAGAGACTGTCATTGAGCTCATCCAGGCCACACGGCAGGACCGAGTGTGGGGTCTGTCATCAGAGGAGGGGTGTGGGCTGGAGCGTGGGGTCTGTCATCAGAGGCGGGGGGCGCTTGTGCCATTAATGCCGCAGCACGTCACTTAGGGTGAGGCCTGGGGCCCCGACGAGACTCAGGGGATGGTGCGCAGGAGCCCGGCATCCTGGCTCTGCTGATGGAAGCGGTGGCGCGCGCAGGGTTTAAGTGAGGCTGCGTGGCACGCACACACCTGCGCAGAGTGCAGATGGGCCGGGGCTCCCGGTGCGCTATGACCCGTGGGGTTCGCTGACACCAGGTCCCGTGGCTTCGTGCCCAGGGCGCCTCCTTACTCCCACGGGCATCGGGACAAAGGCCACCGCCTTCGGCTCCTTCGTGAGATCAGATGTAAAGTTTTGTATATCTATTTCATATGTGACCCCCCCAAACAGATTTTTCTTTCATTTAATAAAAGTCTTTTTTGTAAGCCTTCTTCCCTGCCCCGTTCCCTCACAGGGTCCAGCCACGCGCCGCCTAGCCCCAGCGCCCATCAAGGAGGTCGTGGGCAGAGATGTGGGGAGGTTCATGGGTGAGTGAGCAGGGCCTTGGACGTTGGAATGGAGAAGCAGCGTCCTCCCAAGCTGGCCATGGCTGTTGCTTGTTCCGTACACACCAAAGCTTTAGAAAAGCTGAGGACCGCTGCTGTTTCTAATAGATTTATGAAAATTAGATCTAACACCGAAGGAAAGCAGAGCATTTCCGATCCTAGGAGCTCAGAGCTAACAGGGTTGTAAAATTCGTCACATACGGCTTGTCTGCCAGCAGCATGGATGGCGTGGTCCTGTCCCCAGGGTCTCGGGTCTCACCTGCAGGTCTGTGCTCAGATGGCACCAGTGAGAGCCCACCTGGGGCCGCTGACCTGAGATCCCAGGCGCTCGCCTCTGGCCTCCACACGTAGGGCAGTACCAGGGCGATTTCACCGTCGTGCCTCCCCTAGGACGGCCCTCTGGCCCTTCCTAGTGACCCTGGGTTGGCCTGCAGGTGGAGGCACAGAGCCCGGGAGGCGTGAGAAACCTGCAGGCCTGCCATGCGGGGCGCAGCCGGGGCCTGGGGCGTCTGCGGAGCCAGTCTGAGGCGTGGATGAGTGACAGCACTGCTGAGCCACCAGGCGTAGAAAGCAGGCTGGCTTCAACTCGAGGTCAGCAGCAGAGCAAGCCTTTCTCTTCCTGTTTTCTGGGGTAATCACCGGTTAAAGGTGAGGGTTGGCTATGGCGGTATCCTCACGTGCAACGGTTGCAAGTGGGCTTGTCTTCCTCTATTGACTTACTTGTCTAAGAAGTGAGGTGTAGCTTCAGGTACAGCTGGGTCCAAAAGTCCACCAGATGATCCTGACTCCCTGCCCGCGGTTTGTCCTCTCTCCTGGATCCTGACTCTCTCCCCGCGGTTCGTCCTCACACGGGTCATGTGTGCACAGACACATTCAGAGGCACAGCCTGTCTCTAAATAAAGCTTTTCCGTTTTGAAACTGCTGCCCAGGACTTCCCTGGTGATCCGGTGGTTAATAGTCCCCCTGCCAGTGCAGTGGACAATGGGTTCTGTCCCTGGTCTGGGATGATCCCACGTGCCTTGGGGCAACTAATCCCATGCGCCAGAACTCCTGAGCCGGTGCGTTCAGGAGCCTGTGCTCCGCAACAGTGAAGCCGTCGCAACAAGAAACCCACTTAGAGCAACGAAGACCTAGCACAGCCAACAATAACGAAATATTAAAAATCCTGTTCTAAAATGCTGCCCAGGTGGAAAGTTTTTTAAGTAAAAAAAGGAAACAAAAGGCACCCAGGGTAACAGTCACAGCCAACACTTAGGGCGCTTTCCTGTGGTCATGTGCCTGGCCTTTTAAGATAAATCTGATTGTGACCTTGTAACATAGACACTGAGGGCAGAAGGAGGAGAGGGCGACAGAGGATGAGATGGTTGGATGGTGTCACCAGTACAGTGGACATGAACTTGGACAAACTGGGAGATGGTGAGGGTCTGGGACGCCACGGGGTCACAAAGAGTCAGACATGCCTTGGCCCCTGAATGACAACAACATGGACCATCAAAGATGGAGAAGGAAAATGGCTTCAGTCCACCAAGTCCACATTAACATTTCAGAGTGGGGTTTTTTGTTTGTTTGTTTCTTAAACACTGTTTTTATAGAATTAATTTTTAGAGCAGTTTTAAACCTAGAGGACAGCTGAGGGGAAGGTTCAGAGGTTTCCTGTGCATCTCCCCTGCACACAGCCTCCACCGCTGTCTGCTTCCCCACCAGATAGGACATTTGTACAACGGATGGACTTATATCAGTACATCATCACCCAAGTCCACAGCTCACGTTAAAATGCCCTCTGGACGTTGTATGCTCAGTGGGTTTGGACAGATGTGTAATGACATGTATCCTTCACGATTGGTCCATTCAGAGGATTTCACTGCCCTAAAAATCCTCTATGCCCCCCTGTTCATCCCTCCCTTCCCAGCCCCTGGACCACTCAATCATAGTTTTTCTAGAAAGTCCTGTGGTTGGACGTTGGACACACAGGGCAGCCTTTTCAGGTTGCCTTCTTTCACTTAGTGGCGTGCACGTGTCTCCTCCGTGTCTCTTCACCAATAACCAACGAAGGCGGGCTGCCAGAGACTCGGAGAGACACCCTGGTTCCTTCAAAAGGTCGTTCTCAGGAAAAGCCAGAGAGATGGAGCAGAGCGTGCTCGGCGCAGTTTGAAGACAAGCATGCCCGCCAATCCCGGCATGTGGGCTTGTTTGGATCCTAATTCACACAAACTGAGCGTGCACACACAGCATGAAACAGAAACTTTAAACGTGAACAGACGTGAGAGACAGATGAGTATGGTTCACTTAGGCGAAGTGCACCTCTTTCCAGAGCCCCCTTTTAAAGAGAATGTCCTGAAATATTTATGATAAATGACATGATGCTGAGGTTTACATTGGACAGGACGAGGCACAGCGGGAGAGCTGAGGCTTGGAAGGGGTGCGAGGTCAGCGCTATTTTCAGGAAAATCTCAAGTTCTGCCTACTTTGCGTGTGTTTGGAGTGTTCTGTAATAAAAAGTGGCAACACTATGAACAAAGTCACTCAGTCTGAGTCTTAAAGATGCCCAGAACAAGGCCAGTTGCTTCGAGGTAGACGGACGATTCCGGGGTCCCTGTACCCTCAGCTGCAGACCCCCTGGCGGGCAGCTATCTCCCTGCTGTCTGCCTCCCGTGGGGCCCCTGGGCCTGAGGTCATCAGTGTCTGTGGCCCATGCTGGACACACCTCAGTGCACACCTCGTCCTTGAGATCTTATGGACCCCGTCTAGACACGTGCACGCACATGCCACAGCCTGTGTGGGCTAGCACCGTATTCACAGGAGATGGCTTCCTCAGGCTCCGACCTTTAACAGCTGAGCGCCCGCCGTGGCCTGGCACCAACAGGACCGCCTGAGTGGAGATGAAGGCCCCTAAGGACCCGGCCTTGGAGTCTGAGCTCCGCACAACAACGCAGGCTGACAAGGTCACCGGGTGACACGCCACCTGAGAGGCCAGACAGCTCCAGAGCACTTTCTGGGCAGCAGCTTCTTGGCCCTTGCGGCTCCCCTGAGACGGCTGCGTTCCAGAGAAGCAGGCCCAGATTTGAAGTCAGGGACAGCCTGGCTTCCTGCGTGTGCTGCGGGGAGGGGAGCCCCTGGGACTCACAGTCAGGACATATATATATTTACAAATATGTACATATAACGTATTTAGCAGTAGTTTTATTTCTGTATCAGAAAAAGTATACACATGAAACCCACACATGTATGAACTTAACTGCTGTTTGCATCTGCTGCACTGTAAACACACACGTGCGTTGAGAGGAGAACAGTCCCTGGACCCGGCCACACGCGGAGCCAGGGCCGGCGGCCGGGGCGGAGACGGGCCGGGTCAGTGGGGGCCCTGACCCTCCATACAGGTCCACAAGTGCTCCCCTCCGCTGCTGAGTCACTCCGCCGGTGCCAAGTGGAAGAGCAGACGAGTGGACCCTGGAAACAGCTTGGCGTTGAGCTCTCACCTGAAATTCCTCCCATGCGTTGGCTATGCCAGCTCAAGGAGCATCCCTGGATGCCGGCAGCTCACGCCAACAGCACACCCTTCGACACGTGTGTTAGAAAGTGTGTAAGCTGGCGAGGCTGAGCCGGTGAGGGGGCCAAGGGGCCTGGCCCTGCTGGACCTGGGGCACCGACCTAGGCGGCCGGGATGACCGACCTCCAGGACAGCAGTTAGGAACTGATGCATCTCCTGTGATACATTGCTTCACGGTTGGTTCAGAACATTCATTTTAATAACAGCACGGCCATGCAGACCGCCTGCACGTCCCTGTGCAGACGTTAAATTGCCAAGGTTTGTCATCAGTGACGCTCTGCGGCCTGTTTGGGGAGAGACCTCGGCTCTGCTGGTCCCGTTAGGACCCCTTCAGCGTCTTCCTGTGTTTCATAGAATCAAATCAACACAGAGCTGCCTGGGTGCAGAGACAGGAGGCCCAGCCTCTGGAACCTGGCTGCATGCGGATGAGTTGTCTGGGAGCTGGTACAATGAGCCCAGGCCGGGGCGGTGCCGGAGACCGGTCCCGCAGGCTCCGGGTACAGCTGCCCCCTGCAGACCAGTAGCAGCCCGCTCCCCAGGGTCAACCCTAACGCCAGACGAACCAGCGCCGCCTTTGCTCTGATTTTCAGCTGCATTCAGTGTGCTCACCTACACTTCCACACAGACTGAGCAGACCTCAGGAATGAAGGGAAACCCCTCTGTAATGTGGTCACAGGGTGAGATCCACAGCCCACACGGAGGGGTGACCCCGGCCCCGACTGCAGACACTCACTCTCCTGGGTCTCGCTCCAGTGACCTGGAGAAGCAGGTGCTGCTGGGCACCAGGACACTGTGGGAACGGCCACCGTCAGGCTTGAATCACGCTGGCCTTCCTAGACCTTTCCCACAAGCTCCCCGCAAGAACTGGCCTGCGGTTCATCAGACAGCAAATGTCCGGATTCTGGAGCCAAGTGAACCCCCACCACACACACAGACACACACACAGACACACACTCAGAGACACAGAGACACAGACACAGACACACAGACACACACACAGACACACACTCAGAGACACAGAGACACAGACACAGACACACA
>SJYR01000546.1:584848-600462 GCA_006410655.1 Kobus ellipsiprymnus | reverse complement strand
ACACACAGACACAGACACACACACAAACACACAGAGACACACTGACACAGACACACACACAAACACACAGAGACACACAGACACAGACACACAGACACAGACACACAGACACAGTCAGACACACACACACAGACACACACACACAGGCACACACACAGACACAGTCAGACACACACACACAAACACACAGACACACACACAGACACAGACACACAGGCACACACACAGACACACAGGCACACACACACAGACACACAGGCACACACACACAGACACACACAGACACACAGGCACAGACACACACAGACACACAGGCACACACACACAGACACACAGGCACAGACACACGCAGACACACAGACACACACACACAGACACACAGGCACACACACACAGACACACAGGCACACACACACAGACACACACAGACACACAGGCACAGACACACACAGACACACAGGCACACACACACAGACACACAGGCACAGACACACGCAGACACACAGACACACACACACAGACACACAGGCACAGACACACACAGACACACAGACACATACGCAGGCACGCACTGCACCCCGGCTGTACACACCACATGGCATGCTCCAGGCTCGGTTTGCAGCCACTTTCTGGGCTCTGCCTCCCCGACCCACCGATCCGTCCCGGCCCAGGGCTGGGCACCCGGGGCCTCCCTGAGAACTGTCCTGTGCGTCTCCCCATGGGCAGCCCCCTGGGCGCACGCTGACACTCCGTAAGGGACGGGGCTGCTCCCCCTGGGCTCTGCAGCCGCTGCCCTCGCTGCCCTCCAGCCGCACCCTGTCCAGGGCGGAGCAGGGGCATCCGCTGGGCAAGCGGGGACCCCACGCCCTCCCCCCATCTCCTCGGGAACAGGGGCGGGACAGCGGCTGAGGGTGAGAGCAGGGTCCACCTCCAGGGAGGTCCATGGAGTCCTCTGGGCCTGAGGACGCCCCGCAAAGCTCTGGTCCTGTTGGGGTGTGCCCCCCTGCCCATCTGCTCCTGTGATGAAGGTGGTGCCTCGGGAGCTTTCAGTTGCGCTTTGGCTATATTTGGAAGGAGTGCAGGGCATGGTACATCATGAGGGCTCTTTCTGTGTGCTTCACAGCATTTGTCTTCTAGGACCTGCTATCACTCCTGAACCAGTGGGCTGCAGCATTTCCTTCTAAAATCTACATGCTCAGCTTTATAACGTGGCCAGTGTCCAACTTGACAAAAGAGAGGAGTCTAAAGCTAGCAGCACTGGGTATTTTTCCTCCCTACTGAACTGCTTCTCTAATTGCTTGGCTGTCTTGGAGGCCTTGCCGGGCCGTTGGAGGAGGGCTGGGAGCCTTCAATCACTGCACGGCGCCTCCTTGGAAAGCTGTGGGGCGTCTTTTATTTTTGGTTCTGGTAATCTCTGGTTCGTAGGTGTTGACGGATGGGGAATTTTCCAGTCACTCCACAGCAAATACAGGAAAATAAGCGAGCAAGGCAACGCTTCAAATACTGGGCCCTGCCTTTGGAGCCTCGGTTGATGCCATAACGTTCCCGAGACATGTTGGTGTCCACCAAGGGCAGGTCGGCCATGGACGCCCCGGGGCCACTGACCCTCAAGGGGGTCTGTCTCAGCACCAGGCCTGTCCCCATGAGGGGCCGGCCTGGCCAGGATGGGTCCCTGAAAACCACTTGGAGGGACACATGAGTGTCCACAGTTAACCTGAACAAAGTGACAAGTTCTGGGCAGTTTCAAAGGCAGCAGATGTTGGACAGCTGGGTTTAGCATCACTGGTGGGTGGCGTGGCTGTGGGCTGGAAGGGGCTGGCCCCCGTCCTCTCAGCCCTGGCCTCTGCCCCTGTGGCGCTGGTCCCGGTTGTTGCCCTGAGGTCGCTGTGGGAGCCTCACTCTATGGTGCTTGGGAGGTAGGGGTGGGCAGGGGTTCAGGGCTCCAACCAGGCACCGGGAACTGCAGGCTGAGCCCAGGGCTGGGGTCCCAGCAGACCCCCGTCCAGGTTACCTGCAGGGATGCACACGCCTCTGCAGGACAAGAGGCGTCCCCAGGGTGTCGCTTGCCTGCCGTCAAGTTAGGGCCCACCACTTGGTTCGGAGCTGGCTGGGGAGGCGGGGGCGGCAGGGGTGTCCAGCTGAGACTTGGTGGGAGTGCTTAGAGGACCTTCCAACGTTCTTCACATAGGTCTTTCCAAAAAGTGACTTCCTGTCAACATTTGTTACCTTGCTGTCAAAGAGTAAAGCTTTATACCCAGAGCAGACTTGGAATCAGCACCCTTGCCTGTTTCCAAGGAAGATTTTTACTCACAGTTCCTCACCTGGCAACTGTATTTCCTGCTTCAGATAATAATTTGGGAAATTTACACCGTGGGCAGGGGAAGGGGCACATGGGGAGGGAGCGATCTGAAGGACAGTAGAAACACCTGAACCAGCCCAAGGAGCATCCCCTCACCCCCGTCAGCATCGCCTTTCACTGTGTGCCTGCTTCACCGTGACATCACGCGGGTGATGGCGTCACACTTGCGATGACATCACTGAAGGGCATCCCACAGGACGGGGCCCATTACCTGCCCCTGAGACCCCAGTCCAGCCTCCCCCAGGGGGAGATGTGGCCTCAGCGTCTGAGTCCACCAGGTCCTGTTCCCATGAGGATCCCAGAGTCACCCCACCTCTCTGTCCTGCAGTCATGGCCTCCCCTCTGGACATGGCACCCCAGGGCCCACCACTCCGGCCTGTTTCATTGAGAAATGACTCTTCTCTCCTTTCATTCAAATGAGGAGCCTGCCCCTGGGTCTGCCCTGTAGGTGTCCCCGCAGGAGGGGCTGGGGCGATGAAATGTCCTGGGGTCTGCGGCTGGCACACCAGCGCATCAGAGAACTCTCTCTGCATCTGACAGGTCCCAGCTGGGTGCTCAGGGAGAAGGGTGCATCCACAGAAGGACCCCCCCCCCAGGCTGGACGTGAACACACAGGAAGCTGTCACTCTCAGGGCTGTGCTTTGTCCCAGAGAAAAGACACAGATGGTGGCCAGGGGAGCCCGTGGCAGAACCGGGGCCCCAACCTCAGGGACTCCGTGGTCCCGAGCCCTCGGAGGGGCAGCCACACAGGACATGTCCCGGGACATGCCCTGAGCCGGCGCCCACACTCACCTGTGGCTCGGGCACTGGGCACTCCTCTCAGGCTGGGTTCTTCTCTGTGGGTGCACTGACTGCCCACCAGCGGAAAGGCCAGCCCAGACTGGGGCAGGGCCTCCACTGCACCCCAGCACCCTGGCTGTGAGCCTCACGCCCGGTGGTGTCCCCGCTGCAGCCCAGCACCAGTGGGCCTGGGTCCAGTGTGTCCACTGCCAGCTGAGGACATGCTCACTGTGCTTTGGTTTGCTTTTCCATGGCCTGTGTGTTTCCGGACCACAATTGCTCCTCTGAGATGGCAGGCTGAGTCGGGCCCCAGTCCTGCAGGAACCCGAGCATTCGCTCCACCGCTGAGCAGACTGGACACAGCCTCCCGAGGAGGGTGTCACAGTGCAGGCTTTCTGCTGTCTTCACCGAGCTTGCAGTTGCAGAGCAGGGTCACAGGTCACCGGGGCTTCTCCTGGGCCCTTGAGGGAAAAGGACCCTAGGTCAGGGGACCCGCAGGAAGTGGGGCCCCTCAGGCGGCCTGGGGACCGGTGGGATGGCTGTGCGCAGCAGCCAGAACGCAGAGGCCTCATGCCCACTGCCAGCCTCATAGGAGCCCTGGAAACAGGGGCAGTGGAGCAAGGCCAGGCCACCCGGTCCCGCCCGAGGCCCAGCTGCGTCCAAGGAGTGTTTGAAGGACAGTGACGTGTCCGACCCAGAACTTCCCGTCCCCCTGGACACAGAGAAGCCTCCCTCGCAGGTCTTGCTCCTCAGGGAGCTGTCGCCTTGTAACTGGGGCAGAGGCTGGGGGAGGCCGCGGACCTCGGCAGGAGCACAGGGCCGTCAGGAGGCATCAGGGAGCCTTGGGGCGATGCGGACGTGCTGAGCGAGGTGCGTGCGGAAAGTAGGCCAGAGCGATTCAGCAAAGCCGGGGTGAGGGCGGCCTGCGGGTGGGTGGAGGAGGTCTGCGGGGGCCTTGGCCTCTCACCCCCGCCCCCACCCAGTGAAAGGGAAGCCGACCCTGCTTCCGCAGCCCTCCTGCCTTCCTGCAGAGCCTTGTGGCCTGGCCAGGCGCCGGCTCAGCAGGGGTCGGGGGCAGCGGCTGGCTTTCCCCACCTTGGAGGAGACATGTGTGACCAAGGAAGTATGTGCCAGGAACCTGAATGCCTGCACAGCCACCCCTGTCTACACACACAGCCACCCCCGTCTGCTCACACAGCCACCCCTGTCTACCTGCACAGCCACCCCTGTCTACCTGCACAGCCACACCTGTTTACCTGCACAGTCACACACCTGTATACTCACACAGCCTCGTCTGTCTACCTGCAATGTCACACCTGTCTACTCACATAGTCACACCTCTCCACCTGCACAGCCACCCCTGTCTACTCACATAGTCACACCTGTCTACTCACACAGCCTCGTCTGTCTACCTGCAATGTCACACCTATCTACTCACACAGTCACACCTCTCTGCCTGCACAGTCACACACCTGTCTGCCTGCACAGTCACACCTGTCTACTCACACAGCCACACCTGTCTGCCTGCAATGTCATACCTCTCTACCTGCAATGTCACACCTATCTATCGGTCCCCCAAGACACTGCCTGGTAGTGAGTTTCCCCCAAGAGTCCCGGTTGTAGCTCCTGGATGTGGTAGGTTCCCTGGGCCTCCCAGGCCTCAAGCTGATGGTCCCCACTTCACGTGCTGTCTCAGCCCTGGACCCCACAGGGAGTGAGAGCGGGGGCTCGGGGCGATTCATCCACAGACACGCAGAAGAGTATAGTGCTGGCAGCTACAGCTTAGGAAAGATCTTAACAGAGCTGGAAATATTCAAGTTGGAGAAGGAAGAAGACGGCTGCCTTTGTCACCCAGAACACATCTATTTTTAGCTCCTGCAGTTCCCGTTCTTGAGGTTTGGGGCTTTGGAGGACTGTTGTGGGCCATGGGCAGCTGGGCAGGCTCCCAGGGCGGCCCCTGACATGGCGACGCATCCTTCCCTGTTTTCTCCCGTGTCCATCTTCGTTCCTCACTGTCAGCCCTGAAACTAGGAAAACAAACCAAACTTTGCGGCTTCTTCTGCTCTAAGCTGTGTGAGACTTTGGTAACCTTTCCTCTCCTGTGAATGAAACGGGACCAGACAAACTCTGAGATGAAATCCAAGCGACTCACAGCCCATTCTGGCCCTGAAAGCAATTTCCTTTCTTGGTTTAATGGATAATTTGGGGTGTGGACACTGTTCACCACAATGTTGCTCACCTGGGGACACTTGGCCTTAGTTAAACCACTGGGGGGCCCTGGGATCTCATGGGGGAGGAACGTGCTGAGCCCCCTTGGGCACAGAGCCCTATGGAGAGCCTCCGCAGATGCTGAGGGAGCATGGCCTGGACTGCCTTCCCGTGACCCCAGCCTGATGTCCCTAGAGCGTGTGCCTCTGGACACAGCGACCCATTTCAGGGCAGACACAGGGCCAGACCCCCTCTCCCGAGAGTGTTGCCAGGACTTTCTTTCCCCTCGGAGCCCTGCGTGGCCTCAGTCCAGGCTCAGTCCTGCCAAGAACAAGCGGAGGAGTGGGCCAGGGATACAGGGCCCAACCACATTGCAAACAGCCTCAGCTCGGGTCCTTGGCCGTGAGAAGCGAGGTATATGGGTCTATGCTGGCCCACCTGCTAACGCAACAGCTGTGTCTGGGGAAGGGGCTGCCTGAGTAAATGAAACGTCAAGGCCTCAGTGTTTAACAGTGCTCTAAGGGGACACGGCGTGTTTGGTCCAAGCCCATATTCTCTGATCAGATCTGAAGCTGGAAACGTGATCATAACTCCCCAAAAGGATTTGAGGTTAGAAATGTGACTTTCTAGAAATTCACGCTGAAGGCCTGTCTGCTTCGAGAGGTAAGGAATGTAGCCCTTGTGATGAGAAGAGAGCTGGCCGACCACTTTTGAGTGGGAAACTGTGGCTGAAGGGCCCCCAGCTCCACTCTCAGATGGGAAACTGGGAGCCAGGGCCTCCAGCCCCGGGGCCACAGCGGGAGCCAGTCCAGCCCGAGGGCCATCCTTCACACGGGGCAGGGGGGCTCCCTGACAGCGGGGCTGTCCCTCAAGGCTGCAGGCGTGTCCTCCCCACAGCGCCCCCACTCCACGGAGGGAGGAAACCTGGAGGCCAAGCCCCTCACCAGCCCTTCAGCCACGGCCCTGCAGCCTCCACCCGTGTCCCCACTCCCCCGCCACGAGGCCCCCAGGCCCCAAGCCAGCCGGGCAGACACAGACTCTCCCTAGAAGCTGGGGAAGTGCATCGCCCGTCAGCCTGGCCCTTCTCTGCTTTGGGGCTCACTGGGGCCACCCTCCTGGAGGGCTCTTTCCGTCCCAGCCGCTCCCAGGCAGACTGCCTGCCAGGTGCTCGCACCCAGGGGCCGGCCCCAACCCACCCACAACAGCGCACATTTCTGAATCTGGGAGGGTCCTCCCCTGGGACAGCAGAGCGGGGCAAGGAGGTGCGGGGGAGGGGGCAGCGGCCAGCTCGGGATGGAGGAGCCCCAGCAGTTCCCGCGGGAAGTGCTGTGTCTGTTCTCTGAACGCACACGCCAGTGCCTGCCGCTCGAGGCTCACACACGCTCACACACCCATCTCACGCATGCACAGGTGCACGGGCTTCCCCAGGGCTCCGGGCCTGTCCTGGACACTGCTGGGAAGCTGGCCTGGCCCCCAGGAAGCGCGGACTGCGCTCCTGCTGGGTGGCTCGGCGTGTTCCGTCCCCAGGGAAGGCGCTGCTCCCGGGCCGCGTAACCACCGTGGGCGGCCTCTTCCCTGGTGGCAGATGCGAGCAGGACCGCCACAGATGGAAGTGTTGTCAGAACTGTGGGAACTCCTTGTAATTAGTATTGGGACTTGTTATTCCTCAGCAAAGAAAAAGCCCAAAGCCAGCACAGAGCACAAACCTCGCATCCCCATCGGGGTCTTTGTGGAGGCCAGGAGCCACGTCGCTGGTCAATAGTTAAAGACCAGACAGGCTGAGGCACCCACCTCAGAGGCTGTGAGGATGAATGTGCGCAAGGGAACCGACAGCAAGGGTGCGAAGCTGAACACTTATCCAGGGAAAAGTCCAATGGACAGGCACTTCTGCCTGAAATACAGCACCTCCTTACAGGCCATGATCATGCTGAGTGTTGGGGGCAATGGAGCAGAGATTTAAGAGGAAAATACAGGAAAACGTCCCCCATGCAAGACGAACAGCAGTCAGTCCTCTGAAGGCGGGAGTGAGAGTCCAGGTGAGGGCACAGGCAGACCTGATCTCAGCAAAAACAGCGCCTGGGTGCCTGGACACCTGGGAGGACTTGAGGAGCCAGCTTAGGCAGAGGCACTGACAGCAGCAGCATTTACAGGCAGACAAGGGTCACAGCGCTGACGGTGGCTGCACTTTCTGTATTTGCTTCCCTGGCTTTCAGTTCCGAAGCTCTAAGCACCATCCTGGTGAGGAGGCGGCCGGAGCAGCTGCGGAGGGTGTGGGGGCGGTTGCAGCCTGGCCTGATGGTGGCAGCCGCTGCCCTCTGAGGGTGAAGAAAGCGCGGTCAAGGGCGGCTGGGAAGTCACTGCTCTGGCAGCTGTGTTTATTTTTGTCTTATCCACCCTGCTGGCCCTTCTCTGCGTCTCCTGTGCCGCCCCCACTACTTGCTGGAAATCTCTGTCTCTCCTGGCCGTTCCTGATTCATTCACTGTTATTCGGGAAGGAGGCCACTTTCACCCCAGGCTGAGGGCCACCTGCTGCCTGTTGCTAGTCCATCCAGAACAGCTCTTTGTTCTGTTGCGTGTGCGTGTGTGCACGTGTGTGTGCGTGTGTGGGAGCACGTGTGGTGGGGCTCGGGGCAGACTGCAGCTTCCCCCTGTGTCTCTCTTCTCCTCACTGCTGTCTATGACCTCAGCCACCACTGTCCTGTAGAGATTGGTGTGTGTGGCGGAGGGTGCGGGGGGCACAATGGTTTGTTCGTGTTTTGAGAGGAAGAATTTAAAACTCATTTTAAAGCTGAGTCAAGACAGAAAAGCCCCAAGTGTCAATATTCAGGCTCTTCCCATCTCAGGCTCTGCTCTCTGAGACGCCCCCGCACGTGGCTACCACAGAATGGGGTGTCCAGCCTGGCTGCAGGGTGCAGGTGTGAACAAGGACTTGTAACTCGGGTGAGCGTGAGTGGCGTGTCCGTGCATGGGACGAGCCCAGGTCTCTGCCCTGTTCACTAAGGCGAGAGTCACTCATGCTCAATGGCTCAGGAGAAAAGCGAGTCCCATTCAGTCAGACCCTCACTCAGCATTCTGTACAGGGTTAAGCAATTCAAATCATTTAAAATGTTACTGCGTCCAATCTGAGGCTGCTTCCCAGAAGTATGACATGAGTGAAATTAAATATTAAATTCACAAGCACAAAACTGACAGAGGCAGAAAGATGCCGGCACCACCGTAGGTTTAAATTAAATGATGAGGGGCTCCTGGGGAGACCCCAAGGTGTCCTGGGGTCACAGGCTCTCACAATGAGAGAATGCTGAGGAGTGTCATGAGAATCACCCGCCGAGAACAGATTCAGAAGTTTACACACAAAACGCAGCCAAGCGGGGCCAACAGCCTGGACGACACACAGGTCAGGAGAGGAGGACCTGGCCCTCCAAGGGCCTGGCTCCTTAGATGCATGGGGCTAAGAGAATTCAAATATGTGGGCCCCACCCCCTAACCAGTGTCCGACTCTTTGCGACCCCATGGACTGCAGCACACCAGGCTTCCCTGTCCATCTCCAACTCCCAGAGCTTGCTCAAACTCATGTCCATCGAGTCAGTGATGCCATCCAACCATCTCATCCTCTGTCGTCCTCTTCTCCTGCCCTCAATCTTTCCCAGCATCAGGGGCTTTTCCAGTGACTCAGTTCTTCACATCAGGTGGCCAAAGTATTGGAGTTTCAGCTTCAGCATCAGTCCTTCCAATGAATATTCAGGACTGATTTCCTTTAGGATGGACTGGTTGGACCTCCTTGCAGTCCAAGGGACTCTCAAGAGTCTTCCCGAACACCACAGTTCAAAAGCATCAATTGTTCACCCCTCAGTTTTCTTTATAGTCCAACTCTCACATCCATACATGACTACTGGAAAAACCATAGCTTTGACTAGACAGATTTTTGTTGGCAAAGTAATGCCTCTGCTTTTTAATATGCTATCTAGGTTAGTCATACCTTTTCTTCCAAGGAGCAAATGTTTTTTAATTTCATGACTGTAGTCACCATCCATTCAGTCCTTCCAATGAATATTCAGGACTGATTTCCTTTAGGATGGACTGGTTGGACCTCCTTGCAGTCCAAGGGACTCTTCAAGAGTCTTCCCGAACACCACAGTTCAAAAGCATCAATTCTTCACCCCTCAGTTTTCTTTATAGTCCAACTCTCACATCCATACATGACTACTGTAAAAACCATAGCTTTGACTAGACAGATTTTTGTTGGCAAAGTAATGCCTCTGCTTTTTAATATGCTGTCTAGGTTAGTCATACCTTTTCTTCCAAGGAGCAAATGTTTTTTAATTTCATGACTGTAGTCACCATCCGCAGTGATTTTGGAGCCCAAGAAAATAAAGTCTCTCACTGTTTCCATTGTTTCTCCATCTATTTGCCATGAAGCGATGGGACCAGATGCCATGATCTTCTTTTTTTGAATGTTGCATTTTAAACCAACTCTTTTTACTCTCCTCTTTCACTTTCATCAAGAGGCTCTTTAATTCTTCTTCTCTTTCTGCCATAAGGGTGGTGTCATCTGTATATCTGAAGTTACTGATATTTCTCCTGGCAATCTTGATTCCAACTTGTGTTTCATCCAGTCTGGGATTTCATATGATATACTCTACATATAAGTTAAATAAGCAGGGTGACAATACACAGCCTTGACGTACTCCTTTCCCAATTTGGAACCAGTCTGTGGTTGCATGTCTGGTTCTAATTGTTGCTTCTTGACCTGCATACAGATTTCTCAGGAGGCAGGTCAGGTGGTCTGGTATCCCCATCTCTTCAAGAGTCTTTCAGTTTATTGTGATCCATATGGGCAAAGGCTTTGGCATAGTCAATAGAGCAGAAGTAGATGTTTTTCTAGAACTCTCTTGCTTTTTTCATGATCCAGCAGATGTTGGCAATTTGATCTCCGGTTCCTCTGCCTTATCTAAAACCAGCTTGAACATCTGGAAGTTCTCAGTTTAGGTACTATTGAAGCCTGGCTTGGAGAATTTTGAGCATTATTTTGCTAGCATGTGAGATGAGTGCAGTTGTATGGTGGTTTGAACATTCTTTGGGATTTGCCTTTCTTTAGGATTGCAATGAAAACTGATCTTTCCCAGTCCTGTGACCATGGTGAGTTTTCCAAATTTATTGGCAGATTGAGTGCAGCACTTTAACAACATCATCTTTTAGGACTTGAAATAGCTCAGCTGGAATTCCATCAGCTCCACTAGCTTTGTTCATAGTAATGCTTCCTAAGGCCCACTTGACTTTGCATTCCAGGTTGTCTGGCTCTAGGTGAGTGATCACACTATTGTGGTTATCTGGTTCATGAAAATCTTTTTTGTATAGTTCTTCTATGTATTCTTGCCACCTCTTCTTAATAGCTTCTGCTTCTTTTAGGTCCATACTGCTTTGTCCTTTACTGTGCCCTTCTTTGCATGAAATGTTCCCTTGGTATCTCTAATTTTCGAGCTGATTGGCAAAACTGTACGGTGCACACGTTTTGGAAGGACCTCTGTTTCCTGGGTGAACCTCACCCTGTTTGTGAACCACAGGTTCAAGGAGATTCAGGCCTTCCTAGATGAAGGGCTGAAGCAGACGGCGTCCCTTCGGCAGATGGAGCCCCTGCGTGGAGCTCAAAGTGAGATGAGGAAATGGAAGAAGAGAAGCACAGAGCAGAGCAGGGGCGGCAGGCGGGGGATGAAAGGGGTGAACAAGGGAGGAAAGCTGAGGCGGCTCAGAAGCCCATCCTCCCGTGGTGGCAGCATCTGATCATCAAAGCGGAGCGCGGAGCGGACACAGGAGCCAGACGGCCACCCGCGGCTGGGGGTGGGGAGCGGGAGCACAGATCAGGGCTGTCTGTGGGAGCTGCAAAGAGAAGAGAACACTTGCACTGCGGCAAGTGCTCTGGAGAAAGAGACATCAGAGGCAAGAGAGGCGGGAAGAGAATGGCTTCCGAGTAGCAGCCGAGTGAACCAGGGAAAGGCGACTCAGGCTGGGGAACCATGATGGCGAGAGGGCTGGCTCCCCTCCATGCGCAGGCAGGGCGCTGACACAGGCCAGAGATGACACGGACAGGAAGAGAAAGTGAAAAAGAAAGCCAAGAACAGGAAGACAAAGAGTCACATGTCTGGAAGGCTGACGGGGTCCAGGAGCTCTGCTAAATGCGGAGGCGACATGTGGACAGGTGGACACATGGACACATGGACAGGTGGACTGAAAAGGGGTCCATGTCACTAGGGGCCGGGATTCTTTAGGCGAAGGTAGTCATGTTCTACCATCGGTTGTGACGTCTCTATAATTGTGTGAACAACCTAAAGCCCACTGGATCGCACACTTTACAGGGATAAATTGTGTGGTGTCGGAATTCTTCTCAATAAAGCTGTTACCAAAAAAAGCGGACTGATTGTGTCATCTTGTTTTGAAAAGGAGCCAATAAATGAAAATTCATGAAAGTTAAATATAAATAGCTAGAAGAAAATAACTAATTTGAAAAATATTGGTAAAGAAGGGAATTAGACATCTACGTTTTAACAGCTTTCATTCCCCTCGTCACTTCCACCTTCACAGTAAACACTTTCCAAACATATGTGGGTGCCAGGCCCCACCCATGTGGAGGACAAGGAAGCAAAGATAAAAAGGCCCTGTGCAAGGGCCTTACTGCCTGCTGAGACAGAGACAAGGAAATGCATGTCAACTTTCTTTTTCTTCAAAGAAATGATTTCAATTACATTCACACCAAAGATTTTCCACTAATAACATACCAGTCAGTATTTACTGACTGGTATGCAGTCAGTATATGCAACTATAGTCAAGAAAGTGGGTTAAAATATATATGAAAGCTGTTTTGCCCAACTATTTTGTAACAGTAGAAAACTGGAGAAAACATAGATATCACACAAGAGTCTGAGTTACAGTATGGTACCAACCACATGATAATCATTTAAAATTATGTTGGATCCTGGAAAACATTGAAGATGCTCATATCCTGTTAAATACAGTGAAAATCCAGGAGCTGTTATGATGCTATTTTTGTATAGAAACAAACAAAAACATTCTTACATTTAAAGGGTACAAAATGTTTTGGTGCCAAAATAGGTTCCAAATAGTAACAGTGATAAAGTGTGGGTGATGGAGCTGAGAGGTGTAGAGATTTCTCATTTTCTCTTTTGTGTTTTTCACAGGTTACTCATTTTCTACAACGGGCATGTATTACATTCCAAAAACATTTTGTAAATGTTTGCTCCTTTCCTAAAACAGAAGCCACACAAAAATGCAAATGCATCAACCCGCAATGAATTTAATATTATTTAAGAAAAGCAATGATGCACCACGTTCTGCAAGGAGGACATGGCAATCCACTCCAGTATTCTTGCCTGGAGAATCCCCATGGCCAGAGGAGCCTGACGGGCTACAGTCCATAGGGTCACACAGAGTCAGACACGACGGAACAAACGTGCAGGAAAAGAAATGACACACCATGTTTTTCAGCTTTGCCTCTGGTCCCGTCCTGTGGACCAGCAGGCACTTTATAAAACACCAGCAGAGCGGGATCCCCAGACGCGTGGCCGCTGGAGGGCCAAACACCCGTATCCTGCCCTGGGTTCACTGAACAAGCGAGACCCGGCAAGACAGTGTCCCAAAGAAAATAGAAAGTGTGTGCTGCCTGAGTAGTCAGGGCTGGGTAGAGTCCCTGGCACTGTGATCAGGCAAGGTCATTGTGGCTGGCACCAAACAGAGACAGAGCTCCGTGGAGCTCGCCTTCGAGCTCGCCTCTTTGGACAGTGCTGACTTACCTCTTTCCCACTAGCTCCAGGTGCTGTTTAGTCCCTAAGTCATGACCCCATAGACTGTAGGCTGCCCATCTCCTCTGTCCATGGGATTTCCCAGGCAAGAATGCTGGAGTGGGTTGCCATGCCCTCCTCCAGGGGATCTTCCTGACCCAGGGATTGAACCTGCATCTCTTGTTCCACAGACGGGTTTTTACCACTGAGCCACCGGGGAAACTCAAGGTGAAGAAATAGCGAATGTGCTGTATGATGGGATGAAGCTCCTAAAACACCTGACAGGCTCACCAAAGAGGTTAGTAAAAGCTGACAAAAGACAGGCTAGCTGGTGCTCAGGCTAAAGGAACAGAGGTGTGGTGTCTGGGGAGGGAGGGCACAGTTCATTTGACTCTGCTCCTCACAATTACCCAGGGCTGGAAACAGGCACAGGGTCTGAAGGGGCAGCCAGGTGGCACTGGGTCTGGAAATTTCCCCCCATGAAGGGCAAGGGTCTTAGAAATCATACATGCCCAGCCACACACACCTATGTAACCCAGCTGCAGGGCACTCTCTGTGGCCGGACATGGCCCCAGACTTCCACGAGCTATCTTATTTGTTTAGTTACTTTTTCGTGTCCCGCAGGGTTGGAGGGGTCTCTGTTACGGGGATCCTCCACGGAGTTCTGCCTCAGCAGCTACAACATCCATTCCTGGTGGACAAACGCTGCCCCCTCCCCCAGCAGATTCTGCTCAGCTGGGCAGACTCTGCTAACAGATGGAGCTGCCCAAACATGGGACAGTCAGCCACCACCTCCTGTGGGAGAGGTGGCCTTTTGGGGTAGAGAGGTGGCCAGCCCTCTCTGACCCTAAGAGGAGCTTGGCAGGCTACAGTCCACAGGGTCTCAAAGAGTCAGACATGACTGAAGGAGCTTAGCACGCACGCACATGAAGAAAAAAACCCGTCCAAGGTCTCAGTGTCCAGGCTCAAGCCCGAGAGGAACACCCCCGTGTCCACGGTGAGAGCCCCTCACAGAGGCCGCGTCAGGATCAGGGCGCAGTTCACAGGCATCTGGCAATGCCGGCCCCGGAGAGGAGGCTCTTCCGGTGACCGACCAAGAGTCTCCAGACCCCACAAGCGGCCTTCCTCCGGCTCTGGCCACCACACCCGCGTGGAGAGCCCCTCGTCTGCCCCTTTACCCTAAGGGCCACTTCGGCGTGTGGTTACAGGGGGCGCCGTCTGCGCCTCTGGAGCCGCCACTGTGCGTGAGGGTGGGCGCGTGTGCCTGTCGCGTCGCTGGGCACAGTGCGCAGAGGGGTCTGTGCCTCCTATGCCCTCGAGAGTTCCTCCTGGCGGAACACGGCCCGGGGCTCCTGGCTCCCGGCCGGACAGACCGGGGGTCCGCTCGCCCTGGGGACCCGCGGCCGGGCGCGAGGGGGCGCCACGCCACCGCAGCGGATCGCCAGGGCCAGGCCGGGCTGGGGGCGGCGCGCGGGGCGGTGCCGGACTCCGCGGGCAGCGGGCTCTAGAGACGCCGCGCTCCGCCCGGAGGAGGCCGCCGGCCGGGCGAGCGGAGCGCCAGCCAGCCGAGTCGGGCCCCGAGGTGAAGTTGCGTGCGCGGTGGGGCCCTGGATCCGCACCCGAGGGTCCCGGGGCCGGGTTGGGGACGAGGGCGCAGGGTCCACACGGAGGATCCGATGCAAGAGCGGGGGCGGGAGGGCTCGGGGCTTCTACACGGGCTTCCGGGGCAGAGACCGGGATGCAGAGGGTCTACAGCGGAGGGTCCCGAGGAGAGAGGAGACAGGAGGCTGACGCGGCGGGAAAGAGAGGTCTACACTGGAGTCTTTCGGGGCCGCAGCGGGGACAAGGGGTCTACACCGTAAGATCCCGATACAGGAGCTGGGGTTGGAGGAGCGCGGGCGTCTACCTCCGAGCGTCCGGGCAGGAACAGGGGAAGGGGCCACAGTCCGGCGCGCGGAGTCTCCACTCGGCTGCGCAGACGGGTGGGGGCAAAGGAGAGCCCGGGAGGAACATGTAAGCTCCCCTCCCCCTACCCGCGGCCCCCGGAGCCGAGGGCGGTGCGGGACTGGGTGCCGCCCCCAGCCCCCTGCGCGGCTCCGAGTCCCCAGCCGGGCTGGCGTCCGGCCCCAGGCGCGCGCGGGCTCTGGCAGCTTCGTGCGCTTTCATGGAGGTCCGGGCGGCCGTGGCCGGGGTCTGGTTGCAGCTGCTGCCCCGTCTGTCCGTGTGGGATCTGCAAGAGCTCAGGTGAGAGGAAGGGTGGGCGACAAAGCGAGCGGGAATATCAGGGATCCCCCGCGCCCGAGCTGGCTGGTTGTGGGAGCCCCCGGTTCCGCGCAGAGGGCGCGGGCTGCAGTCCTTGGCGCGTGGATGCTCTTTCCTCGCCCCTTCCTGCCGCCCCTGCCCTGCAGAGGGGAACGTCGCCCCCGTATACACAGCGATGCGCGCAGATGTAGTCTTACACACACGCACACGCGCGC
>SJYR01000546.1:553048-579091 GCA_006410655.1 Kobus ellipsiprymnus | reverse complement strand
GATGCCATGATCTTCATTTTCTGAATGTTGAACTTTAAGCCAACTTTTTCGCTCTCCACTTTCACTTTCATCAAGAGGCTTTTGAGTTCCTCTTCACTTTCTGCCATAAGGGTGGTGTCATCTGCATATCTGAGGTTACTGATATTTCTCCCGGCAATCTTGATTCCAGCTTGTGCTTCTTCCAGCCCAGCGTTTCTCATGATGTACTCTGCATAGAAGTTAAATAAGCAGGGTGACAATATACAGCCTTGACGTACTCCTTTTCCTATTTGAAACCAGTCTGTTGTTCCATGTCCAGTTCTAACTGTTGCTTCCTGACCTGCATACAGATTTCTCAAGAGGCAGGTTAAGCGGTCTGGTATTCTCATCTCTCTCAGAATTTTCCACAGTTTATTGTGATCCACACAGTCAAAGGCTTTGGCAGTCATAGAGGCTTCCCAGGTGACTCAGTGGTAAAGAATCTGCCTGCAATGCAAGAGACCTGTGTTTGATCTCTGGGTGGGGAAGATCCCCTGGAGAAAGGAATGGCAATCCACTCCAGTATTCTTGCCTGGAGAATTCCATGGGCAGAGGAGCCTGGCGGGCTACAGTCCGTGGGCCACAAAGAGTTGGGCACAACTAAGCACAATTAGAAAAACTCCACTGTCTCAAAATGCAGAGGTGAGCTGGGGGGCACGCACAATGAATAAGGTGAATTTCTGTCTCTGGGAATTGTGATGTGTTGCTTTAACAAGAAACCTACATCTGGTGGGGGTGCTTGTCGAGTAAGAGGCTCCGAGGGGCTCCTCACTCCAGGAAACACCTGCCTGCCTGCCAGTGGCTGAGACGCACCTGAGCCCAGGCCTGGTCCTGAGCGTAGAGGTGCCTGGTGTGTCCTCTGAGCAGGGCTGCCTGCAGACAGGCCGTCAGGAGGTGAGGGGCCCACTGTGCCCACCGGGTCGGCGTCCTTTCCTGGGAGATTATTTCACACCAAAGGGAACATGACCAAAAAGAAGCCCTCTCTGCCCCGGAGGAACAGGTAGAAAGGTGAGGCCTCGTGTTTCCAGATACAGGAAACACATACAGATCAATGGGATAGAGTTGGGGAGAGATGAACCTCCAAATCTGGGGGAGATTGATTTTCAACAGCAGAGCCAAGACCATTCATTGGAGAAAGAATCAGTTCACTTCAGTCGCTCAGTCGCGTCCAACTCTGCGACCCCCTAGACTGCGACACTCCAGGTCTCCCTGTCCATCACCAACTCCCAGAGTTTACTCAAACTCATGTCCATAGAGTCAGTGATGCTATCCAACCATCTCATCCTCTGTGGCCCCCTTCTCCTCCTGTCTTCAATCTTTCCCAGCATCAGGGGCTTTTCAAAAGAGTCAGTTCTTCGCATCAGGTAGCCAAAGTATTGGAGTTTCAGCTTCAGCATCAGTCCTTCCAATGAATATCCAGGACTGATTTCCTTTAGGATGGACTGGTTGGATCTCCTTGCAGTCCAAGGGACTCTCAAGAGTCTTCTCCAACACCGCAGTTCAAAACCATCAATTCTTTGGTGCTCAGCTTTCTTTATAGTCCAACTCTCACATCCATACATGACTACTGTAAAATCCATAGCCTTGACTAGACGGATCTTTGTTGGCAAAGTAATGTCTCTACTTTTTAATATGCTGTCTAGGTTGGTCATAACTTTTCTTCCAAGGAGCAAGCATCTTTTAATTTAATAGCTGCAGTCACCATCTGCAGTGATTTTGGCGCCCCCCAAAATAAAGTCTGTCACTGTTTCCATTGTTTCCCTCTCTATTTGCCATGAAGTGATGGGACCAGATGCCATGATCTTAGGGGAAAGAATAGTCTTTTCAACAAATGGAGCTGGAGCAACTGGATTCAACTTGCAAAATTGTCTCTGATACAAAATAAAAAATCACTCATCATACCAAGAACAAGAAATATCAAAACCTGACTGAGAAAGACCATCAGTAAATGCTGAGATTATCTGACCAATCTTTTAAAGCCGGCTTTGTAAAACTGCTTCACCAAGCAGTTATGGGTTTTCCTGAAACAAACAACAACAACAAAAAAAGAAAATTTCAGCAAAGAAATTCAAGTATAAAAAATACATAAATGAAGTTATGGAACTGAACAGTGCATCGATTGAATGGAAAAAACCTTGCATCCCTGGCAGTCCATCTCCCAGTGCAGGGGCCTGGGTGTGACCCCTGGTCAGATAGCTGAGAGCCAAAGAAAACCCGACCAACCCAACAGAGCCTGGGGTCAATAACAGAGGATAAAACCAGTGAATCTGAGATTAATCAGAACTGCCCAGTCTCAACAACAGAAAGAAAAGAAAGACTGAAAAAAAGAAAATGAACAGATTCATAGGCACCTGTGTGAAAATAGCAGACATGCCAACATTTGTACCATCAGGTCTCAGAGGAGAGAAGAAAGGGGGTGGGGCTGAGAAGATCTGAATAAAGAATGCCTGAAAACCTCTCGAAACAGCAGAAAAATACAAACCTACAGATTCAAGGAGCAGAGCAGAAAAACTTGTAAGTGCTTGGCAATTAGATAACACACATAGAAAATTAATATGTCAAAGAAGAAGTCTCAAAGGAAATTTTAAAATGTAGAGAACTGAAAGGAAAAGAAAAGACAAGTCAAAATAAGTGGAATGCAGCCAGAGCAGTGCTGAGGAAAGTTCATGGCCCTGAAATGCTTACATGAGAAAAAAGGAAAGCTGTCTACATATGACATTATATCAGTAATATAACTTTGTAAATTGTATTAATTCTTTAAGAACTCCTTAAAAAAGAAATCTCCAGGTCCTGGGGGTTTCACTAGAAAATTCTACCAAACATTCCAAATCACTTTGAGGTTAATATTACCTGCAGACTGCATTAGAAGAAAACTACAGATCCATATCATTCATGAACTTAGACAGAAAATCCTAAACAAAATATTAGCACTTTGAATCTAGTGATGCATGAAGTTACTGGGCCAAGTGAGATCTAATCCGGGTATGCAAGTGTGGTTTAAAATGTAAAAATCAGTCAGTATAATTCACTGTATCAACAGACCAGATATAAAATCACAGCTTATTCCGCAATTCATATGGGAAGGTGCAGGCTCTAACATAGCTAAAACAGTCTTGAGAAGAAGGGCAAAGTGGATGAGGACTCTGCCCAGCATTAATGCTGTCTGTGTGGCTGCAGTAATGAGACCCTGTGATGTGGGCAGAGGGCAGAAGATGGGGCTCAGAACCCAGTGGTGCCCCAGCAGGCACACCTGACTGGCTGTCAACAAAGGTACAAAACCAGTTCACTGGAGGAAGTGTAGCCTTTTCAACAAGTGGCTGTTTAATCGCTCATCCTAGGAGAAAAGAAGACTTCATCTGCAACCTCATACCTTATATACAAATTAACTCAAACACATTATAAATAGCTATACTTTTAATGAAATAAATGTTCAAAAAATTAACTCAGAAATGGACCACAGACTTTAATGTAAAACTGTAAGACTTTTAGAAAAACAAAAACAGAGAATCATCTGGGTTTGGGATCCCCTAGAGTAGGATATGGAACCCACTCCAGTATTTTTGCCTGGAGAACCCCATGGACAGAGGAGCCTGGTGGGCTGCAGTCCAAGAGGTCACAAAGAGTAGGACATGACTGAGCGACTGAGCATACACATGCAAAAAGTTCATAGACTCGACACCAAAAGCATGTTCCATAAAAGACTGAATCTCATCAGAAAGAAAAACTGCTTTTTCAGAAACCCTTTTCAGAGCATAAATGGAAAAGACAGAGTGGGACACAATATTTGCAAACCACACATCCGGTAAAGGACCCAAATCTGTAATATATAAAGAATTCTCAAAACTCAATTGCCAAAAACAACAACAGCAGCAACAGCAACAAAACCAAAAATATGCGATTAAAAATGAGCAAAATATATGAACAGATATTTCACCAAAGAGGATATACAGATGGTAAATAAGCACATGAAAAGATGTTCAACATCATTAGCCATCAGAGAAATGCAAATCAAAAGCACGAAAAGATATCGCTACACACTAATCAAAGTGATGAAAATAAAAAAGAGACACCAAGCCTGACAGGGATGTGGAGAAGTGCTCTTGTGTATCGCTGATGGGGATGTAAAATGGAACAATCACTATGGAAATTAGTTTGGCAGTTTCTTATGAAATCAGCGATGCAATTGCAGTGTGACCCAACACTTGTACTCTGGGGCATTTATCCCAGAGAAATGACAGTTTATGCTCACATAAAAACCTGTACATGACTGTTTATAGCCGTTCTGTTTGCAATAGTCAAAAACTGGACACAACCCAGATTCTTTCTATGGGTGAATGGTTAACTGTGGTCCATGCACACCATGAAGTACTACTTGCAATAAAAGAGGAATGAGCTTTTGGTACACCCAGAACTTTGAATGAATCTCCAGGGCATTTGCTGAGTAGAAACACTTTTTACAATGAAAATTTATTTTTGTGTTAGTGATATACTGTAAAATATATTTACAATGGGGGTAGGGAAGGCTTCCCAGAGAAAGTGACTTTAAAATGCAAAAGGGTGTTCTCTGCAGCATTCGTGCAAGTGTCTAACTAAATTAATGTTAGAATAGTGTCCAGTGGTAGGGAAGTGCTGAGGGATGCTCTTACGGGCAGCTCCGCTGGCACCTGATAGTAGCCAAGGTCATATTTCCACTGGATTCCCAGCACCAGCGAGAAAACCAGGATTTAGCAAAAACGTAGACATTTCCTTAAGGCCTCGGGGCCCAGTGACCCCCACACAGCCAGCCGGACCTCTTTGTGTGAGACTTCTCAGACTTCCGTCGGATTCGCAGAGATGGAGAAGAGAGAACTGAGGGGACTCAGGACCCCTGAACTCTAGGGCTGCCCTGGGGACCTCCTTGCGCCCCTGCTGTGGACATTCGTACTACAGGTGTCCATCTGTCCTTCGCCCTCCCCACCCACTGCCTGCTGCCCCAGCTGGAGTGTGAATTCAGCCAACCTGTTAGAATATGCACGTAAAGGGGTGGGAGCCCCTAGTCTGTGATGGTTGTCAGTGGTGGTTGCATAAAAGCTTCTTCTATTTGATTTTACTGTCAGACCTGCCACTTTTCCCATGGCTTAGTTTTAGAATTGGAACATTATTTTTCATGAAGATGAACCTCCAAGACTCATTTATGCAAATTGATGTAAAGAAGAATGAGAAACATCAACACATATCCTCTTGTGACTCAGAGGGAAGTGTTGCATCCATGTGGGAAGCCTCCTCCCACACCTTCACAGCAAACCACCTCCTCCGTGTTGGCAGCTGGCCAGGGACACCTGGGCACTAGCAGGATGGACAGGGCACGGCGCTGGGGGCTGGACCTTAGCGGGATAACAGAGGACCCTTTGGGGCTAAGTTGATCCTCTAGTCACGTCAAGGCAGCTTGATGGCATGGGTGGGGGGAGTGAGAGGGCTGCGTGCAGATCGTCGGGCGGAGCCAGGGCTCGGGGCGTGACCCCTGGTAACCCAGGCTGCGGGCAACCATGTGCATTTACACCTTCCCGTGAAAACCTCCTTAGGACCCTGGGACACTCAGGGGGTCACATACCTCAGGTGGGGTCTGGCACCATGAGGGCCCCTGAGGGTGGCTGAGGGCGCTCCCTGACCCCTGCCCTGCCTGGCCCCTCCTGCCACCCACAGCAGGCTGCTTGTCCCTTCTCGCCCCGGGGAAGACTTGGTCCTGCTTGGCCGCCGGTCCAGGCAGGAACGTGAGTGGGTCCTCGTTCTCTCTCCTGCCCCAGGTCGCTTGGACCGCCCTCTGAAGGCACAGATAGAACCCGCAGGGCGGAACCCGCAGGAGAGGCCCCCAGGGGCACGGCTTCCCCACCCCGGGCCTGGCCAGCCCTCCCTCCTCCTCGCACCCTGGCCAGCTCTCCCACCCTCTGACAGCTCATGTGCATTCGTAAGTTAGGAAACTATTTGAACTGAAGAGAAGTATTCCTGAAGTAAGTGGCACAACTGTTTATTTTTGGAACTCTCACTGTTAACGTCAAGGTGTAGATAAATTAAATGACACCAATGCATCATCCCAACTCGATCGCCACGGCAGGCCCTCCCGGTCCACCGAGCTCCACACAAGCCCCACGCACCTGGACAGGCCCGGATGCCTGTGCGCCCCGGGCCCCGGCCCTGCCTCCAGCCCTGCGGCACACACGTGTGTGCTGTCATCATAGAAATGGTCACGTCTGGCCTGCACTCGAGTGACAGCCGTGCTCCACGCACCACCGCACCAGCTCCTCTCCGTGACCCCATCTCTTCAGCCGTCTTGGCAGAGAAATGGGGAGGCGGGCAGCAGGCTGACAGGCGAATGTCACACGGCTCTCGGGGGCAGGGCTGGCCCTGGGCCACTGGCTTGAGGAGAAGCCCACGAGCCCCTCCTGGCGGAGTTTCTGGGCTGGGCAGCAGGTGCTGACGATGTACGGGGCCCCAGGTGTGGTCTTTGCAGAGCTGGAAGAGCCTGGCTCAGGGAGCGGACAAGCAGCCTCCGGTTTCTGTGGTTCCTTTATTCTTTATCCTGAATAATTTCCAAAGAGTAGGGTGTGCGTGGTCTTGTCACTACTTAGACGGCAGGGACCGTGGAGAAGTGGCTGACGTGTCCATCGGTGGCTGATCCAGCAGGCTAAAGCTTGGTCCTGGGCAGGGGCCTGAGCCTGGCTGCCCACCGTGCACCCCTGAGCTGGCCTCTCTGGGGCAGGCAGGACTGTGACCTGCGGAGGGGACGCAGCCGGGAGTGGAAGGAGGGAGTCACAGGGGCATGCCGAGGAGGAGGCCCGGGGCTGGAGCTGAGACCCTTGCAGGCCAGTCCTTGCAGAATCACCTCCATGATGCTCAGTCTGGGTCAGACTGCAGACCATCCTGCCTCCTCCTGGGAGAACCCAGAGCCATTAGCCGTGGCCTGGGGGAGCACCCCCATGCCCCAGAGGCTGCACACTTGTGATGCCCCAGGAGGGCAGGCAGGAGGGGCCCCTGGGGGTGTGCAGCTGTCAGTTTCTGAGAAGCCACAGAGTCTCTGCTTCTGAGCTCACAACACAAAACACAGCGGGTGTTTCCAGCAAGCCCCGTGCATGCCTAGTCTAGTGCGAGCCCTGCACGGTCTGCTCTGTACCCTCTCAGTGGCCTCTGAGAGGGACATTGTAGCCGAGAGGAAAGAACAGAAACGGGAGCCCTGAGGAGCCACTGCGTGTGCCGGGAGGAAAGTGCACGAGGCAGAGGCCGAGTTCCTTAACGGACCCAAGTTTCCTGTTTCGGGCATAAAAACAATGCTTTTTTCACGATCCCTGTAATCTGAAAACTGATCAGCAATAAGGTCTAAGCAGCTGCGTGGTTTTGGAGAGTTGTTTTCTTTAATTGCAGTAAACTATGTGTAACATGTGGCTTCCCTGGTGGCTCAGTGATAAAGAGCATGCCTGCCAACGCAGGAGACATAAGAGGTGCGGGTTCGATTCCTGGGTTGGGAAGATCCCCCGGAGGAGGGCAGGGCAACCCACTTCTGCATTCTTGCCTGGAGAACCCATAGACAGAGGAGCCTGGTGGGCAACAATCCATAGGGTCACAAAGAGTCGGACATGACTTAGCAAGTAAATCGACAACATAACATAGAAGTTACCATTTTAACCGTTTCAAAGTGTACAGCTTAGTGGCATCAGAAGCATCTGAGTTCCTACCCCCACCCCCATCCTCCGTCTCCAGAACTTTCTCATTTTCCTGTTGAAACTCTGTCCTGATGGAGCCCTCGCTCCCCTCCCCCACCCTGCCCACCCTGCTTCCTGTCTGTGAACTTGACTCCTGCAGGGACTTCACACGGCATGTGCCCTTTAGTGGCTGGCTTCTCTCACTCAGCTCGATGTTCTCAAGGTTGACCCACGCTGCAGCGTGTGTTGGAATTTCTTCCCTTTCTATGACGCGTGAGGACATTCCCCATGCCTTTCACGCGTGTCGCTGACCCGCCCACTCTTCAGGGACACTTGGGTTGCTCCCACTTTCACTGTTGTGAGCGCGGGTGCTTTCAGTTCTGGGTGGACACACAGGGTGGAATTACTGGACCACACAGTGATTCTGTTTTTAATTTTTTGTGGGACCACCATACTGTTCTCCATAGTGACTGTACCATTCTATATTCCCACCTCCAAGGGAACAGAGGACGAGATGGTTGGATGGCATCACTGACTCATGGACGTGAGTTTGAGCAAACTCAGGGAGATGGTGAAGGACAGGGAAGCCTGGTGGGCTGCAGTCCAGGGTCGCAAAGAGGTGGGCACAACTTGGCGACTGATCAACAACCACCAATGCCCAAGAGTTCAAATCTCTCTACATCTTCACCATTCCTCTTTTTCTCTTTGGTTTTCTTTGTAATAGCCAGCCTAATGGATGTGAAGTGGTATCTTGTTGTGGTTTTGATTTTCATTTCTCTAATGACCAGTGTTATTAGAGCATCTTTTCATGTGCCTTTTTTTTCTTTTTTTTTTTTTTGGAGAAATATCTATTCAAGCCCTTTGTCCGTTTAAAAAATCATCTTGTTGCTGTTGTTTTTGAGTTTCAGGACTTCTCCATGTGTTCTAGGTAACCAATCCTTGATACGACTTGAAAATATTTTCTCCTTATATTCTGATCTGTGGGCTATCTTTCCACTCTGTGGATAGTGTTCTTTCCTGAACAAAATTATTTAATGTTGGTAAAATCCAGTTAATCTACTTTTCCTTATTTTACTTCTGCTTTTGTAGCTCAGCTGGTTAACGAATCCGCCTGCAGTGCAGGAGACCCCAGTTCGATTCCTGGGTCAGGAAGATCCCCTGGAGAAGGGATAGGCGACCCACTCCAGTATTCTTGGACTTCCCTAGTGGCTCAGATGGTAAAGAATCCGCCTGTAATATGGGAGGCCCGGGTTCAATCCCAAATTGGGAAAATCCCCTTGAGGTTACACACCCTGTGTGGTGTGGTAACCCACTCCAGTACTCTTGCCTGGAGAATCCCCATGAACAGAGGATCCTTCTGGGCCACAGCCCATGGGGTTGCAAAGAGTCGGACACGACTGAGGGACTCAGCACACACTTGGTGTCATATCCAAGAAATCACCACCAAATCCAGTGTCATGAAATTTTGGTCTTATTTTTTCTTCTAAGAGTTTTGTGGCTTTGGCTCTTATGTTTAAGTCTTTGATCTGTTTTGAGTTAATTTTTTTAATATAGTGTAAGATATAGGATCTAAGCTTGTATCCTGTATCCTATGTAAGCGTATAAGGATCCCGCTTCCTTTTTTGCATACAGATATGCAGTTTTCCCAACACCATCTGTTGAAAAGATGGTTTTCCACCTTGAATGGTCTTGGCACCATTTACCCATGTATTAAAGGGTTTATTTCCTGGCTCTCAGTTCCATTCCATTGATCATAAAGCCATCTTTATGCCAGTGACACTTTTGTTTGCTACAGTTTTGTAAGGTCTTCTTATTTCATTTTATTCTTCTGGCTGTGCCGTATGGCTTGTGGAATCTCAGGTCCCCGACCAGGGACTGAACTGATCACAGCCTCGAGAGTGCCGAGTCCGAACCAGTAACCACGAGAGGCCCACAAGACTCCTGTGGTGAGTGATGAAATCGGGAAGTGAGACACCTTGCCTGTGGGATCATCTTTCGCCAGCCCGGCTGTGCAGCAGGGATGACACCAGCAGCCCTTGCAGGCTCTGCCCCCATCACTGACCCCCCAGCTTCCCACCCAGGGCCTGCTGCCACACCTCCCCACTGCTTCTGCCTGGAGGTCCTCCCGGCTTCATGGATGGAGCCCCCTCCACCTCTGGTCCAGCCCTGCCCCAGTGAGCCTGTCCAGAGCAGCAGGACCATGGCTGGGATACACCCTGCGTCCGAGGGACCAACCTCCTGGAGGAGAAGTGTAGCCAACATAGGCGCTTCCCAGGAGGGGTCTCCCGTCACTGACTCATGCCTGGTCCCTGCAGGAACCACACAGCTGTGCCCCCCTTTAAAGGGGGCCTTGGGGACTCACAGGGCAAGGGGCACTGAGACTGCAGGAGCAGGGTGTGTTTTTACTTATTTTGACCTGTGGATGAAAGGAGAAGGGAAGAAGTCTTCCCACTGACCAACAGGAAGCAGCACTGCTTCTAAAAATGCTGTTTGCTGAAGTCACAGCTCCCCCCATCACACAGGGGCTGTGAAGGCATCTCCTCAGAGGTCCTAATTATGGAGATGGTGGAGCTGCTGTCAGAGCAACTGCAGCGTCGCCCTGGAGACCTGCGTTGCTGGACCAGCCCAGACCTGCAGGGACCCCGGTACCCCAGACAGGACCTTGTCCTGGAGCCAGGGTGACCTGCCCCTGGGTGGCAGAGCTGGGTGTCCAGCAGCCCGAGGTCTGGCCAGGCTGCCAGGATCCCAGGGACTGTCAGTCCAGCCCCTCAGAGCCCAGGGTCTGACCTGTTGCCTGGCTGGGCTAGCAGCTCGGGTGAACACGAGTGTTGAGTGAGAAATTGTTGGGTTTTCGTTTGTAGCTTAGTTGCTCAGCTGTGTCTTCTTTGCAACCCCATGAACCATAACCTGCCAGGCTCCTCTGTCCATGGGATTCTCCAGGCAAGCATACTGGAGTGGGTTGCCATTTCCTTCTCCAGGGAATCTTCTTGACTGAAGGATCGAACCCAAGGCTCCTGCCATGTCTCCTGCATTGCACGTGGGTTCTTTTACTGCGGAGCAACTCGGGAAGCCAGAATGAACCTTGTGGTTCAGTTGCTAAGTTGTATTCGACTCTTTGCCACCCCATGGTCTGTAGCCCACTAGCCCACCAGGCTCCTCTGTCCATGGGATTTCCCAGGCAAGAATACTGGAGTGGGTTGCCATTTCCTCCTCCAGGGGATCTTCCCAACCCAGGGATTGAACCTGTGTTTCCTGCACTGGCAGACAGATGCTTTACCACTGAGTCACCAGGGAAGCCCAATGAAAACCTGAGGCATCTGCAAATCAAGAGAAGAGAGGAGAAAAATAAGAGCCCAGAAGTCACAGTGCTGGCAGAGAGGCATGGCTGGACTCCCTTGACTCCGAGGCCAGTGAGGGGGTGTGGCCACATGAGGAGGCCAGCGGAGAAGGCTGAATGCCCACAGGACAGCGTGCATTGGAGAAGCCTCTGGAGGGATGCTGGGCAGGACTGTGGTTTGATTGCGTTTCCCGAGATACCAGTGCTATGGGGCATCTTTTCAGGTGCTTGTTGGCTGTTTGCCTTCTTTGGAGAAATGTCTATTCAAGTCCTTACCCCATTTTTAAGCTGAGTTGTTTCTCTTTTCATTTAGCTGTAGGAGGTCTTTGTGTCTTCTTGATACTAAGTTCTGATCAGGTATATGATTTGCAAATATTCCTTCCTGTTCTGTGTATTGTCTTTTCTATCTGTTGATAGTTTTTCAATGCACAGAAGTCTAATTTTATTCAAGTCCGATTGATCTATTTTTAAATTTTGTTGTGTATATTTTTTGTGCCATACTGGTGGTTCAAGCGGAGAAGGCAATGGTAAAGAATCTGCTTGCAATGCAGGAGATATGGGTTCGATCCCTGAGTCAGGAAGGTCCCCTGGAGAAGAGAATGGCAACCACGCTGGTATTCTTGCCTGGAGAATTGCATGGACAGAGGAACCTGGCAGGCTACAGTCCATAAAGTTGCAGAGTCAGACACGACTAGGCGATCCACACACACGGAGGCAGAAGTGGTCTGAGCATGCCAGCAGCTTTTGCCTTTGACAAAATCCTAGCGCTAATATTTGGGGAGAGGGTGTGAAGGTGTCACTGAAACTCATCAAATTCAGATCCAAGGTGCTTTTCATTCCAGTGCCTCAGGGTTGAAATGGAAAAAGTTAGATATAAAGAAACTTTTTATTTGAACTATTTTAAACTTACAGAAAAGCTGCAAAATTAGCACAGACTTTTCCTGTATCTGCACCCAGCTTCCCCTCATGTTAAGATCTTAACAAAAAGCTCTGTGAAATGAACCCTGTCCTGCATGGGGACCAGGCTGCAGCCAGTCCAGCGGCATCCCGCCGCCAACCCCCTGACGCCTAGCCTCTTGGGCCCACGTCTGGGCCGTGTTTCTCCTCTGTCTCTGAGGCGGCACATCTCTCCAGGCTTGCTTTGCCTCTCGAGTTGCTGACACTTCGGAAGGATGTTTTCAGCCTGTGAGAATTTGCCGACTTGACAGACTCCGCTCATATTTCAGTCAGTCAGTCTGTCTGTCGCCCCACAGCCATCAGAGCTGCTTCCCACGGCTTCTCAGGCTGGTTTGTCCTCTTCCAGCCCTTCCTGCTTTCCCTCCAACCTGGGTCTGGCTGTTGGTGGAGCTCAGGCAGGTCTCCTCTTCATCCCTGGAGCAGGTGGCCAGGGTCCCCCTTGACCCCGCATCCCCGTTGCAACAGCCAGCTGCGACCTGCAGCGCCACGGGGGTCGCATGGAAGCGACTTACGTACCTCACATTCTGCAGCAGACGGTGTGGGAATGATTCATCGCTTACTTAATAAAATTGATTTAAGAAAGAAATTACCAATTAAGAACTGTCCTGACTGTAAAGTAAAAGCTCAGTGATGTAGAAACTGTCCGCTTCCTACCCAGGGAGCTAAGGGAGTCCCGGCCGCGAGGAGGCTGCTACTCTCCCCGGGTCAACGGGGCCTCAGTCTTCATGGGGAGGCAGGGGCCTTAGGCCTCCTTCTGGGGGCCAGCCTGGGGACCCGCACTTCAGGTCCCGAAGCACAGAGGGTCTGTGGGCGGGTCTCGGCCAGCCCTGTGCCCTCAGGCTGCAGCCCCTCGTCTCAGGAGGGGACACGCTGGTCCACACAACACCCCCCACCCTGCCAGCCCTGCCAGAGACGGCAGAGGGCAGGAGAGATGGTGGCCGTGACTCCTTCCCCTTTCCGTTCGCTGCAGTTTCTGTCGCTCCGTCCTGTACAAAGGTCTGCTCCACGGTCAGCATCCAGGGCCAGGCTGGACCATAGCCTTGGCCTCTTAGCTCAGGAAGCCCCCGGGGCCCCCTCCAGAGGGGCGGGGGATGAGCTCTAGACAGCGGCTCTGTAACTTCTCGGTCTTTCTTAGGCATCAAAGAGCTTCTATTATGTGGGCTTAGAAGCTGACTGGGGGGGACAAGCCGACTGGGGGCCCAAGTGTGGGACCCTCATTGAGGGTCTGTCCCCTGTCCCCAAGAGATGCTCTGGGGGGATTCGCAAGACGCTGCAGAGGGACACACTCCAGTGGAAGCCCCCTCAGTGACGTCTCCTCCAACTGTCGGCCGTGAGCCACCCCTGGTGGCGGGGCAGCTGCCCCCCAGACCCTGGCAGCTCCGAAGCCTCTCGCAGAGCCCGGGCTCTGGGGCAGCCTCGCTCCTCTGGGCGCAGGAGCAGAAGCACTGTGTGAACAGAGATTTCAGAGAAAACTGATGCAGCAGACGTTTGCATACAGATGTGCTAATTATAGTCCTCAACCTGTACATTGAAACAGGATTAGCAGTTATGATCGTCCTGGAACATAATTGCTTTTTCCAACCCATAGGCACTCAGTCACTGGGAAACATCCTTAAATCCAAGAGGAGGTTCATGCTCCAAGTCTAGGGACCCGAACTCGGCCAAGGGTGAGGGGGCCCAAGCCACCTCGGAGACTCACATAGGGTCAGCAGGGCCCTGAGCTGGGTGGGCAGTGGCCTAAGCGCCAGTAACTCCCGGGCTCTGGGGCAGCTTGGAGACGTCCAGGAGGGGATCAGGCCTTTGGGGGAGCAGGTGGGGAGGCAGAGGAGCCCCAGGTGGGCCAGAGAGGGGAGGGCTCTAGAGGGACGTGCTGGTGGTCCCCTGAGAACCCCATGAAGTGGGTGGGGTGTGGAGAACCGTGGAGACCCTCGTCCAGGAGGGAGGGCGAGAAGTGGGCTGTGCTGGGGGCTGCCTGGGGCTGGAGGGCGCGTCCATCCCTGAATTGCTCATTTGCTGGTTATGAAGAACCCGTGCAGCTGGGGCTGGGGGCTGGAACAGGGAATACTCTGGGAGGTGGGGTGAGGACATGGGACACAGATTGGCCTCCAGGAAGAGAGAAATCTGCCCTGAAGCAGGGGAGACGTGGTCAGGGCCTCGCATTTGAGCCTGAAGGTGGCAGTTGTATGTTTATCGTGCAACACCACGGCTGTCTGTCCAGTTCACTGATGGAGACAGAGGAGCTGAGTCAAGGAGCAGGTTCTGAGAAGCTACTACGTTTCCACTCAAAACCCTGTCCTCAGAGCGTCCAACACCGTGTAGACTGGAGTGAGAACAGTGTTTGAGGAAAATACAATGACCATCACGATGTAACCACATGGGTGCTTGGCGTAGACATAAACGTCCCCCAAAATACAGGTTCTTCCCAGGGGTCCTGTGACCACAGCCGACCTCAGAGTCCTCAGGACTCCAGACCCACCGTGTGTCTGTGAGGCGATGAGCCACGTGTCCTGGACTCTCCAAGAAGCCCGTGGCTGACCAGGGTCTAGACGCAGTGCCTGCAGGAGGGTGACTTGTCATCTCAGGGCCAGAGGAGCCCTGTGTGAACAGAGATTTCAGAGAAAACTGATGCAGCAGACGTTTGCATACAGATGTGCTAATTATAGTCCTCAACCTGTACATTGAAACAGGATTAGCAGTTATGATCGTCCTGGAACATAATTGCTTTTTCCAACCCATAGGCACTCAGTCACTGGGAAACATCCTTAAATCCAAGAGGAGGTTCATGCTCCAAGTCTAGGGACCCGAACTCGGCCAAGGGTGAGGGGGCCCAAGCCACCTCGGAGACTCACATAGGGTCAGCAGGGCCCTGAGCTGGGTGGGCAGTGGCCTAAGCGCCAGTAACTCCCGGGCTCTGGGGCAGCTTGGAGACGTCCAGGAGGGGATCAGGCCTTTGGGGGAGCAGGTGGGGAGGCAGAGGAGCCCCAGGTGGGCCAGAGAGGGGAGGGCTCTAGAGGGACGTGCTGGTGGTCCCCTGAGAACCCCATGAAGTGGGTGGGGTGTGGAGAACCGTGGAGACCCTCGTCCAGGAGGGAGGGCGAGAAGTGGGCTGTGCTGGGGGCTGCCTGGGGCTGGAGGGCGCGTCCATCCCTGAATTGCTCATTTGCTGGTTATGAAGAACCCGTGCAGCTGGGGCTGGGGGCTGGAACAGGGAATACTCTGGGAGGTGGGGTGAGGACATGGGACACAGATTGGCCTCCAGGAAGAGAGAAATCTGCCCTGAAGCAGGGGAGACGTGGTCAGGGCCTCGCATTTGAGCCTGAAGGTGGCAGTTGTATGTTTATCGTGCAACACCACGGCTGTCTGTCCAGTTCACTGATGGAGACAGAGGAGCTGAGTCAAGGAGCAGGTTCTGAGAAGCTACTACGTTTCCACTCAAAACCCTGTCCTCAGAGCGTCCAACACCGTGTAGACTGGAGTGAGAACAGTGTTTGAGGAAAATACAATGACCATCACGATGTAACCACATGGGTGCTTGGCGTAGACATAAACGTCCCCCAAAATACAGGTTCTTCCCAGGGGTCCTGTGACCACAGCCGACCTCAGAGTCCTCAGGACCCTAGACCCACCGTGTGTCTGTGAGGCGATGAGCCACGTGTCCTGGACTCTCCAAGAAGCCCGTGGCTGACCAGGGTCTAGACGCAGTGCCTGCAGGAGGGTGACTTGTCATCTCAGGGCCAGAGGAGCCCCAGAAGAGGAGGGGCCCTTCCCAGGATGAGCCCGACATGGGGAAGCCAGCCGGAGGTGAGGGGTCCTGCGTGTGGCCCCACCTCCCACGAGGAAAACGGAGTTGTTGAATTAAACCATGGCCCAGGAAATCTCAACATGAGAAAACAGCGATTTCCTCAGAGGTTCATGCCCAATGAGAGGCGGAGAGAGCTTTGGGGCAAGAACTGGCCGGATGGACTGGCCACTTGGATGCCTGTCCCCGCAGGACAGCGCCCTGGAGCATGAGGCCTCGCTGGGGAGGAGGGCAGGAGAGACTGAGACAGACGGATTGTGGGGACAGAGAGACGGCTGTGAGGAGCTCTCGGGTGGGAGGGGACTGCTGGCAAGACGGTGAGCTCGGGCTCTGAGAGCCTGTGGCGCTGTGCCCTCCTGTCCTGTCCCCTGGGTGCCAGGGCCCAGCCTTATCCTCCTCGGGACGTCTTACCCCAGGAGCGCAAGGGTCATTGAGGAAACCTCGGGGAGACCTTTATTCTTAAAGGCTGTGTCCCAGGACCCAGACTGAAGCTGCTTATTTCCTCTTCTGTCCTCCTGCTCTCTCTGGCTTTTTTCCAAGAGACCAGGCCTTCTGTCTTCTCCACTCTTACCTGCTATTTATGAACCTTGAGTCTAGAGGAGGCCCTGGGGTCATCTCATCCACTCCCTTGATTCACCAGCTGGAGCCTGAGATCTGGAGAGGTTTCAGCAGCTTTCAAGGAGCTGGCCGGAGCAGCAGCACCGAGGTTCCCAGCTTCGGCTCCATCCGAGACTTTCCCACCTACAGGTGAGAACCCAGCCTGCACAGCACCTGGCACACACCCTGCACTGTTTTCAGAGAAACAGCGTCTTGGCCTCGTCCCCTCAGCACCAACATGCTGACCTGCCGAGATCTGGGACGTCCCCCTCATCTGCCCGCCTGCTGCCAGCCAGCACCTGCCGTCGGCAGGCAAGACAGAGGCCTCGCTCCCCTGGCAGCGGCCGGGATGGGCTGTTCTGTGTTTCTCAGCCTTGCAGTGAGCAGAGGCCCCCTCGCCGCTGGGCCTAAGTCTCTCCTGTGCAGCTGGATGTGATGTTACGGTCGCTAGGAATTTCCGCTCTGATTCTAGTTGTTTTCCTTTTGACGCCCACATGTGAGTGATGTTTGCAAAGTGAGAATTTATTAACTACAAGTTTTTAGATCAAAAACCCAAATCTGGGACTGGTTCTTTAAAAGAAACAAACTTTCACAGAACTCCCCACGGACCATTGCCAAGGAGGTCAAAGCATGCTGTGTACATGAACGAACGACGTGTATCAAGTCGTGTGGTCCGTGTGGTCACGACCAGTGTGCTGGTTCCGCGTGACCTTGTAACCGGGAAAAGCACAAAGGCAGATCAGAGTCCTTGGCCTGGGCTCCAGTGCCCGAGGTTGGGTCAGGCTCTGTCCTAGAGGCCAGGAAGGCAAGGTGGGGTGACCCTCAGCCCAGTCAGGATGTGTGTCCTGCACAGAAACGCCAAGAGCAGCGGCACCAAGAAGCTAGCGTGGGCAGTGGTGGGCCTTGTGTGGCCGAGGAAGCTAAGGGGGCGGCCCGGATTGGCTGCCTAGTGGGCTTTTATCTTGACCACCTTCATGTACAACACCCATGTCTGGGGCTTTTATCTCAAAAAACCTTCACATACGACACCCACGTCTGGGAGGGCAGTTGGCTTCACTCTACAGATTAAATGTTAATCCCATTCAAAAACACCTTACTGGAAACACCCAGAAAAATATTTGACAAATATCTGGGGCACCCCATGACCCAGGCAAGTTGACACATAAAATTAGCTGTCACACAACATAATCATTATTAATAGCTCCATAAATAAAAATGGATATTGTACATTATTTTGCATCTTACTTCGTAAGGAGGAAAGGAACATCACCAGAATTGTGTTTTGTTGGGTTGGGTTGTGGGGGCGCTGTTTCTTTCTCACTCTTTTCAAGTAAAATTTTCAAACATACATTAAAGTCCAAAGAGTAGTACAGTGAAAACCTAGCCATCTGTGTGGAAGTATATGTATTATATATATGAGATTTTGTGTATATATGTGAGTGTGTCCATATATATGGGAGATGAATGAACCACGTGGAGGTAGTCTACAAGACAGTTATCCCTGAGTAGCTGAGTGTGCATCTCCTAAAAATAAGGCCATTTTCTTCCATAACCAGTTCCATTATAACACCTAAGAAAATTAACACTAACCAACATTTCAGATTTTTCCAGCTGTCCCCAAGCTGTGTTTTGTAGGCTTTCTGGTAGACTCTAACCAAGGTCTGTCTATGCATTCTGCGTGGTTACATCTCGCAGCCTCCCACTCCACCTCCTGTGATGTCCCTCCCACCTGTTCCTTTCCTTGTCCTTGACTCTGACGACCCCAGGCCTCCCGTCTTCTCCGGACACAGGGACCTGGGTCTGGGCGTCTGACTGGAGCTCGTCTTGCCCAGGGCAGAGCCAGATGCTGCTGAGACTGCCCACTGCCCTCCATTGCCACGCGGGTGCCAGGTGTGACCACGGGGTCAAGGGGTGGACACGGTCCACACCCTCTCCCCAGACCGTACGGGCATCTTGTTTCCCTGTGGTGTTGCGTGGTCTCTCTTCCCTCCTCTGTCGCTGTGTAGAGTGTATGCGCCATAGACTTGGGGCTTGACTTAGGTTTCCAGTCCAGTCACTGTGTACTCAGACTGGCCAAGTCCGCCTGGAGGAGCCCGCCTGTGAGGAGCACTGACGCATGTGCGCTCACACGGGAGCTGTGCTTTCTATGGTCTGCTCACCTGGGGCCTGTCCTGCTCCCCGTCAGAAGTGAGCTGCTCTGGGCAGAAGCGGTCCTGGGGGCTGAGATGCGATCGCATAGCGAGAGAGCTCGGCTGGCCTCGGGGACCTACGAGCTCCCCTGGCGTGCTCACGTCCACTCTCCGAGCAGATCAGACGTTTCTTTCCTCTTCATTCGGTACCACCGTCGGAGCTTCACAGACGCTTAGAGGTAGATTTGCTGCCGTCTAGGCTTGTTGAATTCAAACTCCCGAAGGGCAGAGGTTGAACAGAGGGCTACAGGTACCCACACCAGGTGTGCAGCCGCCTCTCAGCTGTGAGTGCAGCACGTCCCCAGGCTGCTGGACTCCCAGCCATATGTGCTTACAATGGGTAGAATGTATGAAAATTCTGAGTCATCCTGGAGAGACTAGAAGCACTTTCAGTGGCTGCTATTCTAAGAAAAATTTAGAAACAGCATTTGCTTAGAAATCAAAGTCAATGGATACCCAAAACATCTGACTGTTTACATGTTTATACTTGTACACAGTTTACAAAAAATGTGGAAGATACAGAGTATCGAGAACATGAAGACGCATTAGACACTCAATATGTAAATGGGTAAAATTTCTAGAGGAAAATATTACATTGGTTTTATTTTGTTGCAGCTTGTTTCCAGAGCAAGGGGAATTTCTCTAAAATGACTCCGTTATAAATCACAAGATTAACCAACATTTTATGGCTTGCTTTCAAAATCTTTGTGGATGCCCACCTCCAAGAATGGGGTTGACATGCATTTCCTGTGAGGGTCACACCTTGTACAAAAATTATGTCAAAGTGCATCACAGACTTAAGTGTAAAATGTCAACTATTAACTTTGGGAAAACAACACTGGAATATCTTTGGGATGTTGGATCAAGCACATTATTCTTGATACTAAAAGCACAGTCAGAAAAAAAAAATGTAAATTAGACTTTATCAAAAAGTAAAAACCTAAGCTCCACTGGGTATTTAACCACATGATGAGGGGACGTTTATGGAAATGTTTGTAGCAGCTTTGCTCTTAATAGCCAAATCCTGGAAATGAGCCAGGTGTCCTTCACTTCGAGAGGGTTATACAACTGTGAGCACTGCACCAGCCACGATCTGGCGAATCTTCAGAGTTACGCTGAGCGAAAAGACCCAGTCCTCACGGGTTACCTGCCAGCGAGGGTCCTCTTGTACACCCTGTTTGGGATGACAGGAGCACAGGGACAGAGCACGGGCCGCTGGGGCTGCGTTAGGCTGGGGTGGGGCTGGGAGGGATGGTGGTGCTGGGGGCCCGGTGTGATGGACGCTCCGTGTCTGGACTGTGTCCGAGGTAGCACCCTGCAGGTTTGCAAGATGCTACCACTGCACAAGTTGGGTAAAAAGATCTCTACAATCTCAAAATTGAAAGTTTAATTTAAAAAAACCTTTGGGGCAATTATATGCAGTTCTGCTGTACACATCATGCTTTATGGATAAGAGTTATTAGTTATCAAATTTCTATATGCCTTACAGATTTAGAGACCATACGAAGTCATCATAAATCATAACTGAAAAATAATCATCAATCTTTCTGTCAACAGCATGGCTAAAAATAGATCTAATTAGCGTGTTTTTTGTTCTGTTCATATATACACTTTAAAAGTGTAATTTGCAATTTGTGTAATTTTAACATATAGAAAAGAAATGCATTCCAGGAAAAAAATGGTTGAACACATTGGAGGTTAACAATTGGACGGAAATTATGGGAATGATCCTAATAGTACTTTAAGACTGAAATTTCCTAACAAACATGTTTTATTTAAAATTAGTTCTTTACCTTTGGGTCTTTGTACTTAACACGTGGATGATTTTTATGTTAATTCATGTGATGTTTGTCTCAGTAGGACAATAAGAATTGAAAAACAATGCTGTGTCTCAACATATTAACCTGTGTCCTCCTTATTGTCAGGAGGTTGGGCGCATTTTCATTTTAAACTAGCTCAGCCAGTGATGAGCTAGTTGGTTGACTGGAGGAAAGCGTTTCTCATTCAGATCACGTTTTCCGATTGTCACGTGGCTGCTCTCGTGTGTTCTTTCTCTTGAACCCATGTCAACTCAGACAGAGGTGAAGCACTTCGGCTGTAACAAAAGTGAGCATGTGGAGGGGCACCAGGCCAGGCGAGGACCGGAGTGGCCTCGGTGGAGGGGCGAGCACGGTCCCCTCCCCGCAGACCCGGGGGCTGATGGCAGAAGCGGTGTGGGAAGGGGCTCTGCGCCTCATCTCCTGAGTGCCCCCCGCTGGGCTTCCCTGACCGAGCTTGGCTCTCGAGCGAGAAGACAAAGCCCTCTCCAAGCCCACAGCAGTGGGCGGGCTGGAGGCGCTCTGCAGTGGCCCGTCTCTGGGGCATGCTGTCCCCACTGAGAGCTCCCCCCGACCCTGCCCTGCTCCTCCTGGGGCAGGAGCCTCCCTCACCATTCACTCCCGCTTGGCCTGTGCTGGGCAGGCAGGTGGACCCCGGAGCCCGAGGACGTCCCCACAAAAGACGCAGGTGCTAACGCCTGGGAGTCCATCAGTACATGCACCCGAGGGAGGACGTGGGGCCCCGGGGGCCCAGCAGCGTGGCTCTCCGCCCAGGTACATTTCAGTTCAGTTCAGTCACTCAGTCGTGTCCGACTCTTTGTGACCTCATGGACTGCAGCACACCAGGCCTCCCGGTCCATCATCAACTCCCAGAGTCTACCCAAACTCATGTCCAAAAAGTCGGTAATGCCACCTAGCCACCTCATCCTCTGTCGTCCCCTTCTCCTCTTGCCTTCAATCTTTCTCAGCATCAGGGTCTTTTCAAAAGAGTCAGTTCTTCAAGTGGCCAAAGTATTGGAGTTTCAGCTTCAACATCAGTCCTTCCAATGAACATTCAGGACTGATTTCCTTTAGGATGGACTAGTTGGATCTCCTTGCAGTCCAAGGGACTCTCAAAGAGTCTTCTCCAACACTACAGTTCAAAAGCATCAATTCTTCACCCCTCAGTTTTCTTTATAGTCCAACTCTCACATCCATAGATGACTGTTGTAAATGTCTCTGCTTTTTAACATGCTGTCTAGGTTGGTCATAACTTTTCTTCCAAGGAGCAAGTGTCTTAATTTCATGGCTGCAGTCACCATCTGCAGTGATTTTGGAGCCCAAGAAAATAAAGTCTGCTACTGTTTCCACTGTTTCTCCATCTATTTCCCATGAAGTGATAGGACTGGATGCCATGATCTTAGTTTTCTGAATGTTGAGCTTTAAGCCAACTTTTTCACTCTCTTCTTTCACTTTCATCAAGAGGTGCTTTAGTTCTTCACTTTCTGCCATAAGGGTGGTGTCATCTGCATATCTAAGGTTATTGATATTTCTCCGAGCAATCTTGATTCCAGCTTGTGCTTCACCCAGCCCAGCACTTCTCATGATGTACTCTGCATATAAGTTAAGTAAGCACGGTGACAATATACAGCCTTGATGTACTCCTTTTCCTATTTGGAATCAGTCTGTTGTTCCATGTCCAGTTCTAACTGTTGCTTCCTGACCTGCATACAGATTTCTCAAGAGGCATGTCAGGTGGTCTGGTATTCTCATCTCTTGTAGAATTTTCCACAATTTATTGTGATCTACACAGTCAAAGGCATTGGCACAGTCAATAAAGCAGAAATAGATGTTTTTCTGGAACTCTCTTGCTTTTTCGATGATCCAGCAGATGTTGGCAATTTGATCTCTGGTTCCTCTGCCTTTTCTAAAATCATCTTGAACATCTGGAAGTTCACAGTTCATGTATTGTTGAAGCCTGGCTTGGAGAATCGTGAGCATTACTTTGCTAGCATGTGAGATGACTGCAATTGTTCGGTAGTTTGAGCATTCTTTGATATTACCTTTCTTAGGGACTGGAATGAAAACTGACCTTTTCCAGTCCTGTGGCCACTGCTGAGCTCATTTTAAAGGTCACCTCCTCCAAATAGGAAGCTATCTGTTTTGCACAAGGAAAGACATTTTTCCTAGAGAATACTACTTCAGTTCTCTTGTGAGATGCAAAGGTTTACCTCTACTAAACTGGTTTTAATCTGTTTCAGTTCATGTTTCTAAGCCTAAATACAAATTGGTAAATTCAGCTACAGAATAAACATTTCTTCTACTGTGGGTTGGTCTTCTGATATTTGAGACCCCTGTCTAATCTTGTGTGATTTTCCCTTTTTTCATTTCTCACACACACACTCCTGTGATGCCCCCCTCACAAACCCCCCCAGAGGCAGCATCCCTAATGGGAACCGCCCAGCCTGCAGCTCCCAAGATCCAGGAATAGGGTGACATCTCCCTTAAAGTACCACAAAGTCAGGTCCTATCAACTGAGGTCCCCAGGTCTCCCCAAAAAGTGCCCGGTGGGGGTGTTAGCCATCCTGTGGTCACTCCAAGCTGCAGCCGGATGTCACCTATCTTCAGTTTACTTCCCTTGGGATTCCTACTAAACAGTATTGATAACTTCACTTTATCTTCCATGTGTGTTCTCGTCTGTGTTGTCTGTCTTCTGTTGACTCCTTTCGGAGGGTTCCTAGGAGAGAACCTGACCCAGCTGACATCAACCTGACCCCTACCTGACCCAACCTGACCTCAACCAGACCTAACCTGACCTCAACCAGACCCCACATGACCTCAACCTGACCTCTACCTGTCCCAACCTGACCCAACCTGACCTTAACCAGACCCAACCTGACCTCAACCAGACCTCAACCTGACCCAACCTGACCCCAACCTGACCTCAACCAGACTCAGCATGACCTCTACCTGACCTAACCTGACCTCAACCAGACCCCACATGACCTCTACCAGACCTAACCTGACCTCAACCAGACCCTGCATGACCTCAACCTGACCCAACCTGACCTCCACCTGTCCCAACCTGACCTTAACCAGAGCCAACCTGACCTCAACCAGACCTCAACCTGACCCAGCCTGACCCCAACCTGACCTCAACCAGACTCAGCATGACCTCTACCTGACCCAACCTGACCTCAGCCTGACCCAACCTGACCTCAACCAGACTCAGCATGACCTCTACCTGTCCCAACCTGCCCTCAACCTCCTCTCAACCTGACCCAATGCAACCCCAACCTGGCCTCACCTGACTCAGCCTGACCTCAACCTGATCCAGCCTGACCCCAAACTGACCATCTCTATTTTCAGTCTTATCTATTCACTTCTGGAAACTGGGTTGCATTATCAGATTCTCCTAGTCTTTCTGATAATATTTTTCTTCCTCTGGGGTTTTTAATTCCTTCTTTGATGTATTGAATTATTTTTGATAATCCTACCACTGGAGCCAAACCCTATTACTCCTGTGTCTGCCGGTGTTTGCTCCGGTGGGATTCTGCCCTGTGTATTTTATAATTTCAGTTTGTAAATTCATCTGTCAGGGCTTCACCAGTGGGAACCTATGAGGCTTCAGTGGCAAGCCCGTCCCTGGAGACCTGCGGTGCTGTTGGCGTTGGGCTGGGTCTGCCCTGTTCCGGGGTATCGTGCACGTGCACTGTGTGGTCTCATGGCACCCCGACTTCTTCCCACCGGACACCAGTGGGGAACTGTCGTATCTGGTCATGACAACCAAAATCATCCCAGGCCTCCCTGATGCCCCTGGGGGCAGAGTTGCCCCAGGTGATTCTGTGTGTCGTCTAACCAGAGTCTCTGGATGTGGCCAACATGAGACCTCTCCCGGGTGATAATTTCTTAGGTTTCTGTAATTGAGACAGAAGTTTCAACCTCATACCTACTGTGCAGGTAGGATTTTTAGACACGTATTCTCAAAGAGCCAGGCAGAGAAATCTTTTAATCCTCTCCCCAGGGCAGATTTCTTTTACTAGGGTATAGGGACCCTTTCCCTAGTGTGTAGGGACAAACATCCCTGCTTCCTACAGGGTGAGTTCAAACCTTCCACCTCCTGTCACGATGGCTTACTGGTTACTACCTGTCAGAAGCGAATGCAATGAACTGTCCTCAACCTCTCCCACCCTACAACGCAATACCTGTGGCAACTTGAGATGTTTACTTTTGCTGTTAGGAATGAACTGGAGCATCTTTTCATATATTTAAAGTCTGTTTTTTCCCCTTTACTATAAACTCAGTGATAGTTTGCCCATTTTTTCTATTAAGTCTTTTTTAAAAAAAAAATCTACAGTGCTTAAAGGCCTCCTATAACCCACATGCTGGATGGGGAAGCATTTCAGGGCTGTTGTTTCCTGAATAAATTACGTGAAGTCAGTATTTTTTGTCTTTGTCTTGCAGATGTCTCTGTTGCATTAGCTTAATGGTCAGAAAGTGATTGGACAGAGCACCTCAAATGCCTGGAACAGAAACAAAAACCAGTTTCTGCAGATTAGTTGTGTTTGTCCAGGCGCTTCAACACCAGCAGGCTGTCCCTCGCTGCATGCCCCCCACCTTCGCGTCTTGCTGGTGCAGAGCCTGCAGGGGGCTGCCGGGGAAGGTGGAGGCTTCTCAGGTCTTTCCAGAGCATGCCCACAGCCCTAGGCATGTGAGCCACGTTCTAGGTTTCCAGGAATTTGTCAGAGCTTTCCAACATCTCATTCCCCAGCCTTTTCTCCCTAGCCTTCTGGTTAGCCTGTTGGTTGCCGTGACATAAAGTTCATGCCTTGTCTTGGCAAACATTTTCATGTAAGTCATTTCCACAAGCTGCTCAGGCGGCCACCTCTGCCCTGGGAGAGCCCTGAGTCAGGGGAGGTACAGGTAGGCCTTCTGATGGGCCACCAGAAAGGTCCCAACAGTTACAGTTCCCCCTGAATTGGGTGCACTCTCCCCCTCCCAGTGCCAGTTGTGGTGCCAGGAATGCAGGGTGTCACCTTCAAGGCTATCACGAAGCTAGGGGCAGGTTAAAATGCTGAATTAACATTGTTACCGAGATTCAGGGGTTCTTTCTCAAGTGTTCCCCCAGCTGCTGCTACCCTTTGCTTAGTGTCTGGAGTTCCAAAACAGTCAATTCTGATGGTTTTTTTTTCCATCCTTGCTTTAACGGGAGGATATTTGGAGGTCCTTACTATGCAGTTTTCCAGTCACTCTGAATTTTAAGTGGAGAGCCAGGAATATATGTATTTTGCAGGTCCTCCTGATAATTTCGGTGCTGTCAGCCCTCGGTCCACACTCAGAACCGTCTCTCTGCCCTCCAGAGGACTGCCCGGCCCATGTCCTTGCTCATACTCCCCAGTAAAGAGGCTCGGGGCTGGCACTTGTTTGTTTCCCGGGTTCCGTCCCTGTGGCTACAGTGCAGGGAAGCGCCTGGTGCCCGAGCGTGGCCCCATCGTGTTAACAAGCCCTGGGGGGGCCATCCTGGCAGGATTCGGGGAGGACCGGAACCTCCCTTCAGGAGTGTGGAAAAGAACCCACAGGAGTCCACGCAACTTCTGTGATGTGGTTCCTGAGTCAGGGACTCTGTTTCCAAACAGATTCGCAGATGCAAGGGGGGGGCCTCAGGGATGCAGCCGAG
>SJYR01000546.1:536033-552634 GCA_006410655.1 Kobus ellipsiprymnus | reverse complement strand
CTCAGCACCATGCCGGACATCCGCGCCGAAGAGGAGCGGGTAAGCGCGGGCCGGGGCAGCTGGCAGGGCACCCGGGCTGGACTGGGCAGGGCTGGGGGTGGCGGAGACGGAACCCGCCCGGGTGGTGGGGGTCAGCGGGGACCTAGGGCTGGCCTCGAGTCGCGGCCTGGAGGCAGCCGGGCCAGGGGATGGAGGGGCACCCACAGCCTGGTGGCCTTAGGCACCCCTGCCTCGTTGGTTGAAACCATGGGCTCTGGAACCACCCGCACCAGCTCCGGTTCCGGGGAGAGAGCCGCTGGCACGGCGGGGGCACCAGGCTGTCCACTGCTGGCAGAGGCTCCACATTCCTGCCAGTTCTGAGAACTCAGTGAGTCTGCGGGTCAGCGGCCTTCTCACCCATCCTGTCTGCCAGCCAGGCCCAGAAGCTTGGACAATTCGGAGCTAAAATGCCCACTCTAGAGTGCTGTGCTGTAAACTCAAGTCCTGTCATCCTGGACCAGAAGGGAACCTGGGAATTCTTCCAGGCGCCCAGCTCCCGCACTGGCTCTGTGGAGGTGCTGGGGCTGGTGTCTGAGCAGTTGGTGGACTTCCCGCCCCCTTGTTGACCTGAGGTGGAAATGTCCTCCATGGGTTGGGGTGTCACCCGCAGCGCATGGGTGTTTGTGTGCTGCACGTGCCCCGGAAGGTCTCAGATGCCTTCGGGGAGGCCGGAGTGGATGGCGTCGGGGCTGGGGTCAGGAGAGAGCAGCTGCTGCGGGACTGTGTCGCCCTGCAGCGTCCCCTGCGTTTCCTCACGGAGTGGCCGGGGGTTCACTGCCTGCCTGCTCTCCAGCTCCAGCTTCCAGGGGTGGGCATTGGACTTGAACACCCCCACCCCCGTCCAAGTGGAGCAGGTCAGAGCTCCCATAGCCCCTCCCCGAGAGCCCCTCGCTGTCCAGGGTCATGTCCAAGTTCACCCGATGTGGTCAGCTCATTATTCAGAGATGCAGAGCCCGGTCCTCTGGTCACAGCTATGAGTGGGCTCCACTGGGAGCCTGGTGACCCTGACTGCAGATCAAATTTAAATGTAAATTTTAGGAAATTGGTTTCGCTTCCTTCATTGTTTGGGTGTCTGATTCCTGGGCTGTCATTTCCAGTTGTCTTAACTATACCCAGGTTTTGGATTCTGCTTCTAAAGACGTGTTTGGACTTTCTAAGTAGCGATAACTCCATACAATCCGAGGAAGAAACCATTTATGCAAGAATCAGGGAACAGAAGTCAGGGCTGTGTCACCAGAGGCTGAGCCGGCCTTGAGTCTCCTTGCTGGTCCCCATGTCAGCCACCGTTCATATCCATCACCTACCTCTTCCTCATTTCCAGAAACATCACTTCCTGCCACTCAACACTGTCTCACCAAATCAGTCCTCAGGTTAGGAAGTAAGGACCCCAGTGTGGGTGAGCACGTGCTGAGTGTGTCCATGTGTTGGTGAATCCATGGACTTATACCTGTGTGCACTGCCGGGGTCCCGGCACACTGCCCACAGTAGGTGCCAAGTCACAGTAGGTGGTGTCACTGCCACAGGAAGGAAAAGTTTTTATGTTTCATCAACACTGAGTGCATGAGGCAAAATGCACATGAAATTCACCAGCTGAGCTGTTTATATGCGCAGTTCAGTGGCGTTAACTGCAGTCACATGTGCACCATCCATTGCTAGAAATCTTTCGTCTTCCCAGACTGAAACTCTTCCCATTAAACGCTGACTCCACAGCCCCCAGAACCCGCCTTGGACCTTCTGCCTCTGTGGATCTAACAACTTTAGGGACTCGTTTAAGAGGAATCTTGCAGGCACCGTGTCCTCCAGGTTCACGGCATTGTGGCAGGTGTCAGACTCCTTCCTTCTTAGGGCTGAGTAGCGTCCCCTTGTATGTGTCCCCTCTCCTCACTCACCCGTTATCCATCCGTGACACCTGGGTTGCTTCCCCCTCTTGGTGCTGTGACGCGTTGCTGTGAACACGTGTGCATGTGTCTGGTAAGCCTGCCCTCGGGTCTGGGGCTTGTCCCAGCAGCGGGCCAGCTGGCGTCTGTGGTGATTCTGTGTTTATGTTTCCGGGGAGCTTCTGCTGTCTCCCTGCTGCTGCAGCCTTGACTTACCAGGGAAGTTTCCAGGCACAAGGCGTCGGAGATGTAGGGCAGAGAAGAACGTGAAACCCTTCATTATTTTCTTGATTGTTGGGTTTTTTCCCCAGTAGAATTTAGCCTGGGCTATAATATTATCTGTATGTGATCTCTGGTTTTAATTAAGTAGCTAAGTAATTTCTTTTTAAAATTTCAAGTCTCCTCTTGAAGGCTCCAGAAAGCGCCCTCTGAGGGGCTCAGCACCGACCGTCCCTTGAGCCTGAGGTCCTGTCTTCCACTAGCAAGGATGCTTCTGCAGGGCACCCACACTCTAGTGGATGGTCCAGATCAGTGCACCCAACTTCCTCCTGGAGAAGGATCTTGGGGAGCAGGAAGTGTCCTCAGGAATCAGAGGTGGCTGGTGCGGCTCCCTTATCATCAGTCTGGGATGTCGCTCTTCATCTCTGGCAGCGTTAGTGTTTGGTGCTTATTTTTATGTGTTGGTGAAGAAAAGCGTGGAGGGAGAGGAAAGATTATTATCTTCCATTATTCAGGGAATCAGAGGAAAACAGTTCTGTGGTCCCTGCTGCCGGCCCATGAGATGCCCCCTTGAGTGAGTGGGGCCCCCATGGCGCTGAAGGAAGCCCCAGTGCACAGAGACCCCAGCTTTGGGGCGGCTGGGGGGTGGCCTTTGGGCACAGGGACGACTCCCTCTGCCTTGGCCCCGGGCGCATCTCACCGTTGCTGTCACGGAGTCTCTCGTGTTGCCTCGGGGCGCCTTCCCCTCCAGGGAGGACTCTGCAGCCAGACTGCTCAGGGCGGCTGAGGGCAGTGGGCAGAGGCTGTGCGGGGCCTGCGTGCTTGTTGGGGGCTTCTGGGCAGTCTGCCCTGCCAGAGTCCAGGCTGTGGCCGTGCCCATGTCTCCTCGATGCCCGGGCAGCCCCTGTGGCCAGTGCTGGCTCTGTCGGGAATCTGTGCCCACACGTCGTAACTGAATGAGAGCTGGTCTCTGCTTTTCGTTGTTTATAGGATGGATGATGGGAAAAGCATACTTGTGGGACGAACCTTGAGGACGCTGTGCTGAGGGAAACAAGCCAGCTGTCAGGACCTGTCTCTTATACACATCTAGATGTGTATAAGAGACAGGTCACCAGCTTCCGATGCTATTGCCAAGTGTCTTCGTGAATTTGGTGCTCGAAGTTGCACTCATGAAATCCATAACTAANGCCGAGGTGGGCCCCGGGCCGAGGGGGCGCCAGGCCGAGGTGGGCCCCGGGCCGAGGGGGCGCCAGGCCGAGGTGGGCCCCGGGCCGAGGGGGCGCCAGGCCGAGGTGGGCCCCGGGCCGAGGGGGCGCCAGGCCGAGGTGGGCCCCGGGCCGAGGGGGCGCCAGGCCGAGGTGGGCCCCGGGCCGAGGGGGCGCCAGGCCGAGGTGGGCCCCGGGCCGAGGGGGCGCCAGGCCGAGGTGGGCCCCGGGCCGAGGGGGCGCCAGGCCGAGGTGGGCCCCGGGCCGAGGGGGCGCCAGGCCGAGGTGGGCCCCGGGCCGAGGGGGCGCCAGGCCGAGGTGGGCCCCGGGCCGAGGGGGCGCCAGGCCGAGGTGGGCCCCGGGCCGAGGGGGCGCCAGGCCGAGGTGGGCCCCGGGCCGAGGGGGCGCCAGGCCGAGGTGGGCCCCGGGCCGAGGGGGCGCCAGGCCGAGGTGGGCCCCGGGCCGAGGGGGCGCCAGGCCGAGGTGGGCCCCGGGCCGAGGGGGCGCCAGGCCGAGGTGGGCCCCGGGCCGAGGGGGCGCCAGGCCGAGGTGGGCCCCGGGCCGAGGGGGCGCCAGGCCGAGGTGGGCCCCGGGCCGAGGGGGCGCCAGGCCGAGGTGGGCCCCGGGCCGAGGGGGCGCCAGGCCGAGGTGGGCCCCGGGCCGAGGGGGCGCCAGGCCGAGGTGGGCCCTGGGCCGAGGGGCGCGCAGCCCCAGCCCTTGCTGCTTCCTGCCCCGTCCACTGAGATGCAGGGGGTGGGGGGTCCCCAACTCCATGGTGCTCGCCTTGGGGTCCAGGTCAGAGCACGCGGGGGCTGCGGGGCAGCTGAGGGCTGGGCTCGGCCTGGGTGCCCGCTCTGCCTGACCCCCAGGCCCCTTCTCTGGCTCCCGCTGTCTGAAGCTGGCTCAGCGAGCACTGAGGCCTGCTTCTTGGGAACTCATTCAGGGTCAGGCCTTGATTCCGGCTCCGTCGTGGACCTGCGTGTGTCCCCACGGCCACGAAACAAACCACCACCAACGGCCTCCTCAAACTGCCAATCTCTGCCTTGTGGTCCTGCTGGGACCGGGCCTCCTGCAGAGCTGGTTCCTCCAGGGGACTCCCTCCCTTGTTCCGGGGCCCCTCAGCTGGCTCTCCTCTCCTGCCGCAGTCCCTTCCTGCTGTGGTCCCCTCCCTGTGGCCAGGAGGCTCCAGCTTCAGGGCCGACCCCTGACCTCCCTCCTGCATGTCACCGTAGGAGCCCCAAGCTAGAGGGAGGCGAGCTCCCCATTCTGCTGTCTTGGGGTCTGCAGCGCCTCTGGTCTCACTCCTAGGGTGTTGGGGGCTCAGTGAAGGAGACAGAGCATGTTTCTAGCCGTTCCCCTAATACCTTGCTGTCGGGTAACACGCAGACCTCAGGTGTGCCCAGAGCACCCTGTCCCTGCTGGATACTTGGTTCTGTGAGAGGTGTGTCCAGCGTGGTTAGGCGACTCCGGGAACGAGTGTGCACACTGGCGCCCACCCTGCTGGACGTTGCAGTGATCAGATGCTGAGGACAGGCCTTCGGAACCAGAGAGGCCTTTGTTCTGGCAGTTGGCTCTCAGATTCCTTCCTGCAGGGCGTTGCCTGGAGACGGTGCTGGGCCTGCGGGTAGTGAGGCCCGGGTGCACACGCCGGCCTGGGGAACAGCTCGTCCTCAGAGGCTGTGCTCAACCCATCACTTCCTTTTCACGGAGGCTGGTGTTTGGCTTGCAAGTCGATTTTTAACTCTAAGCTCATATGATTAAATCAAGACCCACATAATTAGTTATGGATTTCATGAGTGCAACTTCGAGCACCAAATTCACGAAGACACTTGGCAATAGCATCGGAAGCTGGTGACAGAGCTGCTGCTGCGTGTGGGCACAGACACGCTCGTTGAGCTTAACAGCCTGAGCCAGGCTGAGGGCTTCACTGCTCCAAGCTGTCAGTCAGGGCTCCCCAGCGCACAAACAGAACCGGTGCAGCGGGCTTGCAGCCTGTTCCGCGGGGCACGGGTTATGGCCTGCTGCGGTGTGAGAAAGCACGTCACCGTCTGTGCACAGGCTCAGGGGCTTTGCCTCTGATGACTTGACCTGGAGTCCCCCCAGCCCCCGACTTGGACAATGTCAGGCCTTAGAGTTGATAGCGAAGTTTCTTAGACTTTGGGGGCTGCAGGATGGAACACAGGCGAGAAGGACATGAATTTGGGGTGCTGGGGGCAGAATGCTGCTATCTGAATGTCAAGTTCCCAGAATTCGCAGGCTGAACCCCAAGCCCAGTATGTCGGGAGGGGGGCTTCCGGGGGTGACAGAGTCACAAAAGTCAGGCCTCGTGACCGGATTAGTCTGGCAGTGACCACCCAGAGCGGCCCACCCATTCCTCCGGGGCAGACACAGTGAGAAGGTGCTTCCGGAAGCCAGGAGGCAGGGACCCACTAGACATCAAGCGTGTCGGTGCCTGGACCTCGGACGTCCAGCTCCGGCCGTGAGCGATGAGCTGCTCTTTCAGCGCTGACGTCAGCAGGGCTCGAGCCAGTGGCAAGGGACCCCTGAGTGCAGGGACCTGGGCTTTGGCCCAGCCCTTGATTGCTCATCTCCTGTCCACAAGGGCTAAGAATGCTGTGCTGGGGCCGCCGCAGCAGGGCAGGACCGTGGGGGCCTCCCACGCACGTCAGCCGGACGCGGGGCCCCGAATCCGGGAGGCTCCAGTCCCCCCCAGTAGGGGCCATCTGCATCCTGTCATCACACCGTGCCAACGGGCTGCGGTGCTCCCTGCCACGGTCAGGCCCAAGAAGCTGAAAGGAGGAAGGGAGGATGGACCCCAGCCGGCTGCCGGCTCAGCCGCTGACTCCAGAGAGGGCCCTGCCCCCAAGCTGGGGGCGGAGGCTCCCAGGGCCCTGGGCTGGACCGTGGGTCTGGCCGGTTGGGTTTCTTATTTGCAAAGGTCTGATCCAGGAACCGACATGACGTGGTGGCAGATACTCCGCTGCAGGCGAAGCTGGGTCTGATGTAGGTCCAGCCCTGATCATCGTGCTCTTCTGTTAAATGAGGGGGCCCCCAGGGCTGCGAGGAAGGTGAAGCGGCAGCCCCTCCCCATGGGGAGTCTCATCTGCAGCCCCCACTCTGGCCTGGCGCCTCCGCCAGCCCCCAGAACTGCAGGCCAAGCCCCAGCAGTCATCGGCCACCGCGTTGGAGGGAACACTGGCTGTTTTCACGGGGGACCCTCCTGCCAGACTCTGAAAGGCTCTGGAAACAGAGCCACATGTGCCAGAGGATAAACACGGAGCTTGGGGCATTTTGCTCCACTTTCCACGTAAATTTGGCAGAAAAAATAGGGGATTTCTGTTTTGGATTTATGCTTTAGTCTGAGGGAAAAAAAGACTTGTGCTCAAATGCCTAGAATAGAAGCTACAAGGTTCCTTTTTTTTTTAAGACAAGTTTTTCGAGCATTTTTAAACTCACAGCAAAATTGAGAGGAAGGTGCAGAGAGTTCCTGTGTGCCCCCGCCCCACCCTTACACAGCATCGCCCATCATCAGCCTCCCTGAGAGTGATGAACCTCTGTTGGCAACTGCCCAAAGCCCACGGCTTACATTGGGGCTCCACCTCATTCTGTGGGTTTGGATACAAGTTCAGTGACCTGTATCCACCATAACGGTATCGCTCAGAACCATTTTCCTGCCCTGAAAACCCTCTGTGCCTCCCCTGACCCCTCCCCTTCCCCAGGCCCTGGCATCGCTGATCCTTTCACTTTATCTGTAGTTTTGCCTTTTTCAGAATGTCCTATAGTTGAAATCCTTTGCAGATCAACCGCTTTCAGTTAGTAATATGCATTTAGGTTTTATCCATTTTTTAATGACTTGATAGCTTGTTTCTTTTTGGCCTTCAATAATGCCCCATTGTTTGGATGTTCTGGAGTTGGTTTACCCACTGCTGACTGCAGGACCTCTTGGCTGCTTCCAGGTTTGACAATTATGAACAGAGCTGCTATGCGTAGGTTTTCGTGTGAACATAAGTTTTTTATTCCTTTGGGTAAATACCAAGGAGTGTGGTTGCTATATCATTAGGTAAAATAGACTTAGTTTTTACGAAGGCACCAAACTGTCTCCCAGAGTGCCTGCCCCGCTTGCCTCCCCAGCAACGCTGACTGAGGCCCCGCTGCTCCCCTGCCGCCAGCGCCTGGGCTGCTGGTGCTCTGGACATGGGCCCTTCTGACAGGCGTGGTGTCTCCGTGTTGTTTTCCCTTGCATCTCCCTGACGACATATGAGTGGGGCGTCTTTTCATGTGCTGCTTGCTATCTGCGTATCTTCTTTTCTCCCATATTTACTGAGAATCTTGGCAGGCCCTGGCAGCAAATTTCCCCGCTAAATCTCAACAGGTCCCCTGGAGCTTACAGCTCTCAGACTTATTCGCACTGAGCCTCCAGCAATTGAAACTCACAGTTCAGGCTTTCCTACCAGCTCTGCTTCCAGGTGGCTTTGAGTCTCACCCCGGAAGGCTGGTTCCCTGCATTCACCCATCTGTCGCTCCAGTCTTGGGGGCAGTGGTCTGCTCTGTGCCCTCCCTTCTCTTACAGACCTGAGAAGAGTGTGTTTTTCAGTCTGTTCAGATTTTTAGTTGTTCAGAGGGTGTGGCAGCTGCCAAGCCCCTGACGTGCAGAACTGGAGACCGGTCCCAAGACTCCGCCGTGATATAGCCAAGGCTGTGGGTTCACCTTCTCTGTCACACAAGAGACAGACAGGTGCTGGTTAAGTTCTCAGACTTAAACGCAGACCAGGGCTCCTACCCCAGCCCCTGTATAGACTGCTGAAGACCCAAAAACACGTGGTCTCCTTTCTGAGCCTGTTTTCTCATCTATAAAATGAGGATACTTCAGAGTTGTTGAGATTAAATTGAATAATGCTTGTGAAACAGCTTTCGACAGTGCTTTGCACAGAGAATTAAGTGACAGTTTTTACCGTTTTGCACACAAGGTGCTGCAGCACACGTGGGCCACGGGGCAGGTGGAGGAAAGGAGGCCGTGTCCAGGCACCAGCTTCTGTGGGGGACACAGTGGGAGCTGCTGGCCTGCGGAGGGTGGGGGTTGGAGGGGGGAAGCCAGTCCGCGGGCACAGCTGGAGAGGCAGCCGACCCGTGCTGCGTGGCTGTCCACAGGGGCCTCGCCACACCCAGGGTGCGAGCAGAACCTGTGTCGAGGCCTCTGGCTCCCCGGTGGTGGAGGTGGCTGGTGGGGTGGCTGGGAGGCGGGGGCGGGGCAGCCCCCGGTCACCTCCTGCCCTCCATCCTGCAGCCACGGAGTCCCTGCGGGGTACACTGCACCCAAGTCTGTGCTGACTCCCTCTGGCCACTGCCCTTGGCTTCAAGAACCTTCTTGTCTCAGCTGCCTCGCTGGGGAGGCCAGGGTCCTGCTCTCCATACAACCGCCTAGATCAGGAGGGACGGTCACTTGCTCCAGATCCAGGAGGGCGGGCAGACAGATGGGCGCAGCCTGAGGAGGAGGTGGTGGGGCCTGCAGGTCCCTGCAGCCCGCACCCACCTGGCCGGCCCCCAGGGCCCCCCAGGCTGCTGCGCCCACCCTCCTGGGCGGCCCTGATGTGTAGTGACGAGGACGTGCTGGGCAGCTGGGGCTTGAGGGGGAGGGACAGGAGTCACCTTGTGTTGCAGGAGAACTTGGGGTCCCCCTGCCCTGTGGCTGGCAGCGTGGGAGCAGCTGTGAGAACGCTGAACGTAGAGCGGATGTGGGTGGGGGTCCCGGGGCCTCTCAGGTGCCCCCGAGCCCTGACCTCTGCTCTTCCCCCCCAGGCCTGCAGCATTTTCTTTAAAAGCCACACATTTAAGGCAGGGAGATTATCTGGCGCCAGGCAGTGTCGGGAACAGACCTGAGCATTCAGGTGACGCTAGGCTCCACTGAAGCCCTAGATGGGGCTGCCCTGGTGACTCAGCTGGTAAAGAATCTGCCTGCAATGCTGGAGACCTGGGTTCAATCCCCAGGTCAGAAAGATCCCCTGGAGAAGGGAATGGCTACCTACTCCAGTATTCTGGCCCTTGGACAGAGGAGCCTGGCAGGCTTCAGTCCATAGGGTCGCAGACTCAGACATGACCGAGCGACTTTTCAAGCCCTAGATGTTAATTATAACATGAACGTACATTTTTAATGAGAAGACATTGCCTGCTGTAATTCATCAAATTGGCTGTTCCCAAATGAAGAGCTCGTGCTGTTTATTTTACCACAAATACTAAGTTATTGACACCCGTCAGAAGTTTGGTGAGGGTCAGGGTCAGGGTGTGCTTGGGACACCCCTGCGCTGGAAGTTCCTGGGGAGGGGGCGGCGCTCTGAGGAGCACGGTGAGGGGGTCCTGGAAGACTTGCTCTTCCTGATACAACCTAGAAATGAGCATCTGGAGAAGTAAACCTGGCGCGCCCGCGGGAACCACCCTGTGGGCACAGCGGGGAGAAACCAGCCACCAAAGCTCAGATCCTGCCTGCCCCGGTGGCCTGTCCCTCTGCTCCCCCAGCGGCCCAAAGAACATGCCCCTCAGAGAGTGTCCTGGTTGTAAACACGATGCCTGCTCTTCACGGAGGCTGGGCAGGTACAAAGCCGTGTGGAGAACAAAGTGAAAATAAACTGCGAGGTACTTACTGAGGCCTGAGTGTGCCTCACTGCCTCTGCTCCGGAGCCTCTTGTGAGACTGGAGGAGAAGCGCGCAGGCAGCGTCTTGTAGCCACTTGGTCCCCTAACAGTAGCAGCCAGGCAGTCCTGTTCTGTAGTTTTACGCATCCCCTCCTGCTTCCAGCCCTTCCTGTCACGAGCCCTGCTGGGATAAACACTCGCTCACCCAGCTTCCACCACTCGACCTGATCAGGTCCTCAGCTGTGCCCGTCTCGGGGGGCTGTGCCCATCTGGGGCCTGCAAATCCACGCCCCAGGTACTGCCCTGAGGAGGTCTTGCCATGCCTTTGTGAGCTCGAGTTCCCCGGACCCTGGCCTACCAGTGCTGGGTGGCCTGGTAACAATTTGCCTGGTTCTTTAAAAAAAATTCACCTCCCTTTTTAAATTTCCGTTCGACCACCCCTAGAAGCCGACATCTCACATCTTCACCTCCATTTGTACTTCCCACAGTTCTGTCGTCTTCGTCCACCTGCCCTGTGTGGTCTGTTCTCAGTTCCCTATGAGGATCTCAGGATTTCTCAGTGGGAGACAAGCAGGCGGCCTCACGGGGGCCCTCACCATGTCCGCCCCGTGCAGCCTTCCCTGCCCGCCTGTCCCTCCATCCTTCGCCCCCAGGACGTCTGTTCAGTGCTGGCCACGGCCCCCGTCCCACCCGTGAGGAGCTGTGCCCTGCCCACGTGTCTCTACTCTTGGCTGCGGGGTGGATGTGCAGACACAGTCGGCGGGGAGGGCCGCCTTCCTGGAAAATATCACCTCCCGATGAACCCAGTCAGCACTGGGCGCAGGAGCCAGGGCCCCTCCTGCCCGGGTCGTGGGATCCGGGAAGTGTCGCAGGACCAGCTGTCTAGCTTGGGAGTCTCTGCCCTCGTGGAGGAGCCATGTCTGAACCCAGGCAGCCAGGAAGGTGCGGTTAAGTTGCTGCTACCAAAGGTTCTCAGGGAAACTCATGCAGCTGTGCGATGGGGGCGCGTGCACGGACGGTGGGGCCAAACCCAGCACAGAAGAGAGGAGAAAGCGCATCTGTGTCCTTGGCAAGAGCACAGCCACTGCTGTAGATGCACCCCAGGACCAGGGACTGAGATTGGGGAACAAATGAGGAGCAGTGGCTTCAGATTTTGTGTCCTTGTCTGTGACGCAGGAAGCATTCAGATTGGTGGTGGGGAACCGTTCTCCCCCGAGATGGACGCCCCGCTTGCTGATCTGTGGGCGGCACCATCACCAGCTTGCTGTCTGTGTCCGTCTCAGCTCACACTGGTCACTTCCGCGGGGACGCTGAGGCCCTGGGGGTCTGCTCCTCAGGGCACCAAAGTGTGAGATGCTGTGACTGCAGTTCTGTCTGATTCCTGAACCCCCACTGGGTTCAGGCTGGCGCAGCGTGCTCAGGAGGGACCATGGAGGTTGATAGGGCCAAGTGGAAGACAAGCTCCTTCCAGCCAGGGCAGGCAGAGGCGGGAGGACTTCACAGCAAGGTATCTCCATTTCTTTCCGTGTTACCCCATAAAGCTAGTCCACTGGGTATTGACAGGAAAGTGAACTGACGGCTCCGCTTCCGTGCAGGTAATTTCACGTGAGCGCATTCATGACTTCTCTGTAAATGACTGTTTGATTTTTTTATACAATTTGTTCTCCTAAGTGGATTTAATATTCCTTCTCCTGATTATCTATTTGTACTATGAGAGTCTTTTATCACAGGTAATTGGAAAAAAATAAACCTCAACTAAGTTCAAAGGCAAGTTATTATGAATGTTAGTAAATTGAGTTAATAAATATTTTCCTTTAAGTACTCATGGGAGGCCGAGAGAAAATCTCACACAAAGCTGTTAATGAGTGGATAAATTAGTAAGGACAGAGCATTCACCCTTCTCAACATCCTGCCACACACTGGCGTGTTCCCAGCTGCAGACAATAGCTCAGACCGGCTCCTCTGCTGGACACAGGGTCCACGCTGGATCAACAGAGGGGTGCGAATCGGTGTCCAGAACACGTGCGGGCAGCAAGGGGACACGTGTTTTCGGAGTCTGATTACCCTGGATAAACACAGGCAGAGTCTACCTGCCTTGGGGTCTGCAGTGAAGCGCTCCTGGCATCAGGGGCCTCATGCCGGGTGGCAGGCATCGGCTGAGCTCGGCTCTGACCTTGTGGTGAGCAGTCCACCCTGACCTGTCCGTCTTGTCACCCTCACACCTGGGTTTATCCTCTAGGAGCAATGGCACTCGGGAGTCAGCAGGCTCCTCAGCAGAACGGACACCACAACTTTCGATGCTCTGAAAAGAGAACAAAGCCAGGATTGGGAACGCGGCCAAGCCAGGCCTCTCCTGACGGCACCCAGGATGCTGGCTGCCCCACGGCCCACGTTACTGAAGAAGTCAGGGTGCCTGCTTATTCTACTAGAAAATTAAGGCAGCGTTGGTGCCATGGGAGTGCCAGGCCTTGGAAGCTGCAGTTTGGAAAACGGTTCAAAAACCACTTTGTTAGCTAGGACATGGAAGCAACCTAGATGTCCATCGGCAGATGAATGGATAAGAAAGCTGTGGTACATATACACAATGGAATATTACTCAGTTATTAACAAGAATGCATTTGAATCAGTTCTAATGAGGTGGATGAAACTGGAGCCTATTATACAGAGTGAAGTCAGAAAGAAAAATACCAACACAGTATATTAATGCATATATATGGAATTTAGAAAGAGGTAACGATGACCCTGTATGCACGACAGCAAAAGAGACAGAGATGTAAAGAACAGTCTGTTGGACTCTGTGAGAGACAGTGAGGGTGGGATGATTTGAGAGAATAGCATTGAAACATGTATATTATCATATGTGAAATAGATCGCCAGTCCAGGTTCAATGCATGAGACAGGGCCTCAGGGCCAGTGCACTGGGATGACCCTGAGGGATGGGATGGGGAGAGAGGTGGGAGGGGGGTTCAGGATGGGGGACACATGTACAATGTGTCTGATTTGTGGCTGATTTGTATCAATGTTTGGCAAAACCACTACAATATTGTAAAGTAATTAGCTGCCAATTAAAATAAAGTAATTAATTCAAAATAAAAAAACCACTTTGTTTGCAGAAGGGCCTGGCGGGGACACCCCTGGCCTGTCCCCTGGGATCCACCCCCACCCATGGTGACACGTCTGGCCACCTGCCCTCTCCCACAGGAGCCCCGAGCCTGGGAGCGGGTTTGGGGTGCAGCCACAGAAGGTGTGGGAGAAATGGCCCGTGGGCTGAGCCAGCCCCCACGTTTGAGCCAGCCCCCACGCACCTGCGGGCACCTGGATGGGGAGACTGCCTCCTGCTGGTGAGGGGACCCCGCCGAGGCCCCGCCAGACCTTCTCACCTGCGAAGCCCAGAGGCTTGGCCACTGAGGGGGAGGCCCAACAGGAAAAGGTGAAGGCGGAGCCTGGAGGAGCTGGGAGCCCCAGGGCCCGCGGGGCAGGCCCGTGCATGCACGGCTGGGTAGGGCAGGCTGGCACTGCTCTGGGGGTGTTTGGAGACTGATGGAGACGTGGGGGAGGGCAGGACCTCGGGCGTGTAGGTTTACTGCTGACCCGATTTTGGTCAAATAGGCCAGATGTGTCGAATTATGATGAATTAGGGTCATTTTCTAAAAGTTCCCAAAATAATTCCCTCCACTTATCCTCCTGAGTGGTCCTTAAGAGAGTGGCGGGGCGCAGGGGTTCGCAGGCCGAGCCTGCTGGATTGACCCGCCTCCAGGCAGGTGTGGGGACCAAGGGGCCACCTCCCACCCGCCCCAGGGGGGCCTAGGGTCTTCGTCCCTCCTCCTCCTGCACTCAGGGCCACCGCCCACCCGTGGGGGCTTGTGGCTGGACTTGGCCAAGAGATGATGGGGGGGCCAGGAGTCCAAGTTCAGCCTGGACGAGGGGACGTCATGTGCGGGTGTTCTTGGGGTGTGGGTCATGGGACCCCAAGCACCCCGTGGGCTGAGGCCATCAGACTCCAGGTGAGGATGGCGAGTCTCCCTTCCCACTGCCAGGGCTTCTGCCCTGTCAGCCCCATGGCCCCTTCCCGCCTAACTCCTGCCATGTCCCGAGGCCCCAGGCCCAGCAGGAGGGCAGAGGCCCGGGGCATCAGCGCTGCCCGGAGGAGCTTCGGCCTCTCAGAAGGGCTTCGGCCTGCCCAGAAGGGCTGAGGTGGAACAGGGCTGCGGGGGCCCCGGGGCTGCCAGGGTGGAAGTCTTTCATGTCATTTCATGTGTTTGTCTGTGGCTGTGCTGGGTCTTGGGTGCTGGGCTGGCTCTTCTCTAGTTGTGTGCTCGGGCTTCTCATCGAGGCGGCTGCTCGGGTGGAGCAGGGCTCCGGGCACTCAGGGTTCGGTGGCCGTGGCGCGCTGGGCTCAGCAGTTTGGCTCCGCTGCGTGTGAGATCTTCCTGGACCAAGGATGGAACCCGTGTCTCCTGCGTTGCCAGGCAGATTCTAGATTCCCTGAGCCACCAGGGAAGCCCTAGTAGTTATTTCTTAACAACAGCTCCGCTGCTACATGACTCACGTGCTGTACAGTTTACCCCTCTTGAGGGTACGATCCCACCGTTTCTGGAGTGTGCACAAACTCTGGGGCCACCGCTTCCGTCTGATCTTAGAGAATCTCCATCTCCCAGAAGACCCTGGCGGCTGGTTCACGCACTCCGCAGCCCCTCCCCGCTCCTGCCAGCCCTGAGCTACCAAGGCTGTGTCTTAAATAGGTCCTTGTTCTGGATCCTGAGAACAGAGCCACCCAGCATGTCTGGCGTGGCTGGGCCCTCTCGCCCTGAGCCGTCTTCAGGGTTCATCCGCGTCGTGGCAGGAGGCAGCGCTTCATTTCCTCCATGGCCCAACAGTGTCCCAGTGTGTGTGCGGCTTCCAGATTTTCAGTCCGTCCGGCAGCAGGACACCTGGGTGTGTCCAGCTCTTGGCTGTTGCGACTCACTCGACCCTGAACATCCAAGTGTAGGTTTCTGTGTGCACGCACGTGCTGACTTCTCCGGGCACACACCTAGGAGTGGGATGGTGGGGCTGTGTGGCCGCTCCATGAGGAAGGTTTGGGCGCACATCCAGGCTCTTTTCAAGGTGGCTAGGCTGCGGCACGCTCCCGTCAGCAGTGCAGAGGCCTGGTTTCTCCAGCACGTGTTGTCGGCTCTTACACCCTGGCCGTCCTGGTGGGGTGAGGTGGGACCTTAGGGTGGGTTTCCCAACATTTCCCCAGTGATGAATGGTGCTGAGCCCCTTTTCATGTGCTTCTCAGTCACTTGTGTATCTTCTTTGGACAAAGGTCTATTCAGATCTCTTGCCTATGTTTTAAACTGGGTTGTCTTTTTTTTTAATCATTGAATTGCAGGAATTCTGTGTTCTCGATACCAGTCCCTTATCACATATGATGCGTACACATATTCTTCCATTCTGCAGCTTGTCTTATACTTCCCAGACACTCTGTGTTAGTGCCTGTATTACTCTGCTCAGTTCAGTTCGGTTGCTCAGTCGTGTCCGACTCTTTGCGACTCCATGAACTGCAGCATGCCTGGCCTCCCTGTCCATCACCAATTCTTGGAGTCCACCCAAACCCATGTCCATTGAGTCGGTGATGCCATCCAACCATCTTAGCCTCTGTTGTCCCCTTTTCCTCCTGCCCTCAATCTTTCCCAGCATCAGGATCTTTTCAAATGAGTCAGCTCTTTGCATCCGGTGGCCAAACTATTAGAGTTTCAGCTTCAACATGAGTCCCTCCAATGAACACCCAGGACTGATCTCCTTTAGGATGGACTGGATGGATCTCCTTGCAGTCCAAGGGACTCTCAAGAGGCTTCTCCAACACCACAATTCAAAAGCACCAATTCTTCGGCACTCAGCCCTCTTTATAGTCCAACTCTCACATCCATACCTGACTACTGGGAAACTATAGCCTTAACTAGACAGACCTTTGTTGACAAAGTAATGTCTCTGCTTTTTAAATATGCTATCTAGGTTGGTCATAACTTTCCTTCCAAGGAGTAAATGTCTTTTGATTTCATGGCTGCAATCACCATCTGCAGTGATTTTGGAGCCCAAAAAAATAAAGTCTAACACTGTTTCCACTGTTTCCCCATCTATTTCCTATGAAGTGCTGGGACCAGATGCCATGATCTTCGTTTTCTGAATGTTGAGCTTTAAGCCACCTTTTTCACTCTCCACTTTCATTTTCATCAAGAGGCTCTTTAGTTCCTCTTCACTTTCTGCCATAAGGGTGGTGTCATCTGCATATCTGAGGTTATTGATATTTCTCCCAGCAATCTTGATTTCAGCTTGCGCTTCTTCCAGCCCAGCGTTTCTCATGATGTCCTCTGCACAGAAGTTAAATAAGCAGGGTGACAATATACAGCCTTGACGTACTCCTTTTCCTATTTGGAAACAGTCTGTTGTTTCATGTCCAGTTCTAACTGTTGCTTCCTGACCTGCATATAGGTTTCTCAAGAGGCAGGTCAGGTGGTCTGGCATTCCCATCACTTTCAGAATTTTCCACAGTTTATTGTGATCCACACAGTCAAAGGCTTTGGCATAATCAATAAATCAGAAATAGATATTTTTCTGGAACCCTCTTGCTTTTTTGATGATCCAGCAGATGT